>JAXQQM020090448.1:0-375603 GCA_034641835.2 Pinus albicaulis | reverse complement strand
CCACTATTTGTAGAAATTTTCTGAATAAATCACTTATTCAATGGAGATTAACCTGATCACACATGAATTTCGAATTGCATGCATAACACATAATCTCTTCTACAATTAATTGTCACATGCGGAAAGAATAGAAGCAATAGCACATCAAATCATCACACACATTAACACAGTATGTATGGGGAAAGCTTATAGCTGAAAACTTTATATGGTTTATTATAAATGGAGAGAACATGCAGCAAATACATAGTACAAACTCCTCACAAGTATCGCCAATACTATCTCCCCAAAGCTACACAAACTAGCTTGGTTTTGAACAAGCCTAGCTGTGTCCAAAACACACCCACTACTTTTTCTCGCCTCTATTGCGCAATCAAGGCTGGCTCAAATAGAGATCCAGGTTTGAATCTCACTGGCTCCAACTGCGCAATTTTCATTGGTAATTTCCTCCAAGTGTGGTGCAAATCTCATGCACAACTGATGTCGCAACTGATAGCTAACTCAACCCTTTCATCTACCTCTTTTACTTGTCGCCACTGAACTGTCCATGCACTGAGTTAAACTGATGTGTTCTTTAGTTGAATAATGAGTTAATAATTAGTGAATTAAATAATATTTAATTCACACCACTAAATAATTAGTGTATTAGCTAGTTAAACTAAATACAGCTAGTTCAACTAGTTAACCAGAACACCACCTCCATTAACTGTCGCATCAACTCCACCGAACTCCGCCACTTGAGCTCTAATTGAATTCAACCATGCATTAGCTCACCTAACTCATAGGAAAAGCATAAATCCTTCTGGAAGCTGCATGCCCCACCTCTGGGGGTCAAACTGAAGTGCTCCAAGAGAGTAAACTGAAGTTTAGAGCCCAAATATTATTAAGGGTAAATAATATTTGACTTCCCTATTTTAAGGAGAGGCAGTCTAAAAATAGACTTCGACCTATAGGTCCAAAAAATAGATGTCCATATATTTTTCCCAACATGACCAATACTCCAAGAATAACATACTGCAATCCCTAGACCATGCTCCGTATGTCTAAAAATAGACATAGTCTAAAAATAGACTTTTCGAAAAAAATCACATGTGTGGTCCCCACCTAGTTTAGGTGATCACTTTCCAACTAGGATCAGGAAAGATGTTTTAGGAGGCCTACTTCACTGTTTCTTGTTGCCATTTTCAACACTCCCTCTCAACAAGAAAGGAATTTCTTTGCATGCGACATGCAACTCCATGCATTCGCCCTGCAACCTTCACAAGCGCCATGCAACTCCATGCATCATCTGCTCTGCAACTCTTCTGAAACTGAATAGGCTCCAAACAACTCAATCAGTCTTGATGCATCTAGCATCTATCATCAAAGTCTTCGACTTCTGCTGGTACCAACTGCACATGTCATCAGGAACTACTGCGCTGTTGAACTCTTGCACCCATGCACTCTTTCACTTGCTGTCAACTCTGATCCGCGCTCCAGTATCCGACACTGTCACTTTGATCTGCCTGCATCACTCCAACTGATCTGATATCGTCATAACAGTGGCACCTCATATAGCTTCAATCCATGAGATCCACACCATCTCATGATTCTGCCCATAAATCTCCTCATGGGATTAATCATGCATGTCGCCCCACCTCATACCTGGTGGTATAGCTGCATGCACTCCCTCTGCCCGTCTGGCACGAAATTTCTCTGCATGAGTGGTCTCTTCCACTCCATGATCCTCTTGTGGCTTCTCCACATCCCGAGGTTCACTATCACCTGCATGCAAAACTTGCTCCCTCTCAAGCTTCAATTGCATGTCTTTCTCGCCTGCATGCAACACTTGCTCCCTCTCAATTTTCAGTTACATGTCTTCCTTCCACTTCCCAACAGTAGGAAGCTCCGTAGACATCCCATCTACTTCAAGTCTGTAGAGATTCTTTGCTCGAATCCCAACCTTCTTGACTTGTCCCGTTGCCTTGTGCCGAAGGAAAAATTTTCCTTCTCTAAAGACAACCTCATATCCTTAATCCTCTAACATTGTGACTGAGATCAAATTCTTTGTTAAACCTGGTACATGCAATACATCTTGTAAAAGAATGAGTTTACCTAACTCCCTCTGAAAGGTTATGGTACCAATGCCGGTCACATTGTATCGTCCACCGTCGCCCAACTCAACATGCATCTCGAGACCTTTCTCCACCAATTCACTGAAAAGATTTGCATCTCTCGTCATGTGAAAGGAAGCGCCACTATCAATATACCACCCCGATCCCAATGCACTAGACAACATGCATGCGATCAATGAGAAGTCCAGCTCAAATTGCGAGGCAAGAGCCTCACCAGCTGCAGTTCCAGCAGCCTGCTTGTTGTTCTTCTTCTTTGGGCAATTCGTGGCGTAATGTCCATGATCGTGACAGTGAAAACACTTCACTTTGGACATGTCACGCTCTTTACCATCCGCACCGGATTGAGAAGCCTTCTCCTTGCCCTTCCCCTTCCTTGCTTTGGCAGCCAAAGCGTAGTCTTCTTCATCAGATACCTTTGATGAAGATACATCTCTGGTAGTCCTCCTGATCTCCTCTTGCATGAGATCCGACCACAGTCGCTCCCATCCCGGCAACTTCTCCCGACCATTGACACTATCTTGATATGCATGCCAAGCCTTCAGAAGACCAAGGAGAGCCAGGTCCACCATATCCTCATCTTCGACAGTCACCCCCACACTTCCCAGCTCATCTCTGCACTGAGTGAACTTCGTGAGGTATTTTGCGATGCTGTCGCCTTTCTCCATCTTGATGTTTCTTAGTCTATCCTTGAGCGCCAGCTTCCTTTGGTCGCTCTTGCTTTGGTACAGATCCATCAAAGCTTTCCACATCAAATATGGAGAAGCCTTTCCATGCAGGCTAGATACAATGTGATCCTTTACGCCCTCCAACAGGATCCTTCGACACTTTGCTTGTTTCTTTCACCATGCTTCGACTTCAGCAGGATCATTAGAAGTAGGCTTTGGAATCTCTTTCTCCACGAATTCCAACAGCCCATTATCATCTAATATAGCCTCCATATGGTCCTTCCATGCAACATAATTTGAACTGCCTTCCAAGGCATATTCTAGTCGCAACCCGATGAAAGACATTTTCGCCGCGGCACCAAGAACACAAATCTATAAATTCGAATTTCACCACCAGCTGATAACTCAATCGCTTCCGATATACACTTGAGAACAAATTATTTCCAAATCAGAGATTGACTGCATGGGCTTTTACCAGACCTTTCACTTTCCAAAGAAAGATGAATCCGGAGGCTATCTGGCCCGTATGCAGGCTCTGTCCGAGGAAATAAGTTTGCAATCACCGTAATAGATCTCGACAATTAACTTGGCTCCGATACCATGTAGAAATTAGCTGAATAAATCACTTATTCAATGTAGATTAACCTGATCACACATCAATTTTGAATTGCATGCATAACACATAATCTCTTCTACAATTAATTGTCACATGCGGAAATAATAGAAGCGATAGCACATCAAATCATCACACACATTAACACAGTATGTATGGGGAAAGCTTATAGCTGAAAACCCCTCAGCTATTCTGTATATTAGATGGAGAGAACATGCAGAAAATACATAGTACAAACTCCTCACAAGTACTCAGTACTATCTCCAAAGCTACACAAAAACTAGCTTGGTTTTGAACAAGTCACAGGTTCAAAACACACCCACTAATTTCCCTGCCTCTATTGCACAATCAAGGCTGGTCTAAATAGAGATCCAAGTTCTAATCTCACTGGCTCCAACTGCGCAATTTTCATTGGTAATTTCCTCCAAGTGTGGTGCAAATCTCATGCACAACTAATGTCGCAACTGATAGCTAACTCAACCCTTTCATCTACCTCTTTCACTTGTCGCCACTGAACTGTCCATGCACTAAGTTAAACTGATGTGTTCTTTAGTTGAATAATGAGTTAATAATTTGTGAATTAAATAATATTTAATTCACCCAACTCATCTCTAGTGTATTAGCCAGTTAAACTAAATACAACTAGTTCAACTAGTTAACCAGAACACCACCTCCATTAACTGCCGCATCAACTCCACTGAACTCCGCCACTTGAGCTCTAACTGAAGTCATCCATGCATTAGCTCACCTAAATCATAGGAAAAGCGTAAATCCTTCTGGCAGCTGCATGCCCCACCTCCGGGGGTCAAACTGAAGTGCTCCAAGAGAGTAAACTGAAGTTTAGAGTCCAAATATTATTAAGGGTAAATAATATTTGACTTCCCTATTTTAAGGAGAGGCAGTCTAAAAATAGACTTCGACCTATAGGTCCAAAAAATAGATGTCCATATATTTTTCCCAACATTACCAATACTCCAAGAATAACATACTGAAATCCCTAGACCATGCTCCGTATGTCTAAAAATAGACATAGTCTAAAAATAGACTTTTCGAAAAAAAAATCACATGTGTGGTCCCCACCTAGTTTAGGTGATCACTTTCCAACTAGGATCAGGAAAGATGTTTCAGGAGGCCTCCTTCACTGTTTCTTGTTGCCATTTTCAACACTATTAGGTGTTTTTCCAAGCACTTACCTTCAGATAAAACACATTCCCTTCGAAACCGGCGGTTATTTCTTACAGAAAAAGGGAGGGGTCAAAAACTCCATTGAGGGAGCTAGTTTCCCAAGAGGAGAATCCTACCCCTTTCTTTGGGGAAGCTAGAGGAAACATCTACAAATGCCATTTCTTCACATGTTCACCATATTATGCAGTAGCTTCAACATACATCTTTATTCACCTACGCATTTGCGCATCTTTCTCTTTGTATATCTTTTCTCTCTCTTTTCTATCAATAAACTCTATCTCGTCTTCTGATCGTATAAAAGAGATTAGACCTCTCGTTTTTGTAACTCATTGAGTATTCTAATAATATTATCAGATAATTATATGTTTTGATTTAACTCATATTTATATGCATTTCTTATGTTGTACTCCAACATTTTGTGTCTCTGGGTTTTGGCAATTTTTAGTCACTTTGAGCATGGAGGCATGTTTAACTAGGCTAAAGGCATTTTTTTCGAAACTCTTTTTCATTCATGTCCCGTATTTTTCATTCTATGGGACATAAATATTATTTTCCACCTAAGTTATAACTCAATATCTCGTAAATAACGTTGGAGGCAAGAAGTTGCTTTTCCCCTCTAAATTTAGTGAAATGTATAAAGGCATAGCTTTTTGTCAAAGATTATTGATATGATGGCTATGTTCAAACACACTACATGAGTTGATTATTTTCTGTTTCAACTTTGGAATACCTTTATATTCTTATTGTTGTAGAAAATCGCATTTAGAATATTACAAGATTCTAGGAAGTTGGAGCTTTATTTTCAATTGGAGTTGAATATTAAAAGAATTTTGGTTAGAAAAAGCATTAGGTGGTTTTTGTTTTGGAGTGGGGTTTCCACCTTTAAAAAATGTGCATTTTTGTTCTTACGCATCATATCATTGTACAAACACTGATAATAATTGAAGATTAACTAATGCTCTAATTGAAAGGAATATTGATTCACCCCCCTCAAGTATTTCTAAAATTGGTGGTCATAGCTTAGTTCCTTCAATAGTGCGCTTAACATCTAGAAGGAGGTCATGGATATACTAAGAATGGTGTATCTCCCGTTTTCAATGAAAATAATTATGCACTCGGGAAAGGAAAAATGGAGGTCTATCTCTTGGCGCAAGGTTACGAAGTATGGGACACTGCTCAAAATGGATTTACATCAACCGCGATGAACAAGGTAAGAAGAATTTCAAATGATAAAAGAAAATATATTATTTATCAAAGGGACTTATTGAATCACATCATAAGTGGGTTGTAAAACCATCAAATGTATGGGACAAGCTGGTAGAACATATATGGAGGTGACCAAATGCTTAAAGAAGCAAGCCTAAATCAGAGAGAAAATTTGACAACTTAGAATGGAAGAATATTGCAACATTTTTGCATACTCATCACGCTGATGAAACAACCAATAATCTTAAGCATTTGGGAGAGCCAGCTTGACGAGAAAAACTATTATACGAAAGATTCTTAGAACGTTACTAGGAGATTCAACCTAAAGGTATCGTTCTCTGAATACAAAGGCACTGGACAAACTCAACATTGTGAGAATTACATGGAGTTCTGCTATCATATGAAATGAGGTTTTGATGAAGAAGAGGGTACTTCGCATCTAGAAAACCAGACTGCTGTATATAATAAAACTAACAAGGATAAATGACCTTCAATTGAAAAGACATGCACCGCAAGCAGGAGAAAAGTGGAGATGATGAAGAAGGTATTTTGATGAAGAATATAAAGCTACTATGAGAAAACTAAAAATTGGTAAGGGAAATCAAAGGGTAAACTTCCATTGATATGTTTTGGGTTTGTGTTGAGGTTGGGCATTTCGCATCAAAAATGTCCAAATGTATGTGATGGCAATCAAAAGGAAAGAAAGGCTTTATAAATTCAAAAAGCAAGGATCCAAAAGGAAATTTCTCTGGAAGAAGATAGCTCATCATCCGACGAAGATAATGAAAACGGTTAGCTAGCTTTCAATGAGAGACTATTGTTTATGCCAAGCACACAAACAAGAGGTATCAAACAACAAAAGAAGAAGGATTGCCCATAGAAGAATTTTCTAAGGAAGCAATCAAGCTTTATAAAAGAGCTCAAGGCGTGAGAAGATTTGTTCCAATACTCTTGAAGAACAAGTTCACAACTTCAAAATTGAAGTTTAAGAACACAAATGCATTGAAGAGTCACTTCAGCACTGCAGCAACCAAGAAAGGAACACTAGAAGTCAAGTAGTCTCGCCGTGTAAGGAAGTGAAGAAATGAAAACTATCCAAAACTACACAATGTTTCAAGTGAATTGAAGAACTCATCAACAATCAACGTATCTTACAATGACATAACTAGCATCGATTACAAGACGAAGAAGCAGACCTTATACAACAAAATAAAAATGAACTCAGCAGATTTGACATTTATGTAGACTTCATTGGACAAGATTCGCAAGAACAACCTTGGAAGACACCTCAATAATATTTCCATCCGTGTACCAACATATTTTTTTGCTATCGTTATTCATGTGGAAATTTTTGTCATAAGCTTATAGAATGTCAACACGTACCCCAGAACGAATACACTTAGATTCACAATATGAACCTCCTAGGGCTGGGCCAAACATCATTAGGATTTTAACATTTAATAAATAACATTGAATGCTACAAATGTCAAAACTTTGGAAGGTTACTACAATCAGAGACTGCTGCACTTGTAAATCCTCTAGAAGAATTTTCGCTCGTCAGTGAATCTAATGGAACAGCGTTAAAAGAAGAAGAAGACCGATACTGTGCTCTTGCTCTCAAGGTCAAAACAACAAAGATGTGTGGTAGTGTTGATAGCAGCTTAAGCTCAACGCATATGACTAGAGATAGAAAGAAATTTTTTATCTCTCGAAAGAGAAGAAGGATGGAACTCGCGTCCTTTGGAAATGATGGATCTTCAAATGTTATAGCACGTACCATCACTCTCGGAATAAAAATATGCTCTAGCCAAGAATTTTTTATTGGTTGAAACATGAATCACAATCGCTTAGTGTTGGACAAATGTGTGATCACACATACAATAATTATTCAACTCCCGAAAATGTGAAATCAAGAAAGTTGGTATAGGTATGGTGAAATTGTGGCTACAACAATTTGAGCTCCAAAATGACATATGTTTTGGATGAAGCAACTAAAGAACGTTTAATAGCTAAAGAGGATGATACAATATTTGTTAGCAATGGTGATCGACTAAGTGTTAAAGTTTGCTACAAAGATGCAAAGGATTGAGATGTCTTTACTTCATGAGCCGACATACTTCTTAGGGCTTCAAATATCTTAGCAAGAGAAAGGAATATTTTATATGTCAACCAAGTACATCAAGGAAATTTTCAAGAAATTCAAAAATGGAAGATTGCAAAAAAATCCTTACTCAAATGGCATTGTGTTGCAAATTGAGTATAGATGACTATCTGGGGATGTGAATCAAAGGTTGTACATATCTATGATTGGTAGTTTTCTCTATGTACAGTCTGTACCATATTTATGTGCACCGCTGAAAGTAGCAAGAATCCAAGAAGCACTAAAAGAATCACATATTATTGCCATCAAAAGAATTCTTCGATATCTAAAGGAACAATTGCATATGGCTTGTGGTATCCCAAGGGTAACAATTTCATTATTCATGTCTTTTACAGATGCAATCGGGTAGGAAGCGTTGATGTGAGAGTACTGTGAAGCGTTGGAATATCTTCACCAAAAAGCTTTTGGATTCTCCTTAATTAGATTTTCCTTGTCTGCACATAAAGGGGAGGAAGTTCCATGTCCGCAAGAGATGGTTGTGTGGCAGAGGGGTTACCCTTTTCCATTTATTTTCCAAAGGGGGAGAGAATGTTGTAGGAAGAGGTGCCATGATTGCAAGTGGGAGTAATTTGTGCCGCCATCAATGCCCAAGGGGGAGATTGTTGATCACGGCTATCGATGTTAACCTGGCAAAGACTAAGGGCTACCCTAATATTTCATGGGAATTTTGACCTACCAAACTACTATATTCTCGGGTCAATAATTCTTTGATGGTTTCTTCTGTCAGAGATGTTTTGATATATGGCATGGCACGTAATTCTTCACTATTTACAGATATCTATGTTTGAAGTTTGTAACCCCAAGTAGTGCGATAAAACCCCATGTGGTTGTGGCATGGGTCATTGAAAAGTCAAGAATTAATAATTTTTTAAACTCCTAAACTCTCTCCCATGTTCACTTGTTGAATCCCCTCCTCAACCTAAGCATTTATATAAATTGTGATCCTCATATCCTCCTTATGTAAGGATTTCGCTATCCGAAACAAAGTCATCATGAAATTTTCCTCTACCTTTTATTCTATGAAGGTTCGTGAGCTGAAATATTTAGGAGGTGAAGAAAAATCCAGGACTTCTGTAAAAATTTCAAATCAAGGTGCACATCATTTTCAGAGATATGATCTAAGTGGAATTCCAAGAGCTGTGCCCCGAAATTCATCTCAAAGAAGTGACCTTGGGAAAATCGTCATAACTCTCTCCGAGTATTGATTGGAATTTCCGTAAAATTGCAGATATTGCATGGATCGTAGTGTTGTCTTTATACCCCCAGATCCAAATGAAGAAACAAGACAGTGGCATGCCGTACAAGTTTTCTCACCGAAACAGTCTAGCACTAGCATTGTCGCAGATTGTATAACTGTCATGAATCCAAATCGGGGGCCATACCGTGGCATTGGAAAGACGACTCAAAGGACTACTACAGACTCAAGATTCACATTAGATCTAAAATAACAGAGATACAACAGATTCAATACTTCCAGCTCCTAGAAGGCAAGATAAGCTAGATCAAGTGTTGTTAAGGGTTGCAAAGGACCGAACTTTCTAGGCGTTAAATCAAAGCAGCAAAGTAGAGGGTAGCATGACAAGAGCAAAGAACCAAGGTGCGTAAAAGTAGCAAGAATTTCATCACATGAAGTCTTCAAGGGCAGCACTATATGTCACCGTAAAGGTATCATTGTACTAAGTCATTGTAAATACATTGCTGTAAAAATTGTACTAGTGTCTATCTGCCAAGAGTTGGAAGAGGCAAATATTCTGGATAATCTAGGATCATCATTAGGTGGTTGTGTCATAGTTGGGATTAGGCCCAGAGGTCTTCTCCTCTCTACATCATTCTATATCATTGTAAAGTGGACCAATTTCCGGTACGAGAGTCCATTCCTCTTTTATTCTTCTATAGGTGGGTAGGTGCTAGGAGGGTGCATGAATTGTAATTAAATACGTTCAAGATTGTGAAAACTTTAGGGGTGGTAGGGTGGTGCTAGGTTGAGTCAGAAATTATTGGGTGTTGGGGCATCCATTCAGCTGACTACCGAAGAATCTCTGGCGTTGGAGCATCCATCTAGTGAGCCGGAGAAGAATGATTTGTATATTCTAGGAAGTTGGAGCTTATTTTCACTGAGTCAATGACAAGAATTAGAAAATCATTAGGTGCTATCCTTGACCGGGTTTCCACCTTAAAATCAGCATTTGTGTTCTTCTTTTTTTACCGCTATCATTGTACAAACACCGATAATAATTGAAGATTAACTAATTCTATAAATTGAAAGGAAATACCTACTACAAAAGATTCCCAACATAAAATACATTTTTCTTGTGAAACATGCAACGTTCAGGGCAGAACTCACCTTTGTTCAAGGCTATTTTTTAGTGCCTGACAAAGGTCCACTGCTTGCATGATAGCTCATCGGAAAGCCCTTGAGTCTATTTTCCAAAATTACCTTGATTTTACAAAATGGTGCCTATTTTCCCTCACAAAAATGTAATATTCCAAAATAAAGAAATTCTCATGAATAAATGAGAATATCTAAGATATTATAAAGTTGGAGATCCAGTTAATAATTGAACACAATAATGGGCCACAATTTATTTATTAGATGTGTATTAAACATATATTCATCATATTAGGAGCATATCAACAAACTATGTCTCCATATGTCATCTCCAAGTGGGGAAAGTGAAGGATTCACCATAAAAAACGTTATTCCCGTAGCCACTGCTATAAATGTGAGAAATGGGACTTGTATCCCTTATTTTCCATTTAATATAAATATCACATATATAATGTGAGGTGAAACAAATCATTCTAGCTAAGTTAAATGTGATCTCTCGGCCTCTATATGTATTAACAACATCAAAACCCATGACTTAACCCATATAGAAAACTCAACAAGGAAAGCATAATTAAAAGAGGGTTTGTATAGAATTATGTTGTAGACAATAGATTCTGGAGTTTTTTTATCCAAATCATGAGAAAAACAGAGATTCAGCCTTTTAATACAATGTAAAGATAACCCTGTTAGAAGGATCTGGAAGCTAAGTACAAAGGAGTGGATCTGAATATTTAGTTTGCAAAATACCTAATAACCTGCAAAAATTATATGAATATATATAAATAAAGTACAATAGGGATGAGAATCCCTTTTCCTAGCTTTCCTGGGACAGATTGGCCCTTTCTCTAGGAACCAAATTAAAAATCACAGAGTTAAAACATTTGTCAGTAGCCAGCCCCCTCAAAAAATGACGTAGTCTCTTGGGTGGACCTGGTGATCGTAGAAGTGCATAGATTCTTTTTCTGGTACCAAGATGTGAAAATATGCCCATATCCTTCTTAAGCGATCCTCCAATTGATATACAAGCTCTCCACCGAAAAACAAGCCCGAAATGATTTGGAATAGATCCACCTTGTCACACCCCAACACAACCCGCTGAATTTAAAATACGTTGTAGTCAAGGAGGTAGCTGGAAAAAATTACAAAATGAGGAAATGTAGCCCAAATAACCTTTCCTTCCCCCGAGGATGAGGTAGGCATTCCGACTGCATCATCTTGTATAAACAGATCAGTAACCCCGTTAAATAGCAAGAGGGAAGCAAAGCCCTATCAGACTAAAGCAAATAATAATCCAAGCATGCATAACAATGGCTACCCTCCTCTCCATATAAGTGTTCTTCCACAATGGGTCCCAACGATATAAAAAGAATAAGCTTTCCATGGATGTTTTTTTCCTCCATTAAAACTACTACTCCATCAATGAGATACAATATCTGGGGACAAAGGTATGTGGACTTGGACAAGACATCAGCATCAACATGATCCAACTGTTCACACTTGTAGGTGCTCAATCCAGCTGCTTATTCTTCCCCTTTTCACATGAGGAATGTTATATATAAAGTGGTTAATGGGCCTCCCCCACCCTTTTTATTCATCTAATGCTAATTATAATGTTCCTTTTAGCTTCGACAAGAAATCTTTAAACATTACAAATTCCTCCCCTTCAAGCAAAATTTTTCAATCCTCAAAAACTACATAGAGAGAGAAACCCTCCCCCTTCTCCTCTTGTGGCCTCCCCATCAATATCCACCCACCACTACTCAAGATAACTTCGCCCTCTAATGTCTCCTCCCAAAGATCTGCTAATCTCAAATGTAATTACACTAGCGAAAAGGTGGAAGGTGTAAGGGGAAACCTTCTGATTCTCATGGCTCCCCAAGGTAGGAGTGATGATACACATGGGAAATATTATTCCCAGTGAGTGACCCACTCACCCATGCTATAATCCAAATGAAATGAGCCATTCTAGGTAGCCTATCAAAGAAATATGCAACCCCTGGTTTATGCAATGTGTTGGGGCTTAATGGAGAGTTTATATTTTCCCATCCAAGTAGTTTCTCTCTCCATTTATGGTAAGAATGAGGCTGCTGATATTGAGCTGGAAATTTATTGGCCTCCGAAATGGCCCAATCTACCCCACAAGATAAATCAACCATGAAATGCCTCCTCCAAGAACGCAAGTTCTCCCAATGGATCCTCCTATATGAAGGAAAGAGGTAATGTGGCAACCATGGTGTCCCCATTGTTTCTCCTAAAAAAATAAAACATGTAAAATAAGGAGGATCATACTCCCAATTATCATCTCCAACTCATATACTCACTTTAAACAACCTCCCCATGAATATAAAAATATCAGCCATACATGGAAGCAAAACTAATAGAAACAAGTTGTCATATGACAACCGTGAAGTGGATTAAGTTTCCTCACATGGAACCAACGTGCTGGGCATCCTTTCCCGCATCAAATAAAACAACAAGTGTTCTTCCAACCACTTGTTTGCTTCCACAATCATTTTATAAGATAGAAACATGAGTACAATTTGGTGCCAATGGTGCACACCAAGAATCATGGCTTCCCCACAAACCACCAAATAAATAGCCAATCTCAATGCCAAGTAATTTAAGTACATCATCATATAATATGAAAGAAGGGACAATCCTTCTTGGTACAACATGTTTTTCATATAAATAAAATAATTAAAAAAAATAAAGGAAATTGTAAGCATCCTCCATCATGTACTTCAGACTCTGAGTTGAAATGGCTCCACCAGAATCTTCCTCACCTCCAAAGAGAGTAGGGAAGTGGATCATGGACTTCCTCTCTATCACCACTCCGGGCTATGCATCTCTCCACATGCAAAAATATGTCATGTTGTATGCCCTCCCAAGTGAACTCCTTTTGCTGAAGAAATATATGCATCATAATGCATGGAAAGGAAGTCTCATGTTGCATGAAGCAGCCTTATCCGAGCTTAGAAGAAGTTCACCAAGAAGACTTTACCATAAGAATAGATGACCACATCATCCACCATATACTCATCATCTCTATTTGGGTCATCAAGAATCATACATGAAATCTAGGATCCTTGAGTAATTTCACAAGAGTTGATATTTCCACATGGATCAATCCTCCCAAGAGACCTCCTGCTGTGATCTAGCATGTGAAGCTCTCTCATGTTGATGCTCGCTACTTTGACATCCCCCAAATTCTCCTTCCAAACTTCACCTCTCCAAAATCCAAGAGTGGTGAACCTAAAGACAAGATGTCTCTCATCAATCAGATTTGTACCTGGTGGAATGCCTCCATGTAGTGAGACATCAAAATCAAGCGACTATATATATGAGTGGACCGGAAGCTCTCCTCTTCACCGCACAAAGGAATTCTCCTTATGCATAGAAACCTCCCAAAAATATATAAGTGGTGAATGCTCATCATCCCTTGATGATGATCCTCCTCTTCTTCCATATGAGAATGCCCTCATCCTCAATGAGAGACCCTTGATCTTTGTCATCTCTCAAGGAGGGAACTCCATGTCTTCACAAATAAAAGAGGGCTCTTCAAGAAGTGGGGATATTGCCCTTGGAAAACTATCATGCATGTTTTCATCCCCTCTAGCCTCATGGAGTGGAGTTGGTTTAATAGGTCTCAACTCATGCAAAGGGTTTGAGTAACAAAATGATGGTTCACATTTCTTTCATCAAACCTTCACCAATTCTCGCTGAATCTAACATAATTTTTTACATTTGCATGAAAATGAATGAGAATCCTTGCAACCACCAATCATGGTCCATACCTTTGAGGTGCAACGTCGCTACTCTAATGGCCTCCTTCTCTCGAAACTTGGTAGATGAAATAGTAATCTTAGCTCTCCCTACTCCAAGCTTTACAGTACTGCTGATCCATCAAAGTGAGATAGGAAGATTCTAATTTCTCGCTTATTTTCCTAGGCTACTAGATCTTGCCTCCTTGAGTTTTCAAACCCCTGGAATCCAAGTGCTCCTTGAATCTCCATGATTGAGATTCACCAAGATAGTCACTCAAGGTCTCCTCCCTTGGTGTATCTCCTTCCTCCATCCTTCTTGCAAGAATGTGGGTAGGACCAAGTTTTGATCTGCATGTGGTTGAATGTTACATTCCACATTTTAATAGCTAGGTCTTGTTTCCTCAACCCTTCCTCAGAATCTTCTAAGACTCTCCTCATCTCCCTCGAGATCTTCTTTGATATTCTCCAGTTGTGCTTGAAAGAAGCAGGAAATATTCTCTCCTTCATTCCTCCAAATACGGAATCATGCTCTGTTTATTTTGCACAACTTCTCTTTTCGCAGAGAAGCTTTCCCTCCATGCATAATGTCTCTTGGATGCATAGGTTTAGCCAATATTATGCTCGATACCAATCGTAATATCCCAAAATAGGGAAATTCTACAACAACGAGAATATCTAAGATATTATAAAGTTGAGATCCAAAAATACCTGAACAAAAATAATGCAAGCTATGTTAATTTACTTACTAGATGTGTATTAAACACATCTTCATCAAATTAGAGCATATCAACAAAACTATGTCTCCACATGTCATCTCCAAGTGGGGAAAACAAGATCTAGACCATAAAAACGCTTATTCCCATAAAATAACAAGCATAATCTATAGAGGGTGGGACTGGATCCCTTATTTCATGTAATATACATCTCACACATAGAATGGGAGTGGAAACAAATCATTCTACGAAATTAAAATGTGTAGACCTCTTATTTTATATGGCTTTAAAAATCACTAAAAACCCATGAATTAACCCATGTCAGAAACTCAAGCAAGGAAAGGTATCATAAGAGGGTTTTACATAAATATGTTGGGGCAGCAAAATATATTGAGTTTATTTATCAAAATTAGAGAGAAAAACGAGATTCAGCCTCTTTTATACAATGTAAAGATAACCCTAAGAAGGGATTCTTTGGAAGCTTAAGTACAAAAGGTAGATCTGAATATTCAGCTGAAAACAACGCATTCCCTTGCAACCTTATATGAATATAGCTGAATAAAGTACAATAGGGATGAGAATCCCTTTCCTAGCTTTCCTAGAGCATAGCTATCTTCTAGGAAACTAACCAAAAAACTGCGTTAAACTCATTAGCAGCTCGAAATGCTGCTATTCTCGGAAGGGACTATGTTGTAGAAGTGCAAAGATGCTTTGGCCAAGTGTGAAGATGTGAAAATATGCCCAGGAGTCCTTCTTCGATCCTCCAATGGATAGACAAGTTTCCACCTAAAAACAAGCCCGTAAATGACTCAAAGAGATCCTCCTTTTGCCGCACCCTGCAACACAACCCAAGCCAATAAAATGCGCTATAGCTAAAGGATATAGCTGGGAAAAAAACAATGTAATGAGGAAATGCAGCCCAAAGAACCTCCTCTTCCCCAAGGATGCGTTAGGGATTCCCGACTAGGAACACCATTGTGCTAAACAACACTTCAACCCCCGTTAAACAACAAGAGGAAGCAAAGTCTCAATGTATCAAAGCAAAGAATAATCCAAGCATGCATAACAATGGCTACCTCTCCATATCAGCGTAAAATCGTAACTGTGACCGGACTCTGCCTAATGAATCTGCTTCGTCCGGAACTGCCCAATGAGTCCAGATGCCAATGAACTGGTTTAAAAAAAATACATTAAATAATTATGTTTTTAATAAAAAAAACTATTTTTAAGATTTGCAACCATGATTCCAAGCCAATAGAGACAAAATATGCAAATTTTACTCATTTATATACCATGCAAAGGTGAATATATCAAAATGGCACGGAGTGCAATACATATCATCGAAAAATACATAAGAAATGAGGCTCCAAATGGCCCATAAAGTCCAAAAACAATGCTACAAGCTATGAGGCCATTGGCCTAATACAAGACTACACATGAATGATGATCAATCATCAAATTCATCACCGCTACTAGACACAGGATCAACATCGGCTGCTGGCGCTGCATAGACATCATCTAGATCAGAGTCTGAGGATGCCTCTGCCTCAGGCTCATCTGCAACCTCAGTACCCCTGCCACCAATAACAATAGAAGTGGACCTAATGGAAGCACGAGTTGCTCGAGGTGCATGACTAGTGTCGACCATTGGTTGTTTTCCTTTTCTTGATGCAGCTACCAATCCTGGGTCTGTGTCTGATGGTGCCACCAAATCTGCTTCAAATTCACCCGCCGCTACTGTTGCATCAAAATCAAAATCAGCCTCAAACACTGGATCTTCAATCTCCTCCACCCATTCTGATGTTGGACCAATATCATCCACCACAATGGGATCTAGATCAGGTGTTTTTCTCATCATTTGGTTCCGCCTCAAGCGAAGGTTGTATTGCACAAACACAAGATCATTTAACCATTTCTGTTCCAAACGGTTTCTCTTCTTTGTGTGTATGCGCTCAAAAACAGACCAATTGCGCTCACAACCTGTAGCGCTGCAAGTTTGGCTGAGGATTGTAATTGCAAACCTTTGCAATTGAGGACATTGGCCGCCAAATGACTCCCACCAATGTGCTGCAAATAAAAAGACATTCATTAGTTAATAATAACATAGTTCATTTCATTACTTATTTACAAACAATTTAACATAAAAAGAAAAACAAATTGGAATTGCTTACCTGGTTGATCCACATCTCTTGCCATTTTTGCCAAGTTCTTTCCAAAGGTACCAGCTGCCATATTGAAAAGAGTAAGTTGTTTATGTGTTTCCAGAAGGTCTGCACGGTTAGGGATCATGCACTCCAAGCAATCAATCAATCCAGATTTGACCTCCCCATCCTGCTGATCTCCTAGCCGAGCTCTATAATGATACTTTGGGTTCAAAAAACACCCAGCTGCATGTATAGGACGATGGAGTTGATTGTTCCATCTATTATCAATGATCTCCCATATCCGGCCATATTTAGCTAACCTGTCCCTGTAAGCTGCCCGTATCTGCTCCTTGGCATGATCCATAGCCTCATAAATGTATCCCATTGCCATCCTTTCCCCATCCACCATCCTTATCACCTTAACAAGGGGCTCAGTAATTTTTACCAGCTCTGAAGACCTTTTCCAAAAATAATTGTCAAAGACTTTTTTTTTGGTGTCTTTTCCATCTTGTCTATGAGCCCACCGGGATTCAGTCCAATCATCAGAAGAAAACATTTTCTGCAGGTTTTTCTGTTGAGAATTGAGACATTGCAACGTGAGGAAGTGAGTTGCAAATCTCGTAATGGCAGGCCTAACAAGCTCTTTGCCCCCTGTGTTTTTCCTCATTAGTTTCAATACCCATGAGTGGTTGCAAATGTATTTTGTAATGCACTTGCCATGCTCTATAGTGCTTTTTACCCATTCCAGTTTGCCTATGTCCTCAAGCATGAGGTCTATGCAATGTGCAACACATGGAGTCCAAAATATGGTACTATACTTGGACTCAAGCATCTTTCCAGCAAGAACATAGTTTGAGGCATTATCTGTGATGACCTGCACAACGTTCTGCTCTCCCACTTCCTGAATAATCTCATCCAAAAGCTCAAATAGAAGGGCTGCATCCTTCACCTTATCAGATGCATCAACTGATCTCAAAAACATTGTTCCTCGAGGGCAAGAAACAAGGAAGTTAATGATAGTGTGGTTCCTTCCATCAATCCATCCATCTGACATGATGGAACAACCTGTTTTGAGCCATGAATCTTTATATTCAGCCAAATACTCATCAATACTAGAAATATCTTGTTGCAAAAGAGCTCCCCTCAACTCATGTGCAGTAGGGCCTTTGAAGCCCTTTCCTGCAACAAAAACAGAGTCCCACATAGCTTGGTAATAAACTGAGTTAGCAGCATTAAATGGGATATCTGAATCATACCACCATCTAGCAATGTACTAATGAGAAGCTTATTTGCATTGTTTTTTCCAATGTTGATCCAAAGTGGGTTGACGACTTGGAGTTGGCTGGGACATGGAGGCACTGGCAGTGGTTGTGAGATTAGCATTGGACGAGAAATAACTCATGAGGTTGGGTCTCTTTGTTGGGTTTGATCTTTTGCCAACAGGAGGAACATACTAAAAGGGGTTATTGGTGGAAGGGATAGAAGAGGAGTCTTGAATATCATACTCCTCATTTTCATACCCACTCTCTCTCATCATTTCTACTATTCCCCTCTTCCTTGCAATTTCATCTTGGATGGCCTTCTCCCTAGCCTTAGTCTCCTCAAACTTTTCAAGCTTGGCAAGGTATTCTACCCTAATCGAACCTAACACTTCATTAGGTGCATCACATGGTGTTACATTGCCTCTTATCCCAGCCAAGTGATGTTTCAATCTAAGAATACCCCCACCTCCAATACATTTTTGAAAAAATCTGCATACCATCTTTCCATCAATCGCATCACAATGGACCCATGCACTGTCCTTGGCTTTTGGAGCCATCTTGACTTGAAATAATTGAAATTTGGAAATAAATCTGCCATTTAAAAAAAATTGCAGCTAAGATAAATGGACAACTAAAGCTAAATTTACAAAAAAAAATGCACATTCAAACATCCAAAATTTGATAGCATAGGACTAGAGATTTTAGAGCAATAAAATAGCTAAACACATGAGAACTCAGAAAATAAATACATGAACAACAATGAAATGAAGGATTTTTCAAGTGCAAATTCTTACCTGGCAATGCAAACTAGCCTCCTTAGTGTCCTCTTGAAGATGCCAACGCTATTGACAGCTCCAAACTATCTCCAAGATAACTGCTCCAGCAAACACTCAACACTCTCCAAGCTCTTAATCAAACTCACAAACAGCAAATGAGTTGGTGTGAGACAAAGGAGAGGCTTCTCCTCCTTATAAAAGATTGGGGAGGGTGTTTTTGGAGGGAAAAAACCCTCCCCTTGGCTCCAAATCAGCCCTAACACTTCATAAAATCTGAAAAGGTGGGTCCGCTGCCGCCCGCGTACAAGTTGGCACCTAACCAGCCGGTTAGGAACGGAACCAACCGGTTTATGCATAAACTGGCCAGTTCCGTTCCTAACTGGTGGGTTAGGACCGGTTTATCTGAAAAAATGGCGAAGTGTCGTGTTTGGCCGGGTTTCCTGGCCGGTTTCAACCGCCGGGCTGTCTAACCGGCCGGTTTTTAAAACACTGATCCATATATAGCAAGTGCTCCTCTCCACAATGGGTCACATCCATATGTGCCACCAAACTCATGCAATTTTTCCTCCATTAAAACTGCGCAGTCCATCAAGGAGATACAATGTATCTAGACAGTGCATGTGGACTTGGTCAAAGACGACTAGATCAACCTAATCCAATCCTGTTCACACTTGTAGGTGCTCAATCCAACTGCTTATTCTTCCCCTTTTCACATGAGGAATGTTATTTTCCCTTCTAAAGAGGTTAATGGGCCTCCCTACCCATTTTATTCATCTAATGCTAACTATAATGTTCCTTTTAGCTTGAGGCTAAAATTTTGGAACATTATACAAAAACCTGTTCTCCCAAGACTATTAAATGTGCAGTGACCAAGTAGATTTGGAGGCAGAAATATGAAAATTTGATGATTTTTTGAGCTTTTGATGCACCAGCTCTCTTCCTAAAACACTGAAAATTTCTATGGTTAATTTCCTCATCAATACAAACCTGCTGGTAGTGACCATTTTTCATTTGGAGGTCCCAAAAAAGATCGTAGCGTCTAGGTCGCTACGGATTTAGGAAAATTTATGTGTGCAAAAATACTCAAAAACACAGAATTTTCATATAATGCAAATTTTTTCCAAAAATTGTCAAAATTGTGAGGGTACTTGATCATTTAATGTTTGAATCATGAAGTAACACCTCTTCAAGTATTTCCAACTTCTCTTTCTTCTCTTTCTTGGTCAAAGCTTGAATTTTTGCATGGGCTCGTTTGAGCTTAGCCCTTGCAATTTTTTTCCTCATGGCATAATGTTTTTCCATATTTCTCTTAATTTCATTATCCTTCTTAGCCTTGGCCAAGAGATGCTCCAAGTGTCGTCTGACCCTCTCAATCCATTCTTCTTTATTTTCATTGGTATCTAGGGAAAGCTTTTCATTTAAGGTAAGTTGGTCTGCTAGCTGAGCTTCCCTTTGTCTCTCTAGGGCTAGAGCTCTTTTCAGCCCTCTAGTCCTTTGTATTGGAGGCTGATCGTCCTCATCATCAGGTTCACCAAACCTTTCAAATGTTTCCTCAAGTAATGCTTTATCCTTTTCTACCTCTCTTTGGGCTTTGATACACTTCACCTGATTGATGACTTGCTTGGTCTTCAGCTGTTGATTTTCTTGCTCAAGGAAGTCAATCACATATTTGGCCCTTTCAAGATTAGCCTAAAGTTCACTAATATTTTCCTCTTTGCCTTTAATTACTGCATTGGTGATTTTGTCTTCATCTCCTTCACCTAATTCAATCAACTGAAATTCTTGATCTGTCTCATGATTGCCCTCCTCATCATAAATGCTTGACTCTAACACCTTTTCCTTACCTTTATTTACCTATTGAGTTGATGAAGAAGGTAGGGCCCCTTACACAATCTGTGGGGTAAACACCTACCTATGACCTCTCTGATAGGTATGTGCCAATGTACCCAAATAAACCCTCTTAGGCTTGCTAATTTCACCTCTGCTAGGTTTCCATGATGTATTTGGTGTCAAAAATCCTAGGGATGATGGAATGAAATGAAGGAATATGAAGTGAAGGGAGGTGTTGGGGATATGAAGGTAATGGGAATATGGAGGGGAACCTAGGAAAGTGAAACCCTAAGCTTAGGTTTATAAGGGATGATATTGTTTAAGGAATGTCGATAGGTAATTGGGTGAATGTTTTTAGGAATGTGAGGGAGAGTGTATGAAAGTTTAGGGATTATATTTAGGATGTGAAATAGGTTTTATTAAACACTAGGGTTTCTTACTTAAGAATTAGGTTTGAATTGAATTTAAGCACAATAATACATCAAGGTGATGAGAATTTTTTTTCTTACTAGCAATAGAAGCTTTGAAGACTCATTGTGAAAATATTTGGCAACAAATGGTGGAGTGGCAGACTGACAAAATATTTTTGGAACTTTCTGGGTGAATGCATAGCGACCTAGATAAATGCATAGGGACCCTCCAGAACATGTAGGACTATTTAAAATTGCACTAAGAATTTTCCCAAAAGCTTAGTGACCTTGCTAAACGTGTAGCGTCTCTGCTGAACGCGCAGCGACCCTGCAACACCTTTTTTCATACCACATTTGGAGGCCTTATCTGTGTCCAAATTAGGCCCAGGATAGCTAGTTGGAAATAGTATCATGTATAATTTCTAAATATAACTTTTTTTTTCTGATTGGATTTTATTTTATAGGTCAAAAATGGATTCTCCCAAGGTCACTCCAGAAGTGTAGTGAAAACAAGGGATCTTGTAGAGGGAGGGGAATTGAGGGATTGTCTAAATTCTTGGGGAAATTTTGGGGGATATGAATAGATGTTAGAGAGTGTGGGGATGTGGAATTTCTAGGAATGAGTGAGGGAAATCGGTCTAAAAGGGAAAAACACAATCCTAAGCTAGGAAGGTGTCAAAAGTGTATCAATATCCTAGGGTTTGTAGGAAAGTGAGTGAAATTAGAGGTATGGACATGGGAAAAGTTTAGGGGAGGTAGATGGAATGTAGGTGAGGGTGATCTTGATGGATTATAGAGAAAATTAGTGTATTTTGGGTGTTTTAATGGCCTTTATACTTGATATATTGAATAAATTAGCTCTTGGGACCCATTTTACTTTCTTCACATTCATATTTGAACTTTAACATTGTACCTTTGCATGTGAATTTTTCCTTTGACATCTGATGATATGATGAGCTTAGAGAACACTAGGATTTTACATTTTGATGCTTTGACATGTGGAACCTTGGGTTCGCAACTTGGGAACCTTGTACTTGTTACATTTGAAAGACATAAAATTACATAATGAAAATAAAAAAATTATTACATTGTGAAATCCAAATTACATGCTGAAATGAGATTTTTTCTTTACAAGTAATCTTCACATGGCAAAGAGAATTTTATTGAATCACCCTCTACTTGCTGGTCTTATGCAATGGAATGGAGTTTAATTGAATCATGGAAACCCTAATGACCTAGTGAAACCTTGAAAAACCCTAAAAAACCTAATGAGACCTTGAAGAACTAAATTTCAATATGACATGACTGAAATTATGGCATGATGAAATTAACTTTGCAAATGATGTACAGTCAGCAATGTATGAAACTATGCCAGCAAGTAATCAAATTTGAGGAAGATTGATGTTCTTATGACTAGGAATACCATCAGTGAAACAATTTTTAGCATGACCTAATGGAATAATATAAAAATTTCAGAGTGAGACACCTAAAATGATAATGAAATGAGTTATTTTGATCACTGATGGAAGAATGCATATTCTGACACTAACAAAGTGCATGTCATGGTGAAGGAAAAATCTATCAACTGAACTGTCATTGATGAAGGTGCCTCGACCTATGTAATGTCTACTTCGTTTTGGCTCACCTTGGGTTCTCCCACTCTCTCACCACAATCGAATTCCTTCAAATATTTTGATGGTAACACTTTCGTCCCAAAAGGATACATTGCTAGCTACCCCATCACTCTAAGTGGGAAACCTGTAACAGTAGACATTGAAGTTGTAGATCACCATCCTAACAATAATATGTTTTTTGGATGTAGTTGGACTTATGCCATGACTTCCATAGAGTCTTCAATATTATGACTCATCCTTTTTCCTTTGGATGGGAAAATAGTCACAGTGGATTAGCTATCCTTTTGTACCATGGATTAATCCTCGTTACCTAGCAGCAACATGCCCGTAGTTAGTGTCATTGTCATTACTGATGTTTGAAAGGGTTCCTCACTTTTAGGCTACTTTCCTCTCTCGCCACTCAAGGTTCTAGAATTAGTCTCAATGTTATCTACCATTTTTAATGCCCCAACGAATCAATAGATCCTCCTGACCCCTTCTGCCATTAATTCCTGTGGAGAACAAATGTTGTTGTCACCAGCCAAACTAGCTTATCAAGCCATTCCATCTACATCTGAATATCCCACTACTTTGTTCATGACCAATGTTACTAAATCCTCTCCCATCTCCCCTTCCTCTATTTATCTTGTCACTGAAGTATTTCCTTCTAATGAGGCTATATGAGAAATCATGTCGCTAGACAGGTGGCCCTAGGATACTTTTCACCATCGTGCTTCGGTATCTAACTCAAATGTGACCTCTTTACAAATCTTATCTTTTGACAAACTTTAAATTGTTTATTTTTATTATACAACTATCCAAACAATGGATTTATATGGTAACTTGAGAAACCTTTCCAAAACTTTACTCATTGATATCTCGGTCAATAAAGGTATCATGAAAAAATTTCAGATTGGAGCTTACTACAGTCCTGAGAAAATTGCGAGCTTCACGTGCCTCTTTAAGAAATTACACAATGTCTTCACTTATCTTACAAGGAAATTACTAGCATATACCCTTATTTTGTTGAGCATGAGATCAAGATTAATGACAATGTTAGGCCTTTCTGGAAAATACTTCATCTTGTCCACCCTTTCAAAATAGTTTCCATCAAAACTGAAGTCGAAAAAATATTACTTGTTGGCTTCATCTATCACGTTCCCTTAATAGGATGGGTGTCTAATATAGTTCCTCTAGAAAAAAAAAATTAACATCTATGTGTGTGTTGACTATAGAAATTTGAACGTCACCTGTCCAAAATACAACTATCCTACTTCATTCATTGACCAGATAATTGATGATTGCACCAATTGCGAATATTTCTACTTCATGGATGGATTCTCGGGATATAAACATATATTATTAAAATTGACTACCAACACAAAACTACCTTAATCTATACTTGGGGAACATTTTCATATCATAAACTCCCACTTTGTCTCAAGAATGTAGGAAAAACCTTTCATAGGGCTATGTACTACACCTTCACGATATATCACACATTTTTCATGCTTACTTGGAAAATCTTCTTGCTCATTCCAAGAAACGATCCCAACACCTAGCTCATCTTCGATCTATATTTCTTAGGTTTGGGTTCTATAAAATTATTTTGAATCAACATAAGTGTGTATTATTTGTTTATTCTGGTTGTTTTCTTGGATTTATTGTCTCAAAACATGGGATACAGGTTGATCCTGATAAGGTAAAGTCGATTACTCAATTTCCTGCATCACAATCCATTCTTCAACTCTAAAGTTTGCAAGGGAAGGAAGAATTATTATGTGGTTTCATTTTCAACTATGTCAAATGAAAAAAAGGTTTCATGTGCCTATTAAATAAAGGATTACCCTTATTATTGAATGATAAATCCTAGCAATGATTCAATTCCTTCAAAAAGGCACTCATTTCATCCCTACTACTTATTCCTCCTGACTATATGTGTGACTTTCTCTTATATATAGAAGCCTAACCATCCTCCATAGGAATGATTATAGTTAAAACACACAATGATCACAGTGAGCATGGGATTTACTACATTTCCAAAGGTCTTTCCAAGCCTAAATTACAGTATTCACATGTGGAGAAACTATCTATCGCAATATGTTTTATTGTTAATTACTTCTGACATTACATCCTGCTACGTCATACTACCATCATTTCCCTAGAGAATCCCATTAGGAACATTTTATCTCGTCAACTTATTGGAGGAAATTATTCCAAGTGGATCATCATCCTCCAATAATTCGATTTGGTTTTCACTATTTCCATGGTGAAAAAAGCCTTAGTCTTCATAGAGTTATTATCAGATCTTACTAGAGATGGTTTGGATGAACTAGCTCATGACCCTATGCTAAATGAATATGTTTATCTAGTTGAATCTATTGATCCATGGTATGAAGACCTTCTTTCTACCTCCAAAAACAAAATTTCTGCCATAATCGATCGCTAGATGATCATTGTTGCAACCTTCGTTAGGCTAAGCACTACTTAGTGATCAACAATACTTAATATTGTCATGGTTCTAAGTCATTTCTTCGAAATTGTCTTACCGCTGAAAAATAAGAACAAATTATGAATGAATACCATATAGGGGCATGTAGCATTCATCTTTTGGGCATGGATACTGCCTAGAAAATCTTGTGTGCAACATACTACGGGCAAACTCTATTCAAATACAATACTACTATTGTCTAGTAATGTTAGCCTTCCCAATTATATACAAAGAAAATGTGTGTGCCCCATACCTTTCTACACCCAGTTGTCTCCATCGGTCCCTTTTCTAAATGGGGCATTGACTTCATCAATTGTAACCCCACTTCCTCTAACGAACACAACTACATTGTTGTTGATGTTGACTATTTCACGAATTGGGCTAAAGCCATTCCCAATTTTTGGGTTGATCAAGAAATTTTCGCCTTACTCTTCTTCAGTCAATTCATATTTGGCTTTGGAATACCCCAAAAAATCATTACATACCATGGTTCACACTTTGAGAACCACACGATGTATGATTTAACATCTATTCTTGGTTTTCGCCAAGATCATTTTTATTCCTACTACCCAAAGTCTAATGAACTGGTTGATGTTGTTAATAGCATCCTCAAGACTATGATCCACTTTCTAGTAGGAAATAAAAAAACCCAATGGAATAGAATTTTATATTATGCAATTTTTTCATATTGAATGTCAGTAAAAACTACTACATGCTTCACGCCATTTCATATTTCCTACAACCATGAAGCAGTTCTTCCTATCGGGTGCTAGATTTCATCCATTAAACTTGTAGTTGAACTCCTACTTGATACCACTACTGAACAAGAGAATTTCCTCTCAATTAATCATTTGGATGAGACTCATCAAGATGTTTCACTAACTCTCAAAGCACATAAGCGTTGAATCAAAGCTCAATATGATAAACATGTCAACCCTTGTTCTTACCAAGAGGGTGACCTCGTCCAACTTTATGATAAAAAATATGATCTATTTGGGGTATGAAAAATTCAACCACTATGTGTTATTCCATATGTTTTCACTAATATTATTTCCAAAGGAGCCTATGAGCTTCAATACTATGATGGAATACAACTCATAGAGCCCCATTATGGGTTCTATATCAAAAAGTATTTCACCTAGTCTACTACAACGCACGTGCTTTGTAATTTTATGTATATGAGTTTTTTTTCTTTTTCCGTCTCTGGGTATTTTTGGGTTTTAATGGTTATTTGTCTCATGAATGTATATTATTTTGCATAGATTTCCATTTCACTCTTACTATACATCTGATATGTGGAAGGTGCAAGTCGTCACACATGACACATTGCATCAGCTGCTTGGGTTCATTACACACCAGAGTTGGAACTACTAAGTTCCAGGGGAGTATTCCTTAGTTATTCCACCAACAATATTGTTGAGCATATGTCGGTCATTTAACTCCTTACTAAAGCTATATCTCGTGACATTTCCAATTTAGTCATCAAGTTAGACTCTCAGCCCATTGTTATGCATTTGACCAATCATTATTACATTCACAATCTAATCTTGTTTCGTTACTGTTTTTTAAGAGTAGGGATTTTTTAATGTCAATTTAAATTTGTTACTTATGGACACTTTCCAAGGGAATATAATGCATTAGTTGATTCATTGGAAAACTATTTTTTAGATTTTCATTTGTCACATTCTTTTTAGTTGCATGCATTAATGTACAATTTTCATTATAAAATTTACATAAAAAGCATCACATACATCATAGATTCTCCAATATATATATATATATATATATATATATATATATATATATTGTTTCTAGTATTTTTACATCATAAAATCCCAAAAATTATTTTTTTTATACAAAATGGCTTTGTTAAGCCTCGCTATGATACCCTATGGTGATCCTCTACTCCTGCTAAGCCTACTTCTCATGGTAACAGATCACTACTCTAGCTAACCTCCTGAGAGGCACCAAAAACAACTCTTGTACACCTAATATGTGTCACTACATATGGATTGGTATCTCTCTCATGGGAAGAGGTGGCACACCCATGCTCAATCCTTCGAGGATCCTAGAAAACTTTGTGTCTCATCTCCCTCTTCAGTAGTTTTCATGGCCTCTGCTACTGCCCTTGACCCAAGTATTTTATCACCCTTCCAATCATGGCAGAGTATACCTGCAGGACGAACCAATGCACCATCTGTGTTAAGAAAAGTTCATGTCAAATTTTTTCACCCATAACAAAAAAATTGCATAAAATTCAAAATACAAAAAGTATTAGAAAATCAAATATTATAGAGAAATGAAACACATAAAATATGCGGAAAACACAAGCACACAAAACACATAAAACTAGAGAGACACAGATATACGTGTTTCACCCAGTGGGCTATGTCCACCCCGAACAGCTAGTCCTTCCTTTCTATTATCCAGGAAAATGAAGAGACACAACCTATAGCAGATTCTGTTGTAATATCCTCTATTCTCTCTCACAGTCTCCCTATCTGTTTCTCACTCTGAGAATTTACCTACAATACATAGTCGCAATACAATACCCTCATACAAGTGAGGGGTTGCCTTCTAGGGAAAAAAACCATAAACTAAACATAACTTCTACTGTCAGATCATCTGCCTAATGAACGGCCCAGATTGAATAGAAATTACTATACTTTTACAAGGCAATTTTACATCTGTTTTTAGCTTCGGGGGCACTGCCCCCAAAACCCCATGTTAGGAGGGGGCTCCATAAAGTCATAGTCGGCCCCCCTGGACCCCCCAGGTAGTGTTTAATTACAGGCGGCGTTGCCACCCCCATTAAGGTACAGGGGTCCAATGCTATGATACAAAATAAACAAGATAATCAGGCTCCACACCCAACAATCTCCCACTTGGAGACTGATTGTAGCAACTCTACCGCTGCTTCATTTTCTAGAGAATGACTCCTATTTGGACCTGGTTGTTTCTCATCTTCATTGTCATCCTGGAAGACCAATTGAAACTGAGCATAATCTCAGTTTCTCCCTGGTTACAACTTTTGTTAGCATATCTACAGGATTCTGGCTAGTATGTATCTTTTCCAGCTTCAATTTTCCATCTTCCAATACTAACTGTATGAAATGGTACTTGAGTTGTATGTGTTTAGTCCTAGAATGAAATGCTGAGTTCTTTGCAAGATGAATGGAACTTTGGCTATCATTGTATAACGTGCCCATATCATGATTCTTACCCAATTCATCCATAAACCTTTGTAGCCAAATCATTTCCTTAGTAGCCTCTGTAGCAGCAACATATTCTGCTTCTGTTGTTGAAAGTGCAGCAACACTTTGGATTTTTGAAACCCAACTGACAGTTGTTCCACCTACAGTAAATACATATCTTGTAGTGATCCTTCTTTTATCTCTGTCACTTGCCATATCTACATCAACATATCCCTGTAGAGCAATGTTTGAACCACCAAAGCATAATGCTTGATTTGTGGTACCTCTCAAATATTTGAGAATCCATTTTACTGCCATCCATTGTTCTTTTCCTGGATTGTTCATGTACCTTCTTACAAATCCCACTGCATGTGAAATATCAGGCCTTGTGCAGTTGCATACAGTAAGCTTCCAATTGCTAATGCATAAGGAAATTTAGACATATATTCCATTTCTTCTTGGGTCTTGGGGAACATCTCTTTACTAAGTTTGAAATGGCTAGCAAAAGGTGTACTAACCGGTTTTTCATTCTACATATTAAATCTTTTAAACACCTTTTGTATGTACTCATTCTGAGACAGTGTTAATTTGCAATTTTTCCTGTCTCCAGTTATTCTCATACCAAGGATTTGTTTTGCATCTCCCAAATCCTTCATTGCAAATGAATTTGCCAATTTTCTTTTGAGCACATTTATTTCCTGCATGTTATACCCTGAAACAAGCATGTCATCTACATACAATTACAATATAATATAGCTGCCATCATTTTTCCTTTTCAAATAAACACAATGATCAGAGTGACATCTAGTATAACCTTGTTCAGACATAAACTTTTCAAATTTTAGATACCACTACCTTAGAGCCTGTTTTAAGCCATACAAGCTCTTCTTTAACCTGCACACTAATTTTTCTTTCCCTTTGACCTCATATCCTTCTGGTTGCTCCATATAGATCTCTTCCTCCAAATCTCCATGGAGAAATGTTGTCTTTACATCTAACTGTTCAAGATGTAAATCTTTCGCTGCTACAAGACTTAAAATAGTTCTGATTGAATTCATTTTAACAACAGGAGAAAATATTTCATCAAAATCAATACCTTTCTTCTGTGCAAAACCCTTCACCACAAGTCTAGCTTTGTACCTCTGTTTTCCTCCATCTTCTTCCTTCAGCCTGTAAACCCATTTATTCTGCAATGCAGTTTTACCTGCAGGCAACCTGACTAAGTCCCAAGTCTGGTTATGCATTAAGGAGTCCATCTCTTCTTCCATGGCTAGCTCCCACTTCTTCCTGCTTTCAACCTGAATTGCTTCTTCATAACATTCAGGTTCACCAGAATCAGTCAACAATAAATAATATAATGAAGGAGAGTATCGTTCAGGGGGTCTACTTATCCTGGTAGATCTTCTAACACCACTTTCAGGTGTTTGAGGTGCCTGTTGCTGTTGTGGTGGTTGCTAATGTTGTGGCTCTTGATTATTATTATTTTTAGGCACCTTTACTTTTTTTGTGATCTCATCAAGAACTGTGTATTCTTTGTTTTCTTTTTCCTGTTTCTTTTCCTGCAACTGATTCTTATACAAGACCTTTTCATTGAATATTACATCTCTGCTCCTAATGATTTTGTGATTTTCATAATCATATAAGCAATAACCAAAATCATTAACACCATATCCAATAAAGGTACATTTCTTTGATTTTTCCTCAAGCTTTGTTCTATTTTCTTTATTAATATGGACAAAGGCCTCACAGCCAAAAGGCTTTAAAAAAGAGTAGTTTACCTTTTTACCAATCCATGCTTCCTCTGGAATACCACCATCCAAGGAACTTGAAGGCCCTTTGTTTATTATATAAACAACAGTATCTACAGCATCTACCCAAAATTGTAAAGGCAATCCTGCATGCAATCTAATGCACCTTGCATGCTCCATGATTGTTTTTTTCATCCTTTCTGACACACCATTTTCTTGTGGTGTTCTTGGAACTGTCTTCTCTTTGCGAATTCCATGCTTTGAACAGTACCTATCAAACTCTTTGTTGCAATATTCACCTCCATTTTCTGATCTGAGACACTTCAACTTCTTTCCTGCCTCAATCTCATTCGAAGCTTTCCATTTATTAAAAGTATCAAATACATCAGATTTATTTTGAATACAATAAATCCAAGTTTTTCTAGTTGCATCATCAATAAAAGTAACATAATAATGAGAGACACTGAGAGATGATACCTGAGTAGGTCCCCATACATCTGTATGCACAAGCTCTAATTTTTCGCTCTTCTTTTCTTTCCCAACTTTGAGAAAGTTGAATCTCTTCCGTTTTCCATAAATGAAATTCTCACAAAAATCCAAATCAACATTCTTCAAACCCAGCAGCAAATTTCTTGAGTGAATAATCTTCATCCCCTTCTCACTCATGTGTTCGAGCCTATGATGCCATAATGTTGCATCTACTCCTTTGGAAGTTAAAGCATTAACAAAATTAGAAATACCATTACATAAATACAAGGTACCAAACTTTTTGCCTTTTGCTATTACCAAGGCTCCTTTTGTGACCTTCCAAGTTTATCTGTGAAAGTTGTCACACAACCTTCACCACCTAACCGCCCTGTTGAAATTAAGTTTTTCTTCAGATCTGGAACATGCCTTACCTCCTTTAATAGCCATTGGTTTCCATTCTACTGTTTTACAATAACCTTACCCATTGCAACAATTTTACAGGGTTTATCATCACCCAAATGGACTTGTCCAAAATCTCCTTGAACATAGTCATGAAAATATTTCTTATCAGGTGTGGCATGGAATGAGGCCCCTGAATCTACAACCCAAGAATCAGTAACATTTTTGAAAGAAAGAATCAAATAATCTTGTAACACATCACCTGTCACATTTGCTTCATGATTGTTTTCTTGCTGTGCATCTCCTTCTTTTCCCTTCCGAGATATACAGTCTTTCTTTAGGTGCCGTTTCTGTTAGCCCCCCTATGAAATTTTTGACAAGAAAATAGGGGGCTAAATTATTTTTGAGTCTTCAAGGAATGCATTTCCTCTGAAAACACAGTCTTCTAGAAGCCTCTTTGTGTCTTTTATCCTTTGATCAAATCCCCTCTACTGGTTCCCCTTTTAAAAGCCTCTCTGTTATGTGAAGAAATGCCCTAAGGCCTTCCTTTTCCCTCTTATTTCCCCTCATTTAGCCTCTTTTTATTCCCCCTTGTCTCCCCTTCTTTTTCCCCATCTACCCCTCAAATCCTCCCAAAGCCTCATTTAATTTCTTCCCCTACCCTTTTTTTAGCTTTCTTCCCCCTTTTCCCCTCTATCGTTCCCCTCCTTCACCTTCAAAATCCATTAAAAGGGGCTAAAACCCACTTTCCGACCTTATTCTAAGGCCTAGCCCCTTCCCCTTAACAACTTCCCCACATGTGCCCAGGCGCCAGGACCAAGTGCTTAAGTCCACGGCGCTTATCGCAATCGCAACATGCATCGTGCACCCCCCGATTGATCGCATCGCGCTCCGATTGCGATCCTCCGATCATATCCTGGTCGTCCATCTCCCATCCGATCCAACGGCCAGCACTCAATCGCAACCCCCGCCTGATCGATGATCGCAAGCCCTTTCCACCGTGCTCCAATTGAATCCTGACCGTCTGTCCTTTCGCGATCTGACGGTCCTCCGCTAATCGCAGGTCCCCTCCGATTGTGTTCTCCACCGTTGATCTGTCCCGCCGATCTAACGGCCAGCGCTTAATCGCTCCCGCCCCTCCGATTGTTGTCCCCACCGTTGATCTCCCCGCCTGATCTGATGGTCCTCCGCTAATCGCACCCTGTCTTCCAATCCCCCGATCGCTCTGTCCCTCCGATTACATCTGAACCGTTGATCTGATCCCCGATCGGACGGTCAGCGCTCAATCGCATCCCGACCTCCGATCGCAATCGCATCTCCTTTCCTCTGTCTCCTGATTTGATCGCAGCCGTCCATTTTCCAGCCGATCGGACAACCTGGCGCTAATCGCATCCCCTTCCCTCCATCTCCCGATTCAATCCTGTCCGTCCATTTCTCCCCCAGATCAACGGCCATCGCTCAATCGCTTCTCCATGCTCAATCGCAATCGGAACTTTCAAGAGGTGCGTTGCGATTGACACCCGCTCCAACCTCCGATTGCGATGGTTCGATTGGATCGTGACCGTTCGTTTCCTCCAAGATCGGACGGTTCTGGTTGATTTGCCCTCCGCCTCCGCCGGGTCCCACCTCCACCGCTTCACTCCATTGTTTTTCCATGTTGTCCTATGTAAATCGCTCCAGTGGTGGCATTTGAGTTTCACACAATATTAATCATTGCTCCACTGCTCTGTCTTCTTTCCACCATTCCCCACTGCTTCGTCACCTCTTTTCATCGTTTCTCCGCTCTTCCGCCACCACTCCTCCGCCTCCACAACATTTCTCCACCGCCACTGCCCGAATTTTAAACAGAGTTATTTCAGTGTGTAGATAGTACAGAGATGGCCAGTTCAGCATTGCCAGCGACCATCAGAAGGAATTCAAAGGGGGTTGGTGCCTGTTATTAATGAAATCAAACGTTAACCCCGCATTCAAAGGATTAAGGTTCAGTTTGAAGACTAAGGAGCGCACCAGCAACGCCATAACTGCGCCACCTAACAGCAGGATGTTTCCTCCAGAAGTACACCTTCCCGCAGCGTCCTCCATGCTTCTCGAGCCCAGGAAAGTCAAGAACACTGACAGAGCTTCTTAAAATATTGTCAGGCCGCAGTAATGAAGCATGGATGGACAGGCGGACCTTTGAACCAGTTCATTTATTCCAGAATGGCAGCACAGAGCTCCAAGCACCAGAAAGGATCCCAAAGAAACATCCGAGGTCGATTTCGGCCTGACAGAGATCTCCAAACAGTCTTCAGAGTACACATAGCGCTGCATTTTGCCATTAAGAAGTATGGGCGTGGACACTTCCGCCGATTCTGTTTTAATGAGATCAATTAATGGTTCATCTACTTCTGTTTCCTTCTCTTCTCCTATAAGAATTCCCAGAAACGAATTGTAAAGGTTGTTGTTGCCTTGCTGGGCATCTGCTGTTAGAGGGATTCAGTTTGACTATTAGAACAGCCTTGGGAGGAATTTGCAAAGTAGTTTGTATGTAATAGGCTGGGAGGAGAAGTTGGGACTGTATTAGCCATTGAGCCATATTGTACATGAATGGTTTTGCATCGATTAATCAAAGCACATTTCACAGGATCCTGGTCTATTACTATTGGTGATGTTTTTCTTAACTCTGTTATTTACATTTTCATACTGTTTCATGTTCTGCTGGTAGGCATCAGAATAATGGTATAGGATTCACCCGTGTTAGGTGCCCTATGCTGTCTGCTCTCCCTACTTTTATGTTTTCTGCTTCATGTGTATCTAAGAGTAAATTCGTGGAGTTTAACCAGTGCAGTGGATGTTATTGCCTGCTGGCTGATGTATGAACTTGGGGGTTTGCTTCTTAGATGTTTCTTTGTAATCTTATCTCTGTTTTTCCCTTGGATTTACTAAAGCAGACTTGGAGTTAAATGACCTCTGGTCTGATCTATAAGCAGCCCCTTTGTCTCTTTGAGAGCTGCCTTTGAGTATGTCCAAGCAGGTCTGAAGTTAAATGACCTCTGACCTGATCTATAGACAGAAATTCGGTTGCTTTCCTTCTTTCACTTTCCTCCTTAATGTTTCATCCCATCATCTATCTAAAAGATCCTTTAGTGTAGATGACTTGCCCTTTGGAAGCCTTGGCTATTTGTTGCAAGTAATTCCCTTTCATGACTCCATAGCCCAATGGATGGCACTGTCTTGGCCCATTCTCCTTGCTGAAACATCCTGCTGCTTTGTTCCTTTTCTCCCATTGCTTTCCTAGTCCATTATCTCCTAACCAACCCAGCAACCCTCCAACCAAACCATTTAAAACCCCCCTCTGTGCTTTATAACTAGCCTAACGTCTCATTCTAAGCTTCAAAGATAAATAATTCTTTGTTTATTGGAGAGATCCCTCTCCGGGTCCAGGAGGGCTAGATCCTAGGGCCCCAAAGTGGTTCTGATGTTGTCTCATCTTTTGGTCTTGCCAATCTGGCCAAAACATGGGAACCCCAACAGTTTCTTTCCGCATTTCCAACATGTTGGGGTTCCCATGTTTGGCTAGATTGGCAAGACCAAAATGTGAGACAACATCAAACCACTTTTAGACCTCAGGATCTATCCCTCCTGGGTCCAGAGAGGGATCTCTCTATGATGTGTCAAAGTATATGTCTTTGAAGCTCAAAGTTTAAGATGTTAGGCTAGTTATAAGACTCAGGGTTTGTTTGTTTGATTGTTTTTTTGGTTGTTGGTTATCTGGAAAGAAGGGTTCAATTTAATACAAGGATGAGAAAAGAGGAATAAGGCAGAGGTGAAGTATTCCAGGGAGCATTCAAGACCATTGGGCAATGGAGTCAGGAAAGGATTTGCTTGCTAAGCAATAGGCAAGCTTTCAATTGGGCTAGTCATCTAAAACGTTGGATCTTAAAGATGATAGCGTGATATGGAATGGTAGGAGAGGAGGAGACAACACAGATTCAGGACACAAAGTTAAAGACCAACTGGTCGCACAAGGATCCTAGTGGACAGGGCTAACTCTAATCCCCAGTGTTCCCAAATATTCCAGCTAAATCCTTAACAAGAAACACCCAAGAACAGATACATTTAATTCATACATCAAAGAGCAGGCAATAACATCCACTACACTGGTTAAATTAACTGAAATCAATTCTTAGATAACATGATCAGAAGAAAAAAAGAAATGGAAAGGAGAGAAAAAACATAGGGTACCTAACAAGGGTAAATCCTATGCCAATTTTCTGATGCAAGCCAGTAGAAACGAAATGAAATGAATTAAACACAGAGATAGGAAAACATCACCACTGCTTTAGATCAGGATCCAAAGAAATGTGCTTGTCATATTAAATAGCAATACCAGTCAAGTACAACATTTCCAATAGCTGAATACTCAGTCTGAAATCATATTCCTCAGCCTATCTTACAACTTTACACAGAGACTGTGTCTCGAAAGAAACTGCTTGCAATTCTCTGATAACTGATGAACAACCTTTACAATGAGTTTCTTTGTGAATTTATAACTCTAGGGGAGCAGAGAAGGTAGGTGAAAAATTAAATGCAACATTAAAGACTTAGAAGAGGAAGAAAGCCGAAGCCCACTCTGTATAAATTCTTTGCATTAATCTGGGACACTCTTGGGTGAAAGAGTGGTCTTCGTTAGGTTTCCATTAACTCCAGGTATGTTTCCGATGTACTCTGGTTGCAGTGCTCTGTAGTACTTCTGGTGATCTGAACAAAAATAAATCAATGATTCAAGTCCGCCATGCTGTGTAACTAATGCTACTGATATCGTAGGACTATTGTCAGGGTGGGAAATCCTTTAGGAACACGATATAGAATAAAAGCTACATGGGCATTCTGTATTTTATGGGGAAATCATTTTGCTGGTGTACCAACCCTGATATACATAAATTTTTGTATGTTGTACCCTCTGTGTGATCCATTATGTCGCTAACCTGGTGCTTTGCCTCTAAATTGCTACATTAAGGCTCAAAATCTTCAATAATGAACATTGAAATTATTGATCATTAGCTGGTATTTCCCTGCCACTTCATAAATGTATCGATCTGCAAAACCTGGGTTTTAATGGTGCCGGATAGGTTTTTGCGGAGATTGGACTGTCCTGGGATAATATTTATGCCGCCGCTACCTTTCTGGGTGTTTCCATTGTAGTACCAGCTTCCAAATTCAACTTTCCCTGCGCAACACACCATTGCAATAGTACAATTGAACCATGGCAGTTTTAAGCCTCTTTGAAACCCTAAAAAACACGAAAACTGCTAAGAAAACAATGAATGGGGTTGGATGATGTGGATGATTGCAAGGATGACAGTGGGACTGCGGACGAATGGCGAAAAAACATAGAGTAATGGTGGAGAGGTGCTCTGGTGGAAGGTTGGCGGACTACCGAGAAATTTAACGTAAAAACCTTAAATTTTACCTTTTGAATGAATATTCATAATGGGAGGGGTGAATTTATGGTGAGACACGTGGAATGGTGACATGGCAGGACTGGGCGATGGCGGAATAGTCAACAGTGGGGGAAAACAAATCTGGACCGTCAGATCTCAAAGGAGATCGACAGTTGAAAACGCAGTGGAGGGCGACGAATGATGGGCCAGGAGTATGGTGACCATGGATTAAACCCCGCGCAACTTTGCTGAGTGATGACCGCTGGATGGGCGATTGCAGATCTAACAACGCACAGCGATATCGCTCTGTATCCTGTGCCGAACTTTAACGCATGATGAGCAAGCAATTTTCCAGTCGTACCAGTACCACGCGTCAGATGATGTATGGAATCACTGGCCCATCAGGAAATACTGCCCACCCCTCAAATGCGGTGCGATAGATACCGGTGGTTTCGGAAAAGTGCGCGGGCAGGGACCACAAGCGGACGGGGAATATGGACCGTCGATCTGGTGGGTAAATGAATGGTTAAGATGCGATGATCAGAGATGGATGGATTTAACGGTAGTTGTTGTGGGGAGGAAATCATCATCCATTCTGATTAGATCAACGACTATAAACACGCCCGACGAACATATGAGATAAGTGCTCTTTTGGGTTGGTGAGTTGTTCCAGTGCCCAGGTCATGTGGAGGAAATGGCTGAGGGGGCTAGGCCGAAGGGGCTAGGACCCATATCATGGAGAAATATGGCTTTTTGGGCCATTTTAATGCATTTTAGGGTAGGAAAAAGCAACAATAGTGGGAAAAGGGTTTATCAAACTAAACCAAGGGTATATGCGTGGTTTAGGAGGAGCATGGGTATGATTTAGAAGATTTAGGGGGAATTTGGGGGTAAGGAAGGGGGACTTTGACAAAGGTAAAAAGGGATGAAATGAAGGATTATGCAGGGGTTCAAGGGGTAAATCGAGGCTTTTAGGAACACAATTTATCACAATCAGAGAGGCTTCTTGTATGGATACAACAGTGGGGATTTCATCACAGGGCAAAGGCACAGGAGACTTTGAGGATGATGTGTCTCCAGGGGAGATGCATTCATCGAAGGCTCAGAAACAATTTAGCCCCCTACTTTGCCTATCAAAAATTTACAGGGGGGCTAACACAACACATTATCCCTGATCTGGACTTGGATCTGCCTTTCCTTGATTTACTACGATATCTTGAGCTCTTTCCTCTTTCCATTCTTCTTCCCCTGGACTCTGCACTGAAAGCATTACCCGATGTATCACAAGAGATTTTTTGTCACATTTCTTCGCTAAGGATAGCATCGAAAACATCATCAAACTTTAAAGTACTGGATCCAAATATAGAGTTACTAATGGCCATAACTAAACCATTCTAACTTTCTAGGAATGAGCACAGAAATAAAAGAGCCCTAACTTCATCATCAAAGTTTACCCCTACAGAAATTAACTGATTGGTAACTATATTAAAATCATTTAAATGGTCTGCAATAGATCCACCTTCTAACATCTTCATATTAAATAAACGTTTCATAAGATATACCTTGTTTGAGGCCGAGGGTTTTTCATATAATTTCACCAACACCTTAATCAAACCCTCTGTTGTTGTTTCCTTCGAAATATTAAAGGCTATCGATGCCGCAACGCACAACCATACTATTCTGAGTGCCTTTCTATCGAGAATCTCCCATTCTGTGTCTATAATAGCTGTCGTCTTCTTTTTTTTTATGCTCAATGGTAGGTACAGATCTTTCTGATACATATAATCTTCCATCTGCATCTTCCACAGCGGGAAGTTTTGACTGTTAAATTTCTCGAACCTAAATTTACCATCTTCTGCCATTACTCCCACTCAAACTAGGAACCCTTCTTTCCTATGATTTTTCAGCCAAAAAGACCTTCGGCTCTGATACCAGCTGTTAGAAAATTAAATATTATAGAAAAATGAAACACATAAAATATGCGGAAAACACAAGCACACAAAACACATAAAACTAGAGAGACACAGATATACGTGGTTCACCCAGTTTGGGCTATGTCCACCCCAAACAACCAGTCCTTCCTTTCTATTATCCAGAAAAATGAAGAGACACAACCTACACAGATCTTGTAATATCCCAAAATAGGGATTGCACATCAATCCTGCTAAAATATTAACGCACTTCTGAGAATTTAGTGCACTGAAATGAGTTTGAAACTCATGGATCCCTTAGACTATCTCATCTAAGATCTAAATCCAAAAGGAGAGCAAAAAAAAATCAAACCAGGTGGGTTAAATAGATCTCCCACAACCTATTCTAGCTGAGAATCACCCAAAGAGAAGGGCTGTAGGTATGTGCAAATACTACTACAAAAAATAATGCAGATCCACTGAAGAAAAGTAATAGGATGATATGGGGGTTCAAAGAACAGATGTATAACAACAAATTAGATTTACATTATAGCCCATACATTGTACAAGAGAAATAATGAGACTATATAGGAAAAATCCTCATAAATGAGGTGCTACAACCATAGAAAAAGTCTTCATAAACTCAACAGCATTATTTTATAGAGGCTAAAGTAGTAGTATAATATAAATCATATCTAGAGCATATCTGTACATAAAAATATAGATCTAATTCAGATCTGTGTATAAGAAGTTCTCATCTATACATTCCCCTTGGGGTTTTGTGTAAATCATGAAGCACAAAGAGTAGATCTGAGATCTAGAGTTGCAGATCTACAAAAATATTCATAAATTACAGAATCATATAATAGAACAACAGATCAGATCTGAAAATAACATGGATTAGATGGCCAATCCACGGATCACCACAGTGAGAGGAAGAATCCTAACACCAGAGATCTCTCCTCCAAAATGTAGACAAAACACCTTGCAACTGCAACCTTGCAAATAACGCAGTCCAGGGAGAGGAACTCTGTTGTATGCTCTGAGAATGATTTGGCCTGATGCCAAATTCTGGATCTGAATCTCAATCAGCTAATGCACTCTTCCAAGAGGTTAAAAGACACACTCACTGAGAAGAGGCACTAGTAAAATCTAGATTTGAGTAGATCTAGTGTCTTCCACTTGTTGAAACTCACAACGACAACGCAAAACTCAACAAGATCGGTGCTGTAGGTGTAAGGTGAAGCTTGGCCCAAGCTTGATAGTGGACAAGATGGAACAAGTCTCCTCCAAGAATTGCTTAAGGAAGGAGGTGGGATTTCTAAACAGGAAAATCCCCAATGAGGGATGTCTCAGCAAAAAATACCTTCAGAAAATAATAATCTTCAACAACCCCTTCATGCTACCCTCCTCTTCCTTTTATAAGATTGGATTATTTTCAAACCCTAAACCATTTCATTAGTTTAGCCCCTTTCACATGTAGAACCTCCATCTAGAACTGCGTTGTGCCTCAAGGACGTTCAATGCATCTAGACTGCGCTGTAGATATGGTCATGGTTGACTTGGTCAAGTGATCAACCTCTTCCACACTCAAGGTGTATTCATTTTGACTAGCAAGCTTGATTTTCATTCACATTGAGCTGTCTTTATTTAGGATCCACTCTTTGAGAATAAATATTGTTCACTTGCTCAAACTTGACCTTGTCCACATATTTTAGACATTGTTCACACATGTGGATGCTTGATCTGGTTATTTCATGATCCCTTTTCACACTATGAGGGATTTTTATTCATACTTGAGCAATTTATGAGCCTCCTTGCGCATTTATTCATCCATCTAGATTTTAAAAGAAAAATTAATATTCCTATTAGTTGTGAGCTAATTTAGGAATATTACAGTCTCCCCCTCCCAAATGTTTCTTGTCCTCAAGCAACTACAAGGGTGCTTCAAAATCTTCCCTTTTCTCCTTGTGGCCTTCTCAAGATAGAAGGGATGAAAATCATGGGGAATTCCATAATCAATGAAGGTCTCCCACCTCCATGCTATCATCCAAATGAAATGAATTACCTCCTAGCTTGGTAATTCATAATAAATATCCTCCAAAGTACTTATGAGAGGGATGTCCCAAGTTCTCCAATAAATCATATGGCCTACCTCATGGAGAAACAAGTGATTTACCATGGTAGCCATATCTCTCCCCATGCTCCCTCTAGAACATGTAGTGCAAAAAATGTGGGAAGTTCCTCTCCCCAAGGATACATTCCACCAATGTGTCTCTCCTCCAATCATGTCCCCAAAAGTAAGAACATTTCCAGCATATGGAATCATGATTAGAATCATGCTAGCTACCATATATAATAAAGGATAAGGAAGATGATTCCTCATGTGCAACCAACACAGTTTTACTCTTATCTGCCATAGAATATAAGATGACAAGTACCTTCCCCGACACTTGTTTGTTGATCCTTCCTTCTTAAATGCTTGGAGAAGGTGCATCATAGTTGGTGTAAAAGAATCACACCATGAAGAATATAATAAATCTCCAAGATCCTCCAAGGAATGACCTACATCAACATAATTCATGGCCTTGAGTGGCCCATGAAACCCATCATAAATAGTGCCCCCTCTTGGAGAAATGTCTTGAAAATGAGTGTTAGAAAAATATAAGCATATAGGAGATACATCATAATATTCAGAAAGACAAGTTCCTCCATATACTTGTTTTACATCAGTGTGGTAACTCATGGATGAGTTCCCTCTCACACTCAATGAGTAAGGAGGTCTAGATGATAACTCTTCCCAAGAGCTATGTTCCTCCCCAACCAGCAAATGATCTATGCACTTCTTCATATGAGAGTGCACCTCTTCTTTGAAATTATCCCACATGAATCCATCCAAGATAGTATGGTATGCTCTAATGAAACCAGTGGGTTTGTAGAGCAAGATCTCATAGACTATATGAAGTAGTTTCTCCTTGAGCTTGGAGTCTCTGGCCAAAAATATCTGATCATGTGAATAAATGACTCCCTCAAATACCTTATACCTCCCATCCATTACTTGCCCATAAAGAACCTTGCATGTGAAAATGTCCTTCGAGTACTCGATCAAGAGTTGTGAACCCCAATAAGGATCTAGGCTCCCCAACAATGATAGCGTTGTAGAAGTCTGAAATGTAGCCCATGTCATATCATGGCTCTCCTCTTTGACATACTTGATGCCAAAGTCACATGTTGGATTGCTATAAACTTCCTTTTTCTGCCTCCTTTGCAGCTGATATTGTCCAAGACAAGATTGAAGTAGATGGAATTCAACCTCCCCTTGGAAATTCCTTGTCTTCAAAAACTTCCTCAATTTGGCCCATGCATGCAAGAGTGTTAATAACGTCTTTTCATGTTCAGAAATATCTTTTGTAAATGAGAATACCATGGGCTGCCCCAAAGATATGGATTTTCCATGTGTCCTCATGTCCATGCCATCATAAATTTCTGATTTCTCCTTTCTCAGCACAGATAACTGAGTGGGAGATAGCAATTTCCATTTTAGAAAATTACTTACCTCTCTTCTAAATTTATGAGAGATTCTCTACACTGTGCTAACTTCTCCCAAGGCTCCTTCCTTAGCCAAGTATGAAAATGTTGCCCATAGTTGAGAGAACACTTAAGTTTTTCTCCAGCCAAGAGGTGCTTGAGGTGCTCTTGTTATGACTGCGTTATGATCTCCTGCCTTTCCTTCCTCCTCTTCAATAGTTTAAGTTGCCCCATCATCAATAAGAGACCTTAGATCTCGGTCTTCTATTGAAGGAGGAATCTTCATGCCTTCCTCTTGAGAAGAAAGCCCTTAATCAAATGGAGATCTTGCCCTTGGCAAGGTATCAAACAAGCTTACACCCTCTTCCATGGTTTTTAGAAATGGAGTTAGATTTATAGACCCCTCCAACTCATGAAAAATATTTTTTTGATATGGTTTGATAGTTTCAATAGAATATTTATACATGAAGTTTCATCAAACCTCTCTTCCAATCTCTCAATAAAATTTGCATAAGTAGGTGTATTTGCATTCCTTAAGGAAAAATATTCAAACAACCACCAAGCATATGCTTTACCTTCAAAATGCAGTGATGCTACTTTGATGGATTCAATTTATGAAACTTGATGTTGTTGCACAAAGTTGCCTAGCTCCTCCACCCAAACCCTAACTGGACATTTATGTGATACATCAAAAGTAGATAGACAGAATCTAGCCACACCATACTGCTTCCCCTTTGTGCTTCTGTCCTCCTTGATCTTTTAGAACCCTTGGAATTTCAAGTGATATTTGAACTCCTTGTATTGGGCTTCATATTCCCGCAAATACTCTCCAAGAGTATCCTTCTTGGGCACACCTCCTTTCTTCCTCTTCATGAAGAAATCACTAATAGAACATTGAATATTTGGTGATATGGCTGAGTGAAAATATCCATGAGATGAGGATTTAGAACTTTCCTCATGTATAGATCTTGTCGATCTTGTTGAGGGGTCTTCCTGCTCTTCCCTCCTCATTTCTCTGATGTATTTTCTGGTACCTTGCAGAGCTTGAGATAGAAGTTATGTGAACCTATTTTTTCTCGAAAAAAAGGGTTTTCTCTAGTTTCTCTTTCAAATCTTCTCCTCCCAATGAGAAGACTCCATACTACTTGAATCTCATAGGCTGAGCCAGGGAATGTAGCCCTGATACCACTGTAATATCCCAAAATAGGGATTGCACAGCAAGCTTGCTAAAATAACGCACTTCTAAGAATTTAGTGAACTGAAATGAGTTTGCAGCTCCTAGATCCCTTAGACCAGCTCATTTAAGATCTAAATCCAAAAGGAGAGAAAAAACAAATCAAACTAGGTGGGTTAAATAGATCTCCCACAACCTAGTCTAGCTGAGGATCACCCAAAGAGAAGGGTTGTAGCTATGTGAAAAGACTACTATAGAAAATAATGTAGATCCATTGAAGAAAAGTAATAGGTGGATATGGGGGTTCAAATATTAGATGTATAACAGAAAATCATATTTACATTACAGCTCATACATTGTACAAGAGAAAGAATGAGACTATACAAGAAAAATCCTCAGAAATGAGGTGCTACAGCCATAGAAAAAGTTTGCATAAACTCAACAGCATTATTTTATAGGGGCTGAAGCAGTAGTATAATATAACTCAGATCTAGATCAGATCTGTACATAAAAATATATATCTAATTTAGATATGTGTACAAGAAGTGCTCATCTATACATTCCCCTTGGGGTTTTGTGCAAATCATGAAGCACAGAGAGTAAATCTGAGATCTGGTGTTGTAGATCTGTAGAAATATTCAGAAATTACTGAATCATATAATAGAAGAGCATATCAAATCTGAAACTAACATGTATTGGATGGCCAATCTACGTATCACCACAGTGAGAGGAAGAACCCTAACACCGGAGATCTCTCCTCCAAAATGCAGACAAAACACCCTGCAACTGCAACCTTGAAAATAACACAGTCTAGGGAGAGGAATTGTGTTGTAGGCTCTGAGAATGATTTTTCTTGATGCGAATTTTTGGGTCTAAAATTGAATCAGATAATTCACTCTTCCAGGAGGTTAAAAGACACACTCACTGAGAAGAGGCACTAGTAAAATCTAGATCTGAGAAGATCTAGTGTCTTCCACTTGCTGCAACTCACAAGGAAAACCCAACCCTCAATAGGATCAGCGCTGTAGGTGTAAGGTGAAGCTTGGCCCAAGCTTGATAGTGGACAAGATGGAACAAGTCTCCTCCAAGATCTTCTCAAGGAAGGAGGTGGGATTCCTAAACGGGAAAACCCCCAATGAGGGATGTCTCCGCAGACAATACCTTCGGAAAATAATAATCTTAAACAACCCCTTCATGCTTCCCTCCTCTTCCTTTTATAAGACTAGAGTTTTTTCAAACCCTAAAACACTTCATTAGTTTAGCCCCTTTCACATGTAGAACCTCCATCTAGAACTACGCTATGCCTCAAGGAGGTTCAATGCATCTAGACTGCACTGTAAATATGGTCATGGTTGACTTGGTCAAGTGATGAACCTCTTCCACACTCAAGGTGTCTTCATTTTGACAAGCTAGCTTGATTTTCATTCACATTGAGATTTCTTTATTTAGGATCCACTCTTTGAGAATAAATGTTGTTGACTTGGTCAAACTTGACCTTGTCCACATAGTTTAGACATTTTTCACACATGTGGATTCTTGGTCTGGTTATTTCATGATCCCTTTTCACAATATGAGGGATTTTTATTCATACTTGAGCAATTTATTATCCTCCTTTCCCATTTATTCATGTTGGAATAAATACTGAGAGGGGGGGGGGGTGAATGAGTATTTAGAGCTGACTGAGAAATTTTAATTTTTCTTTCTTAAAACCATATGCTACTTTACTGAATCCAACTTGTATGTTCAAAGATCTGATTATGTCTTTACTTAGATCATTGCATCATTCATTTATCAGATGTTTAGTAAGTAGTAAGCATGAACATAAATAATAGAACAAACCATCAAACATAAGCAACACATATGAACACCAGTATTTAAGGTGGAAATCCAATTCGGGAGAAAATCACCGCTGCTGTTATCTTAGTCTTCAATATTTATTATAAAGAAAACTTCTTACAATTTTATGCTGGCGCGGACTTATACCAGCACGCAGGCACCCACCTGTAGAAGGCTACCACCTTCTCTCGTTTTCCAGTCACCACTGGAAGGGAGCTCCAACCCCCTAATTTAACACCAATTTGTAGAAAGCTTTCACTTTCGCACTGAAGGCTTCAACCCTCAAATCTACCAACTTTCTCTTAATTTCTTCATCAGATTTGTGTCAGATCTTCATGACTTCATTTTTCAAATCTTCCTAGAGATTCATCATTTCTAGATCTAGAGATCATATCCATAGGTGCATCATAGATTCATATTCATCAGAGACAGAGTTCGATCATGCAGATATCTCTTCAAAGATTTATTCATTAACAACCCCTCAATCTGCACACCCTGTATTATGATCCTCTTCTCCTTATATAGTTTAGCCTTTATCAATACCATGAGTCAAAACCACTCAACCGCTAATGGTATTCCTGGACGGGATCAAAATAGGTAATCCAGCAGGGTCTACCCAAGCCCCAAACAAATTTTCATTGTTTTATTTTCTTGATTTGGAAATTAATTAATATAAGGCTTTTTAATATCTCAATCTGGGATTGAGATATTAATCCAATTCCCCCTTTAGTTGTTACAAACATTAACGTGCTGCTAACTTATATAAAAACCCAACAGTAATATATATCCATATAACCTTTTGGGCCCTTCAATAATATTTAATCTTCGACTTGGGGATCTACGCTGTTAATTAAAGTTCCTATCAAAAGACCCAACCCGCGGACACAACTAGCGCACCAAATATCGAGACAAGTGCCTCCGCAGTTGACCGAGTAGACTGTGGGGACAACAGATATGAATGGCAGAGATTGAGTGCGGGGGCACCAGCCAAAATTTTCATTCGTACCTCGAGAGCCCCCACAGTGACGCAAGACGCTGAGTTGGTCACAGCTATCTTCCACGTCGGGTGAAGATCTCATCATAACACAAAAATGTATATTGAACCAATAATGTGAAGGGAAATCGGGTCCCACACCCTTAATACATGACATAATACTTTGGGTTAAACCCGCAAACCTCAATACATGCGTATGGGCCCCAACGTTAACGATCGTCTCCATTCGACGGTTTTTATCGCGTCGTGCCGCCTCATTTGATCGGACGGATATCGCTCGGCGAAGACGCGTGAACAATAACGCGTGATGGACGCCGTACTTTGGTTATCCTTCGCGCATCTTCCTCATACGACCACCGTCCGATGGCTTCCCTCCAGATTGATGGTGCTCAACAATATCGCGTGGCATCCTTGGTCGAACAATAACGCGCGATGGTGTGCAGTGACAAGCGGTTTTGTGGAGTTGTATAGGGACGCATGTCACCCGTTCTATGGAATCACTCCCCAACTTGAAGAAACCACTTATCTTAGAAAGGTGGTGCGATATGGGAAATTCGGCTTCGTAAACCCGCTCGCGGTTTCAGAACAGTGTTCTATTCGGAATTCAACCATATTTCAAATATAGTTCATTGATCCATCGGGTCTGGATTTTCCTCTCAATCGCAAGTCTTTTAATAAACACTCTGCTGCACAGTTTTTCTCCGATGCAATTAAAACTGGAACTCAAACAATTATTAATCCTGTTTTATACGCCCATCGGATCCGGGCTTCAATCGCACTCGCATCCTCTTGTTAATTTGTTCTGCTGGCCTTATATGCTCTGATGTGATAAGGGTCTCTAGCCTAGGTTACCATTCCCGGAATGTACTTATTTAGTGTATCAACCAGCTGGGGTAGTAAACCTCGGAATAATGCCTCAACCTCTGCCTCTACTACTCGATGCAATTCCTTCTATGTTGCCTTTGTACCTCTCTTTAATGCCTCTGTGCCTCTGCTACAATACATTGCTTCCTCTGCTCCTTGACTAATGCGATAGTTGCCATCAGGACAATAAATTCAATATGATAGGATTTAAGAGACATATTGCTAACAATATCCCCCTTTGGACTTGATGGCAACCATGACCAGAAATACATTTAGACAACAACATTCTCCCCCTTTGACATTAAGGGCAAAGGGTAGATCAAAAACCTTTATACCAACAAAACCATGCTCCCCCTGAGATCATGCTGTATATTCAAACATAATATAAAAAAAATTACTTATACAAACAAGATCAAAGATGAGATCAGACTACAACAATTAATTGGAATGCCAACAATGCATCCTTTCCACATGACCAATGCTCCCCCTTAGCCTGTGCATCCAGAGATACCCAACATCACATCAAAACCAATTTAATCTTCTGTATTTAAGTAGATATGATATTTTTCATGGCAGAGACTACTCCCAGCTTTTGTCTGAGATATTCGAATGCTTCCCTGGGTAAAGGTTTGGTAAATATATCAACAACTTGTTCTTTGGGCACATATTCCAACTTCACCTTTTGTTCAAGCACTTGTTCACGTAAGAAGTGATACTTGATGGGAATGTGCTTGGTCTTGGAATGCATAACCGGATACTTTGAGATACTGATGGCACTTGTGTTATCACACATAATGGATATAGGAGGTGAACATTTGATTTGAATATCTTGTAAGGTTTGCATCATTCAAAGAAGTTGAGTGCAACATGATGCGGCAGCCACATATTCTACTTCTACTGTAGATAAGGCAATAGAGCTTTGCTTCTTGCTGAACCAAGATACTAATTGGGGCCCCATATAGAATGCACCACCACTAGTGCTTTTCCAATCATCAACATTTCCATCCCAATCTGCATCAGTGTAAGCATGAAGAGTAAGATCAACATTCTTTGGATACCATAGTCCAAAGTCTTGAGTTCCTTGTAGATATTTGAATATTCTTTTCACAGCCTAAAGGTGATAATCTTTAGGATTAGCTTGAAATCGTCCAACAATCCCAACTGCATGCATAATGTCTGGTCTTGTCCCAGTGAGATACAATAGACTTCCTATCATAGTTATGTATTCTGGTTGATTCACCGTGGGGGAATCATCATTAGAACTGAGATTACATCCGGTTATCATTGGTGTACTTACAGGTTTGCAATCTTCCATGCCATACTTCTTCAAGATCTGCTTAAGATATTTTGCTTGTGATAAGAATATGCCATCTGTTTTTTGTTGCACTTGCAATCCAAGAAAGAATGTTAGTTCCCCAAGTAAAGACATTTCAAATTCTTGCTGCATATCAGAAGCAAATTTCTGACTCATAGACTCTTCATTACTTCCAAAAATGATATCATCAACATATACAACCACAATCAGAAGTTTATCATTTTCATTTTTTATGTATAAGTTTCTATCAGCAGACCCCTTAGAAAATCCTTGTTGATGAAGATATTTGTCAAGACGATAGTACCATTCCCTTGGAGCTTGTTTGAGACCATATAGAGCCTTTTTAAGTCTACAAACAATATTTTCATCATTTCCCAAAATGAATCCTTCAGGTTTTTCTATATAAAATTCTTCCTCTAGATCACCATTGAGAAAAGCAGATTTAACATCCATTTGATAAACTTTGATTTGTTGGAAGCTTGAAAAAGCAAGAAACATTCCTATGGCTTCAAGTATGGCTACAGGAGCAAAAGTTTCTTCAAAGTCTATACCTTCTTGTTGAGCATACCCCTTGCAAACAAGTCTAGCTTTATTTCTTAAAACACCCCCATTCTCATTTAACTTGTTTTTAAATATCCATTTAGTTCCAATGACATTTTTGTCATGAGGTCTTGGTACTAATTCCCAAGTGTGATTCTTTTCAATTTGATCAAGCTCTTCATTCATGGCTTGAATCGAACATTCATCTTTGCTAGCTTGACTGACATTGTGTGGTTCAATAGTGGACATAAATGCCAGATTTCTAGAAGATCCCACAAGAGTCCTTCTTGTTTGAACACCTGATCCCTTTTCTCCCAAATTTTGAGATTCTAGATGATTCTTTTGAACATATCTAGATGGAGATTTTTCAAATAAATCATCTTTGGGTTCTTCATTGGGTTCACTGTCTATATCATTCCTATTTGATGTAGAAGGATATATGGCATCATCGTCTTCATATGTTGTTTGTTTTTCTTCTTTTGGAGTTGGAGGAGACTCATCAATAACAACATCAATACATTCAAAAATCTTCCAAAGTCTTTTATTGTAACATTTATATGCTCTACTCCTAGAGGAGTAACCAAGAAGTATTCCTTCATCTGCTTTGGGTTCAAACTTGCCAAGTTTTTCATCATTATTTTTGATAAAGCATTTGCTTCCAAAAATTCTAAAATGCTTTACAGTGGGAGGATTACCATACCAGAGTTCATATGGAGTTTTATCACTATTTACACGACATGTGCCTTGTTGAGAATGTTTACTGTTGTATGTCCTGCTTCTCCCAAAAATGTGTCAGTGTTCTGGAATCATCAAGCATAGCTCTAGCCATTTGTTGAACTGTTCTATTCATTCTTTCTACTACACCATTTTGTTGTGGAGTGCCAGCTACAGAAAACTGTCTTTTTATGCCATGTTGTTCACAAAATTCAAGGAATTCATCTGATGTATATTCTCCTCCTCGATCAAATATTAGACACTTGATTTTTAGATCTAATTCATTCTCAACTAGTGCTTTGAAGATATGAAATTTCTCAAATGCTTCATCTTTGTGTTTAAGCAACCCAATCCAACACATTCTAGAGAAATCATCAATAAATAAGATATAGTATTGTTCACCACGTGGTGAATTTTTCTTCACAGGTCCACAAATGTCAGTATGAATGAGTTCAAGAGGCTTACTTGTTGATCCTTCCTTGGCATTAAATTTTACTCTGGTTTGCTTACCGAATTCGCAAGATTTGCATATGATATTTTCAGGTAGAGTAAAATTGGGAAGATCACAAACAACTTTAAGTCTGCTTGATTTGTTGATTTGAGAGAAGCTCAGATGCCCCAACCTTCTATGCCATAGCCAGTTTTCTGAAGATTTACTCAAATAACATTTTTCTTTGTATTTCTTCAATACATACAGGTTGCTTGGAGTTCTTTTTCCTTTTATAATTGTTTTACCTGTATCAAGATCACGTACCATACATTCTTTTGAACTAAAGACCACTTCAGTTCCTTGATCACACATTTGACTTACACTTAACAGGTTATGATTTAATCCATCCACATACATGACATTATTAGCTTTCACCTTTTATTTTAGAAAAAAAGATCCTTTACCCTTAATGATAGCAGGAGTATCATTTCCAAATGTAACATTCTTTTCCTTTTCTAGAGCACTATATGAAAGAAGTTTGTTTTTGTCACCTGTCATGTGTTTTGAGCATCCACTATTAATGTACCATTTATTTTCTTCTCCTTCTGCAAATAAAGCTATGCCACAATTTTCAACCTGTAATTCCTTCTTTTTCCATACTTTGGAGGTTGAAGGAAGATGCTCTTTTGGCTAGACTTTGCTCCTGCATTCAGATTCTTCATGGCCAAAGTTATTGCAATAAGCACATTCAACTTCATTTTGAAGAGGAGAAAATTTGTTATATGTATTCTTCTTTGTTCCAATATCAATCCTTTTCTTTCTTGCTTCTCTTGTCATGATGGTTTTATATGCAACACATTGAACAGCTTTATGACCAAAATTGTGACATGAGAAACATTGTCCATTGAAGAAGAAATTTCTACAATTATTAAATCTTCTACTTGAATTTACCTGTTGATTGGTGTTTCTTTGAAAGGTACTCCTGTTAGTGTTCTTTGAATTGAGATGGTCATGCTTTATCTGTAAAGATTCTTTATTCCCTTGCTGAGGGGCAGAATGTTGTGTACTGGCTATAGCTGCTTTAGATAATTTGGTGCTGAAGTCTGAGAAGATTCTCCGATATATCCAAGACCTGTCTTTAGAAGAGGAGAACGTTGTATCTTGATAATCTCATCTAAGTTTTCAGATCCTTTAGCAAATATAAGATTCAAATTATTTACTTTCTCAATTTCTTTTCTTAGACTTACTATTTCACATTCTAATTTCTCATTATGTTTCTCCTTTTCTTGAAGCTGGTTTTTCAGAGTCTCTATGGTTATTTTAATTTCTTCTAAGCATATTTTGAGTTGATTGATTTCATCAAGAAAATCATTGTCCTCTAAAGCATCCATAAAATTATCCTTTTCTTCTCTAGACTCCTTTTCAAATGCCATGAGAAGTCTAAGATCTTGTTCACATTCTTCCTCACTATCTGATAACACGTCACTGTCTTCATGAGTATAGTAAATTTTTCTAGTGCTAAACCGATTCTTATTCCTTCTTGCTACTTCCTTTCCTTTTTCATGTTTTTCTTTGTGAGGACACTTAGTAGCATAATGACCAACTCTTCCACAAGCAAAACATTTGAAAGGAATCTTACCTCTGAACCGTCCTGTACCAAGTTGAAGTTTCTTTACAAAATTTACCTCATATTCTTCTGAGATATACCCTGATCCTTCTGTCTCTTGTACTTCTTTCCCTTTTGTAGAAGCTCTAAAGATGACTTCTTTGACTTCATATGGTCCTCCTTTTCTCATTTCATATGCAGTTAGTATGCCATGAAGTTGCACCACAGTAAGATTTTGAAGATCCTGCTTTTCTTCAAGAGCAGACACTTTTGACTCAAATTTTGTCGTTAGTGATCTTAAAACTTTCTCAACCAAAGTAGATTCGGTTATTGTTTCTCCCAGATTTCTCATACAATTTACAATATCATTAAGTCGTAAAAATAAATTAGCAATGCTCTCCTCATTATGCATTTTTAGGTTCTCATATTGAATTCTGAGAGTTTGGAGTTTAGCACTTTTTACCTTTGCATCACCTTCATAGCTTAGAATGATTTTGTCCCATATTTCCTTTGTTGTATTCAACTGCATGACTTTGACAAATTCTGATTCAGTTAGACTTCCCAATAGAGCATTAATCACCTTTGCATTAGTTTCATAATTCTTTCTTTCCGTTGGATCTGTTGGTACTGTGGATGGATATTGATATCCTACTTCAACAATAGCCCATACATCTGCACCCAGAGACTGAAGATAGGATCTCATCCTTGTTTTCCAGAAGATTAAATTGTTTCCGTTGAAGAGCAGAGGCCTGATAGATGTTATTCCATCTTGATTGCTCATCTTGATTGATCTTCCTTCTAGCGGCTAAGATTTTCAGAAGGACCTGCTCCGATACCAATTGTTGGAATAAATACTGAGAGGGGAGGTGAATCAGTATTTAGAGCTGACTGAGAACTTTTAATTTTTCTTTCTTAAAACCATATGCTACTTTACTGAATCCAACTTGTATGTTCAGAGATCTTATTATGTATTTACTTAGATCATTTCATCATTCATTTATCAGATGTTTAGTAAGCAGTAAGCATGAACAAAAATAACAGAACAAACCATCAAACATAAGCAACACATATGAACACCATTATTTAAGGTGGAAACCCAATTTGGGAGAAAACCACCACTGTTGTTATCTTAGTCTTCAATATTTATTATAAAGAAAACTTCTTACAATTTTATGCTGGCGCAGACTTATGCCAGCACGCACGCACCCACCTGTAGAAGGCTACCACCTTCTCTCATTTTCCAGTCACCACTGGAAGGGAGCTCCAACCCCCTGATTTAACACCAGTTTGTAGAAAGCTTTCAATTTCGCACTGAAGGCTTCAACCCTCAGATCTACCAACTTTCTCTTAATTTATTCATCAGATTTGTGTCAGATCTTCATGACTTCATTTTCAGATCTTCCTAGAGATTCATCATTTCTAGATCTAGAGATCATATCCATAGGTGCATCATAGATTTAGATTCATCAGAGACAGAGTTCAATCATGTAGATATCTCTTCAAAGATTTATTCATTAACAACCCCTCAATCTGCACACCCTATATTATGATCCTCTTCTCCTTATATAGTTTATCCTTTATCAATACCATGAGTCAAAACCACTCAACCGCTAATGGTATTCCTGGATGGGATCAAAACAGGTAATCCAGCGGGGTCTACCCAAGCCCCAAACAACTTTTCATTGTTTTATTTTCTTGATCTGGCAATTAATTAATCTAAGGCTTTTTAATATCTCAATCTGAGATTGAGATATTAATCCAATTCCCCCTTTAGTTTTTAAAAACATTAACGTGTCGCTGACTTATATAAAAACCCAGCATTAATATATATCCATATAACCTTTCAGGCCCTTCAATAATATTTAATATTCAATTTGGGGATCTGCGTGGATAATTAAAGTTCCTATCAAAAGACCCAACCCACGGACACAACTAGCGCACCGGATATCGAGACAAGTGCCTCCGCAGTTGACCGAGTTGACTGCGGGGACAACAAAGATGAATGGCAGATATTGAGTGTGGGGGCACCATCCAAAATTTTCATCCGTACGTCAAGAGCCCCCGCAGTGACACAAGATGCTGAGTTGGTCACAGCTGTCTTCCACGTCGGGTGAAGATCTCGACATAACACAACAACATATATTGAACCAATAATGTGAAGGGAAATCGGGTCCCACACCCTTAATACACGACATAATACTTTGGGTCAAACCCGCAAACCTCAATACATGCGTATGGGTCCCAACGTTAACGATCGTCTCCATTTGACGGTTGTTATCGCGTCGCGCCACCTCATTTGATCTGACGGATATCGCTCGGAGAAGACGCGTGAACAATAACGCGCGATGGCCACCGTACTTTGGTTATCCTTCGCGCATCTTCCTCATACAACCACCGTTTGATGGCTTCCCTCCAGATCGACGGTGCTCAACAATATCGCGCGGCATCCTTGGTCGAACAATAACGCGCGATGGCGCGCAGTGACAAGCGGTTTTGTGGAGTCGTACAAGGACGCGTGTCGCCCATTCTATGGAATCGCTCCCCAACTCGAAGAAACCACTTATCTCCGAAAGGCGGTGCGATATGGGCAATCCGGATTCGTAAACCCGCTCGCGGTTTCAGAACAGTGTTCTATTCGGAATTCAACCATATTTCAAATATAGTTCATTGATCCATCGGGTCCGGATTTTCCTCGCAATCACAAGTCTTTTAATAAACACTCTGCTGCACAGTTTTTCTCTGATGCGATTAAAACTGGAACTCAAACACTTATTAATCTTGGTTTATACGCCCATCAGGTCCGAGCTTCAATCGCACTCGCATCCTCTTGTTAAATTTTTTTGCTGACCTTATATGCTCCAATGCGATAAGGGTCTCTGGCCTGGGTTACGATTCCCAGAATGTACTTATTTAGTGTATCAACCAGCTGGGGTAGTAAACCTCGGAATAACGCCTCAGCCTTTGCCTCTGCTGCTCGATGAAATTCCTTCTATGCTGTCTTACTACCTCTCTTTAATTCCTCTGTGCCTCTGCTACAATACATTGCTTCCTCTGCTCCTTGACTGATGCGATAGTTTCCATCAAGGACAATCAATTCAATATGATAGGATTTAAGAGACATGTTTCTAACAATTCATCCATCTATATTTTAAAAGAAAAATTAATATTCCTATTAGTTGTAAGCTAATTTAGGAATATTACAGATCCACTGTAATATCCTCTGTACTCTCTCACAGTCTCCCTATCTATTTCTCGCTCCGTGAATCCACCTACAATAAACATCCACAATACAATACCCTCATACAAGTGAGGGGTTTCCTTCTAGGGCAAAAACCCCTAAACTAAACATAACTTCTACCGTCAGACCATCCGCCTAATGAACGACCCAGATTGACCAGAAATTACTATACTTTTACAAGGAAATTTTACATTTGTTTTTAGCTTCGGGGGTGCTGCCCCTGAAATCCCCCACGAGGGGGGGGGTCCATAAAGTCATAGCCATCCCCCCAGACCCCCTAGGCAGCATTTAATTATGGGAAGCGTTTCCGCCCCCATTAAGGTACAGGGGTCCAACGCTGTGATACAAAATAAACAAGATAATCAGGCTCCACACCCAACAAAAAAGAATTTCCTAACTGATTCTTCCTCTTACCTATTGGATCCCACTAAGTTCCAAGTGGAAATATCAGTTATGGATCCCCTGTATAGTTCACCCCATGATATGGGAATTCCTCTATCATGGGAATATTTCCTCTAAGCCACTTAAAGAAGTCATCATCAAATAAATTCCTGAACAATCCACCTTCTGTTTGGACCAAATATGGCTAGACTCACTTGAGACCTCATAATGAGCCCTTTATCTAGTACGAAGGATACAATCAGTGTTCCATACCCAAACTCTCTTTGGGCCCAAGTATTACATAATGTCAGCTCTGCTTTCACTTGATGGATGAATCCCTCACACCAGTTGCACACTTGTAGCTGCAATAAATCCAAAGCCAATAACAATTCGGAATGTGTAGCCACATGTTGAATCTTAGCCTCTAAAATTAACATGGTCATCCATAGAATTGACCTTATTGGTATTGATGTCACCTTCCCTACTATAATCATGTTATTGACAAATAGACTACCATTTGTTCAATGTGTCGGATCAAATCCATGGTGGTTCTTGGATCTACTCTCACTCATGTTAATTTTACTTGTGCACCTCTTCACGATAAATCAGTGAGGAAATATATGTCATCATGCTCAATTTATAGCTCATGATCCAAAATCCTGAACAATCCCTTTTTTTCATCCCACCATTGGATTATCCAACTCAATATCTCCTCTTGATTTTTCATCACGTCAAATCTAGCATATTTTAGAAGCCCACATCGTCTTACAGAAGCTAAGCATGTTGTATCATTTATAATTTTTAATTCCTCATGGTTTCTAACTATTTCTCTCTTGAGACTCATATTTTTATATTATTCATGCATCACAAGACCCCTTAGTCAACTTCCTCCAATCAAATTTCCCCTATGAAATAAGAAATCTTACCTTTTCTTGCACTCGGTAGGCTAACCTGGCCATCCTTACTCCACAGAGTGTGATAATGCACTCCTCCTTTGTCCTAAGAGTGTGCTAGAATTCCCCATGGCCTCGGTGACCACATTACCTAACCAAGCCACCTATGGCATGCATAAAAAGCCAAAATTTCTGATGAAAAACCTCAATTAAGGAATAAAATGCAAGTGAAGGATTAGTAATCTTACCTGGAACTAACGGAATGTGGAATGGTTTCCTGGTGCGCTCGCAATTTATCAAGGATTTTTTTCTCCTTTTTCTCTCTAGAGCACTCTCACAAACTTCCAATGGTGAAAATGAGGGTGTGATTCCCTTCTTATAGTCACTCTAGAGGTATGACTCATCTCAGCTAGTCTTATTTTTGGAGCAATTCTTTCCCGCTTTGTTTTTAAAATGCACCAAATCACTATTGCACCAAATTTTTCATATTTTCTCATGCTTTTTAAGTGATTCTTTGCAACATTGAACACCTTTGACTCGGCGTGGGTGCATTATTTTTTGGGACTTTTTATTTCTCTTTAAACGAAAAATCCCCAAGTTACCTTCTTCGGGCTTGTAAAACTCCTATGAAGAATATTTGAGCAATTATTTTACCTCTTTTCCTCAATCCTTAAAATAAAAAATACATATCGATTTTTCATCATCTAACTCATTAAATTTTTATGAATAATATTGACTTTAATTCATCCCCTCATACTCATAACAAAATGAGGAAGACATCTATTGAGCATAGGTTTCTCACTTTGTTCAAACTCAATAGAATAACTTACATAAAAGGAACTGTGTCAAGTATACTATTGACCCTTTGTCGCAGTGAATCAGCAACCATGAAAAAGGAACCCCCTTGGAGTTTTTCTTACTATTTTTTTAGACTCCCTAAATGTGATAAGACCACCAATTTTTCCCTTTCTGGACTCATTAAACTTGACCAGATTGGGAAAAACTTGGAGTGAACAGTTGATTTGCTATCTATTTTCTAAAGGATATTTTGGAAACAATATTCTTGTCACTCCCTTGAACATGGAATCCCCTCAACATATTACTCTTTATTCATATTCTCATTGAACCTTACCATCTTATGAGTTTAGCCTTGATACCATGATGTTCCTACATCCTTTTATCCTAGCACTCATTGGTGTTCTTGAGTCTAAGCTACCTGGTTATCCTGATGTTGTGAATACTATTTTTCAAGGGATTTGCTTGCTCTCTACTTACTATAACAACCATTCACCCATATTCCTATATTTCCCTTAGTCTTTTTTCCCCATTTCTCTAATTTATCTCCAAAACAATCATTCTTGTCCTATTTCACATCAATTGATGTAGGACACCTTATTTCCTACCTTTGGCATATCTCTTCCTATTGACTTTAGCATTTTATCTAGGAAGAAGATTTAAAAACATATCAGTACCCTAGAACTTGTACTCCTTAGTGGCAGGTTACCCTTCATTTTATTAGGGGTTTTCATCACTGACTCTTTCTTGAATGATTATACGAATGTTTGACACCAATACCTTTTATTCACACTCACTAGATTGTATTGTGCATCTTCAACGCCATCATCCTTATTGGTGGCCATCCTCATGTCTGTTAATAGTTTTCATCATTGATTGGTAATTAGACAATTTATCACATGTTTGGCATCAACTCCTTTAATAATTTGCATAAATATTCTAATTTTTGAAGCTGCGACCAAGACCTTGGGTAGAGGCTTACATCACTCAACCTTGTTTCCTCTCCCAAGCTATGTATATTGTTTTTAGAGACAACTCATCAGATTGATCAAATTATGACAATCTTCCACACTGCACCTATTGGTGGACATTAGACATGATAGTCATACCACTCCTAGAAATCACTTTGATTTCGCTACTTAGCATGGGAATTCCCAACTCATGAAATGTTTATATATTTCTGACATATGTTGTTTTTTTTAGGGTTCCCATAGTTTCAAAGCTCCAATCCTCTCTCTCTTCAGCTACAATTTATAAAGTATTTCAGAAATTGTCTTCTTCTTCAACCTCACACTTTAGAGGGAATCTATTATATATAAAATTACCTTCTCATTAGCTCATAGGAGGACACTTTTTCCTAGAAGAAAACCTAAGTTACAAGCCTATTTTCCAGGGCAACACACCCCAAAAATAGAAAATCAATGTCCTAATGTGACCTATGACACGGCAAGGTGCATCAATCCCTAGGTTAACACTTTGTTTTGCATAAAGGGAAGTGTTATTGGATTTTTACGAGATTTTGGAGGTCAAAGCATGAGTTAACTGACTAACACTCCATATTACACCCAATGTTAGCCCCAAAAAGCTATAAATATTTTCCTTAGGCATGTCAAAGGAAATTACTAATTGTCACAAGAGCACAGAAAGGAGGAAAGAATAATAAATAAATGCAACATCTAGCTTTTGACTCAATGGAACGTATGAATAAATTAGAAAGTATTGAGCCTCTCATCGCCTATACATTTGAGGCCAGGCCATAGTAATTGGGATAAGAATTTGTGCATTGTTATGTTGTTGAGCAATTGATAGAGAGAGAGAGAGAGAGAGAGGAGCTAGGAGGTAAGGGAAGACTTGATTCAACAACCATGGTTGTAATAATTATTCTTACATCTGATAATATAGATCTACTCCTATTTTTTCTATGTGATGACATTGATACCTTCGTTTTGTATATGTTGGTTCAATGGTGAGACCGATATTTATCTTTGATGCATGCTAACTTTATATATTGTTATAAGTTAATTTCTTAAATCATTAAGATTTCATATGTTTTGAATGTTACTTCATGTCGTTTCTATGTGAAATTCCTAATCCGAGAGATGTATGAGGATCCTTCCATGTCACACTCAAAACTCCAGTGGATCTACACCAAGGACTAGTAGGTAATCCTTCTTTGCAGCTTTGTTTATTCCTAGATTAACATGATTATTTTCATGTATCTTTGAATAGTTTCAAGTCACTTCATTTTGTCCAACTTAGGTCCCAGGAGACATGATCTGAAATGGGTGGATGACTTGTTATGCTTTGCAAGGACATCCTACTCAGTTAAACAATTAAGATCTTGCTTATACTTGACTGTGTCGAATTGAATTCTTGATTCAGGTGTATGTCTAGCATATATCATACATCCAAAATAGACTGATCATTTGCTCCAAATTAACTCTAGCTTCCTAATCTAGGCCTCCATCCACAGTTGGCCCTTGGCTGCCTGAAACTTCCCTGTCATATATTTGGCTCTATAAGTCTCCAAATGGCTCTTAAAATCCTTCCATTGGATTCATAATGTCCAAAATAGTTATAATAGACTATTCAATTGCTGAAATTGACCTTTGATTGCTCCGGTTACACCTCCAGCACCTGGTGGCACCCCTTGGCTCTGGGTTCACTAAAAAAGCTTCTGAAATCCTTCCAATGGATTCAAAAGGCTCAAAATAGTCAGAATAGACTACTGTTTTTCTGAGAATGGATATTGGTTATTCTAGATAGGCCTCATTCTCCTATTGCCACCTAGTGGCCCTTGGATCGTCTCTGAAGCATATCGGCCATTATAATTCCTATAATGGCTATGAAAACCTCACCATTAGTTCTTGAATGTTTGAAACATCCAAAAATGACTATTGGTTTCCTGATTAAGGCCTCTAGTTGTCCTGGCTAGGCCTCATTCTACTGTTGGCCCCTGGTGGCCCTAGTGGCCCCTAGAACCTCTCTGAAGCTAAATCACACTCAGAAGTCCTCTAATGGATATTAAACCCTCACCAATGAGTCTAGAATGTCCAATAAAGGTCAAATAATGCTCAATGTAGAGCATAATCAATTTTGTCTAGTAACTCCTAGAACAACTCCACCAAAGATGGAGCACTTCAGTTAATTGGACTTATTTTTGGAAAAAATCCGCACAAAATAGCCCTAGCCAAATATCCCACCAATACTGACTATTACATTAAATTTATGTTTGGGGGTTGGGCACATGCCCCAAACCCCGCGATCTTCTTACTATAACCGCTGGCGGGAACTCCAGGCACAAACTATGGTAGGTAGGATTGAACTGGAGTTTAAAATGCGTTAACTAAACTCTTAGAACTAACCATGCCATGTAAATGTTACGGTGGTTACAGAGATTGTTTAATAAGTAGACAGTGTTAGCCCTTGGGTCATGGTTAAGGCCATATGGCGAGGGGGTTGGCCCTCGAGGCTGGCCCCCTCCAACCCCCAATGCGAAACACAACAAACTTTAAATATTACCTGTGCCCTTAGGGGTTAAGAAAAAACTTGTAGGGGAGATGATTAATCCTTGTGTGTGTGCGCTCAGAGGTCATGGGGTCGACTATGGGGACCCAAATCAAAATTTTAAACAGTGATTCAAGGGCCACGTGGCGGCCTCAAGGCTAGCCACGTGGCGCCTTTTCATTGGCCCACAAAACCCTGCAAAAAATAACCATTCGACACTTTTCACACTATGACTGGCCCAGAAGGAATATTTTGGGGGATATTTTGAGGAATATTCCAAGAATCTAAAGAAAATCGTAGTGAAATGAGACAGGAATCTAAAGAAAATGAAAAAAATAATAAAATCGTAGGATAATCAACTTAATCAAAATACTAGAAGGCATTTAGCCAAAATTTTATAGAAAGGATCCCCATTTTTTGAAGTGAACAAGTCAAAAATGGGGGGGTTGTGTTTTACCACAACAGGCTCATCATGACATGCTTTTAAAATATCAAGAATTCCATCTTCTCTAACACACTTTCTTATCAAAAGATCAGAACTAGTATAGAAGAGGTCACCATTTACCCAACTATATCTAGCACTTTCTTTGATTATTTCCCTTTTATGCTTACTAGTGAAATGAGACAGTAATATTCCAAATGATAAATATTAGATACATCTGCAAACCATGGGGCTTTAGTTGTTATAGCATGTTAGCCATCTATAAAATTCTGTTATATTTGATGATGGCTAAATGAGTCTTTAGATTTCCAAAAACAAGCCTTTGTGAGAAATCCTGTGAGTTTTCGAAATCTCTCTGAGTTCATTATCTTTAAGTTATCCAATCACTAAAATATTCACTCAAAATCCTTTCGAAGTCAACCTGCTGATGCAAAAGAAACTGATTTCAGGCTATCCTCGTCATTTTTTACATCCCTTTTCTTCCTCCTAGTTTACCTATTTTTCACTCCTATCCTAACAGTATTTTTTCCTTCCAAAAAGCTCATTTTCCCCTTCACTAATCCTTAATTTCTCCCAAAAAACATTTTAAACCATAAAAATCCCTTTTTAATGGTTTTAAAAACACTCTTTTCACCCTACCGGAACCTCAAAAAGGGCTTAAAAACCCCCATTTTTATTCCTAAATCCAATTTTTTGTAAAAGCATAAGGTCTTAAGCCCCCTTGGGCTTAAAACCTTCCACTCCTTCCTCATACAACCTGAGGCCCGTGACCTCCCACTTCTCTTATTCTTCCAATTCATCTGGACCGTTGATCAACCCCGATCCAACGGTTATGGCGCCACCCCGCGATCATTACCCCACAACCATCCTCCCATCCGACTATTCCATGGAGTGATCTCCACCATGGATTTTCATAATCTGACGGTCATTAGCATTGGTCCCACCATCCTCCACACGCAGTTGCACTTCAACCCCCGTCTGCCACCTATCATCCACTATTCCCCGCAAACGATCATTTTCCTCCATCACGTTCGACCTTCACCATTGATCTGGCTCCCCCAGATCCAACAGTCTACAATCCATTTCGCATGCATTTCCTAATATGGGTTTAATGACCCTTTTCAACGTGAAATAAATGGTTTTCTCAGGGACACACATCAACCACTGAGTGGAATTGCGTCCGTTTTGACAAAAACCACTTATCGCCCGACCTCTGCGCGAAAACCACCGGTTTCACCCAAAACTACCCTTACCTCTGTTCACGCCAAATGTTCAAAAAGGCTCACTGTTCTTCCTGGTTCCGTTTGTGGAACCCCTTATGCACATCTCGTTTCCTCTGAATATAACTCCATCGCCTCCCTAAGCTTCTGAAAGCAGTTAAATCCAAAAATGCAGGTTTTATTTAATGTTTTTTTATGGTTGCAAGTTTAATGGCAAGTGAACTAAGAGGGCCATCCCACAGTCATATAAGTCGCTACAGTCTCTGGATGACGATCCATGATACCAAATAAACAAATAAATGGGATAAAGGGTTTTGATTCAAAGCTTCAATCAATACTTTATGACCATTGATTGAAGTCAATAAACGCTCCAGTGTGCAAAGGAACCCCTGCACACAAGAAGACAAAGAAGATTAACGAAATATGGAAGATCAGTGAAGAAATGAAGAAATAGAGAGAATAAATGCTTAATCAAATAAATTAAGAAAAAAGAAAATATTAGCATCAGAGATCAAGGATAAAGGACACAGTCAAAGACAGATGGTTAAAATATTAAAAAGGTCAATTAAAGCAAAAAAATACTAAAGGCAGTAAGATAGATTATGAAGGCCAAATGTAGATCAAGGCCTAAAAGTAGAGTTTAGTAGTTAAAACAAGGTCAAATTAGCCCAAAGCAAGCTTCAAATGATGAATCAATGAAGCATTTACTTCATCAAAGGGCCAATTTCCACCTGCAAAGCCTATTTTCCCTAACAACATACAAATTTATTGCAGTCAGAGATATTTCCAAAAGAAACAGCTCAAAATTTATTACAAATTTATCACAAAAGCCTAAAAGTCAAATATTACAACTACGTAGCTCAGAAATTAAAACAACATTCATTATAAAGAGTAACTCATTTCAGATATTTTTTCCTTGGGCCTTGCATGGTCTTAAAGGTCAAACATCATTAACTCAATCATAAATGAAATATATTAACCCTAGCTTTCATTCCACCTCCTCATTTGCTTATAAATATAGCATGAGGACTTCATTAGAAAGGGTTCTTGGTTGACTGTAGAAGGTTTTTACTATTAGTTGTTTAGAGTGTTGTTGAGCTATTTGAGGAGTTCTAAGCTGGATAAAGAAGCTTTGAGTTGTAAAGACTCATTGTGCTGGAGTATGTAACTGGTTTGAACATCAATAAAACAAGCTGATTCACAAGATCCTAGTCTATGTTAATGGTGATGTTTTTCCTCATTGTTTTTTTTTTGTCCTTATGTTTTCATTCCGTCCATTTTCCCTGATAAAAAACAGAAAATTTAGATTAGGATTTACTGTCAAAGGTACCCTAATTCTGTCTGCAAGATTTATCTTTATGTTTTCTTCTGCATGGTTTGGTTGAAGGATTCTTAGTTACCCTTCAGTCCTGTCTAGCTTGTTGTTTTAAGAATGATTTAATAGAGGTTAGGGAAATTTTGGTGAGCCCATGTCCTTCTGAGTAAAACTTGAGATATTTTTTTAAAGTAATATTTTTCAAAGTATGCTAAGTAGAGTTAAACCAGGGAAGTTTATGGTTTGCCCTGTCCTCTGGTCTGTCTTTAAAGGTTTCTTTGAAAGATCCCTAAAGAGTTTGTCAAAAGCAGATTAGATTATTTCTGTTTGATCTTAGGCTACTCTTATTGTTATCTTGTATGTTTTCTTTATCTGAAAGTAGTCTTAGGATTCCTGGATTGTTGTCTTAAAAGTTTGCTTTAATTAAAGTTTGTCCAAATAATTCTATGGTTTTCCCTGTCCTTTGGTTTACTTCAAACAGTTACTTTGAAAAGATTTTATTGTTTAAATAGAGCTAGAATATTCTTGATTGACTATAGCTCTATTGCCTTCACAACACCTTAATTTTTCATATCACAACTTAATCTGAAAGATCCATTTAATATAGATAACTTGCCCTATGAAAACCCTTGAATAGTTGTTGAACAATTAAATCCTTTTATGACTCCATAGCCCAATGGATTAATGCTATCTCATAGTCTATCCATCCAGCTAAAACATTCCCTCAATCTTCTCCAACCTTTAATCCTTCAAGTACCTTTTCAATCAACCAAAACCAAAATAAAGTTCTCATAGCTTCATAACTAGCCTAATATCTTAAACAAAGCACAAATATATATCTTTCAAAAACACTTAAATAGAGAGATCCCTCTATGAATCCAAGAAGGCTAGGGCCTAGGATTCCAAAGTAGTTCTGATGTGGCCCCTGCAATGTTTTTTCTTGCCAATGTTGCAAATCATAGGGAGCCAACATAGTGGCGACCATACTGGGGAACTTTGAGTAATAAACATTTTAGATTCACTCAAAACTCATAAAACCTCATTAAGTTTAGAATGAACCAAGTGTCAGTCAAGATTGGTTCCTGATTGTTGCTAGTGGACAACAACCAGTCCTATAATACAAGTAAAAATTCTCCACCTGGTGACTCCACTAATTTCCATTGACTCCACTGGGAAACTTACCCTATCATCAAAACATCCAACAATACCCAGTCAAGAATACTTGTGGGTTAAGTATCTCTTTTTCAGTTTGGTTTTTCTTTTAAGACTATTATATCTCTAAAAACCTTTCTGACTTATTGGGTCCAAAATCCTGGCTTCTAGAATAATCCATACTAGATCCCATGCTGACCCAAATCCTCCTACAATAGTTGATAATCCTGAAAGCATTCTTAAGAAGTCTCCTTCATCTAAAAACCCAACTATTGTTAGACCCATCCTAAGAGCAAGTTCAGTCCCTGAAAACCTTATAAACTTGCACAGTACCGAAGTTGACTTACCTCATATCAGAAGCTTATCTAGAACCAAGTCAAAAAGTGGTATAGACCAGGTAAACCTCGAGCTTGAAGACTTACAACAAAGTAGTAGCAGGGAAGCCTCTCCTTCCACTCCTCCAAATCTCCATTTTCTCCATAACTTTGGCTTCTCTCATCCTAAATCTACTCAACATCACTTGGCTGGTCCAAGTACTTCAGCTACACCCATACACACACCCACTATTCCAACCACTCCAATTTTTCACCTTCCTCCACTTGTTAATCCTCCACTATTTCCACAAGCTCATATTATGGCAACATGGTATGCTCCCTTAGTCTTTCCTTTACCTTAAATTTCTCTACCACAGGACTATCAGTCCAAGATTCCATTATATGATGCTAGTAGTCCTACTACAGCGCAACAATATGTGGATAGAATGAATGATTTCTTTGAAAAACAAGAGATATATGATGAAACTGTAAAACTTAGAATGTTTGCTCAAAGTTTACGGGGATAAGCAAGAAAATGGTTCAAAGGCTTAACCCCTAACAGTATCAATGACCTCCCTGCTTTTCCTCAATTATTCTTGAAAAAATGGGAATTCAAAAGAAACCCCCTTCAAATCCTATCAGAATGCAATGACCTTCAAAGAAATGCTGGAGAGAGTGTCCAAGATTATTGCACTAGATTCAATAGTGTTTATAATGCACTCCATCCACAAATGAAACCACTAGAAGGCTTAGCCTCAATAAATTTTCTTGAAGGATTTTACCCAGACATGTGTTATCAATTAAGGGAGAGAGAACCCCTCACTTTAGAAGACATGCAGAAAGGGTCAGTAAGTGTAGAAGCTAACCTTAATGCCAGAAGGGCCAGATTGAAAGAAGAAAAGAAGGTTACCTACAAATATGAAGCAGGACCCTCCACATCAGATTCCAAAATTGAAAATTTGGTTAGAACCATGGAAATAATGATGGAAATAATAAACATTAATGAGAGATCATATCCTAAAGAAAACCAAACAGCTCCTCAAAACAGAAACCAAGCCCAAAATCAAAACCATAATTTTAGGAGAAACCCTCCTCAAAACAGACAAATAGGTCCTGATCAGCAGATCAGACCTTCCTTTCAATAAAATTATGTTGATGCGGAGGAGGGAATAGTAGAGGAAGCAGAGGAAAATCACATGAACATGTTGGGAAAAAACGATGAGGATATTGTTTTCCTCACTAGGAAAGAACAAGTCATATATACACCTTATGAAGAAGAGATCCTAGAGTCTGCAGAATACCAACAAGGCTTTGAAAATGCCATAATAGAGGTACATAAACAATATGAATTAAGGAGTAAAAAGAACCAAGAAACTCCCAAGAAAAATACCTCTGAAATCTCTACAAAAAACAGCCCTGTAAACCCTCCCAAAAATACAATAGAAAACAATAAAACAGTGGCTAAAAGTTCTGATAAAAGCAAAGGAAAAAACACCCAAAATTCTAGAAAACATAGTGGTGGCCCTAGCAGCACTAGCACCTCATCTAATTCTCCTGATAGAACCATTTTAACTGTTGTCCATAATAAAAACCAGCAAGCTGATTTTTCTGAGAAAACAGTGACTAAAAAGGCTAATTTAAACATATTAAAAACTCAGATACCTTTTAGCATAGAGAGTGAAATTGCCAAAATTAAAATCTCTATTCCTCTCACGGAGTTAGTCACTCAAGATGTATATAAATCCCAATTGTTAAGAGCTTTGAACATAGGAGACAACAATGATTCTTTCAATGTCACTGATGACAAACCTGAGCTTCTGTTTGGACTAGAAGTGGAAGGGAAATTTCAAGAAAGAGGAGTTCCTCCATTTTATGTTAGTCTCAACATCCATGATAAAATTTTGCACAATGCCATGCTTGACTAAGGAGAATCACATAACCTCATGCCCAAGGTAATAATGGAGAGATTATGCCTTGAGGTGACTATACCTTATAAATATTTATACTCCTTTGACTCCAGCAGAGTTAAATGCCTAGACCTAATAAAATATCTTTGTGTCAACTTAGCACAAATCCCAACCAAAATCTTAGTGATGGATATAGTAGTGCCTGATATATCTCCAAATTATGGCATGCTCCTTTCAAGATCTTGGGGTGCCAAGCTTCAAGGCAGTATGCAAATGGACATGACCTATGCCACCATCCCTATCTTCAGCCAACCTAGAAGACTTTATAGGGAAACCCACATGAAATATATGGTGAGTAGTCAAGAGAGACCAAATAACTCCCCTCTTTATTCTATACATACAGACCTTGAATCATTAATTCTTTACAATGATGAAATTCCTAATGAGAAAGGGTTAGAATATGGAATATCAGCCAACATAGTGGCAGCCATAGAAGAAGAGGAGAAGAAGGAGGAGTTACGTAAACAGTTTGCTAATTTAGAAAATCACAGAAAACACAATGAAGGTCATAAGAAACAAGACAGCCATCAACCTAGTGCTAAGCATGAAAATCAAAGAAAAAATCCTCAAAACACTGAAGACCTTGAGGAGAAAGATAAAAATAAACATAGTGCATACCCTACAGAAAAACACAGTGGCAGCTATGACAAATAGACCAAAGAGGACATAAATGAAATTAATGAAAAATATGAAACCAGTCCTCTTTGGAGTATGAGTTTTGATGGGTCTTGTAGCAAGACTGGTGTAGGATCAGGCATATGGGTGCATAATACAAAGAATAACCATGTTGAAGGCCATTCATACAAACTAAATTTCCAATGCACTAATAACATAATAGAGTATGAAGCACTCCTCTTAGGACTACATTTACTAAAGAAATTAGGAGCCAAGAGGATAACCATCCATGGAGATTCAGAACTGATAATTAGGAAACTAAATGGAGAATACACTGCCAAACATCCAAGACTAAGAGCCTATAGAAATGATGCCATGGACCTCCTAAAAACCTTTGCAGAGTTTGAACTCACCTTTGTCCCTAGAAACCAGAATATTCTTGCCAATGGTTTAGCCTTTGCTGCGAGTACATGTCTGAAACCCTATGAAAGAAAAAAATATTCAATCCAAGTCAAATATAGACCAACAATCCTAGATAATGAAATATACTGGCAGGTTTTTGAAGGATATAAACAAATAGAAGACTTCCTGCAGTCCAGAAATGAGTTTGAATTGCCAAATTCCAATTCAGAATATGAACAAGACTGCCCTACTGACGAACAATATTTCCAAGAAGAGCCTCCTAACACTGCTGATATAAATCTGTTAACCAAAGGATGCAAACATGAAACAGAAATATGCACTAATTTAGAAAAAGAAGATCTAGAAGTGTTGCAGTTGTACAATGAAAACTTGCCAAAAGGACTAGTTCCTCTAGAATAATTGCTTGACTTCAATGATGTTGCCAAAAAGCCAAAAATGGAACCCACTGAAGCTGTAGTAGAAGAGTGCAATATAGGCAGTAAAGAAAGGCCTAAAATGATCAAATTATCCAAAACACTACCATCTCACATTAAATTGAAATATCTTGAGCTATTTAGATAATTTTCTGATATATTTGCTTGGAGTTATGAAGATTTAAAATCATATGACACAGAAATAATTCAGCATAAGATACCCCTGAAAGAAAACCAGAAGCCTTTTAGACAAAAATTACGCAGAATGTTGTGTAACCAGCTCCAAAAATAGAAGAAAAGAGATATCAACGCCTTAGAAATAAGCCACTTCGAGGGAGAAACCTCCAATACATTACATAAATGAACAATTATTGGATGATACAATTTACAAAACCTCCTTTCTATATATAGGAGTCCATGGGGCCATAACGTAATCCTAGTGGGGCCACAATGTAATCATAGCCGACCTAACAATAATAATTTAAGGGCACAATAATAACAATATGGGGGTTACAAGGGTACAATAATAACAATAAGGGGGTTACACTAACAATAATAAGGGACTATACTAGTAACATAGGGACCTAACATGCCCCTCTCCTTCAAAAAAGTGTTGTCCTCAACGCTTGAGTAGCTCTGGGTGCTTCTGTATAAAATTCTCATCCTCCCATGTAGAATCTTCAGTGGGTAAGTTCTTCCACTTGATGAGATACTCTGAAATTGATCGATTCCGTAATTTTAGAGTTCTTGTTTCCGTGACCGCTTCAGGTTCCAATATCATTTTTCCTTCCTCATCAAGTTCTGGCAATATTGTTTGAACTGGAAGATTTTCACCTATAACCTTCTTTAAGCATGAAAAATGGAAAACTGGATGTACTCGCGAAGAAGCAGGAAGCTCCAATTTGTATGCCATAGTACCAATCTTTTGCAACACCTTGTAAGGACCATAGTACTTTGGCGATAATTTATTATCCTTTTTAGCTTGCTTGAGGGACATTTGTTTGTATGGTTGTAGCCGTAAAAATACCCAATCTCCTACATCAAAACTTCTCTTGCTGTGATGTTGATCTGCCTGTTGTTTCATTCTATTTTGTGCCAAATTCAGGTTATGCTTTAAGAGTTAGAGAACTTCTTGTTGATGCTCGATGTGATCTTCCACTGCTTGAAGCTTTGAATTTTCCCTTAAAGCTGATGTGATGGATGGTGGATGATATCCATAAATTTCCATAAATGGGGTCATTTTTGCTGCAATATGGAAGGAAATGTTATACCACCATTCAGTGAGAGGTAACCACTTGACCCATTGTGTTTGTTTATCAGATAAAAAACAAAAAATATATCCTTCCAAACATTTATTTACTATCTCAGTTTGACCATCAAATTGAGGATGATAAGATGAGCTATGAGCTAATTGAGTACCCAAACAAGAAAATAACTCTGTCCCAAAATTTCCAGTAAAAATGGGAACTCTATCGCTCACAATAACCCTTGGGCTTCCATGTAGCTTTTGAATTGTTTCCATAAATGTAGTAGCAAATGTACTTGCTTTAAATGGATGAGATAATGCACAAAAGTGACCATACTTGGTAAGTCTATCAAATACCACCATGATGACACTCTTTCCTTCGGACTTAGGTAAACCTATGATAAAATCCATTGAAATATCCTCCCAACGTTGACTTGGAATGGATAAAGGTTGTAGAAGTCCCGGGGTCTTAATTGTCTCAACCTTATTCTGCTGGCAAACCAAACATTTCGCCACAAAATTTTGAATATCAGTTTTAAGGCCATCCCAAAAAAAATTCTTTCTTCACCCTGTGGTAAGTTTTTAAAAATCCTGATTGTCCACCTAAAGGAGAAGTGTGAAATTCCAAAAGAATATTTTGTTTTAGTTGGGAATTCTTACAAAGATATAAGCGATCATTGTACCATAAGGAATCATTTTTCCAACTAAATGTATCATATGTACTAGGATCTTGTTGTAACTTTTGAATGAGTTTCCATACATCTTTGTCCTTCTTCCATTCATCTCTTGCTTCAGTTATCCATTCTGGTTGGATAATAGAAATGGCACAAAGAAATGCTTCCACCTCTTCATTCTTTCTTGAGAGTGCATCTGCAACAACATTAAGCTTTCCTTTTTTGTAGATTATTTCAAAGTCATAGCCCAACATATTTGTGACCCATTTTGTCTTCTCTTTTGAAGATAGTCTTTGTTCCAAAAAGTGTTTAAGACTATCATGATCAGTTTTTACCTTGAAGTGTCTTCCCATTAGGTAAGTTCGCCATTTCTTTAGTGCATGTAGTATTGCTAACATTTCCTTCTCATAAATAGGTTTCTGTAAATACTTTCCTTTGATTGGAAAACTTTCAAAAGCAATGTTTCTTCCTTCCTGCATTAAAACACCACCAATTCCATTTCCTGAGGCATCACATTCCACAATAAAGGTTTTTGTGAAGTCTGGCGTAGCTAAGACCGGTGCTAGGCACATTGCCTCTTTAAGATGTTCAAAGGCCTTAGTTGCTTCAGGAGTCCATGAAAATGCATCTTTATTCAATAATGTTGTTAGATATGCTACTATTCTCCCATAATTCTTAACAAAATTGCGATAATACCCTGTTAACTCGAGAAATCCTCGCAACTGCTTTATGGTTTTGAGGACTTTCCATTCCTTAATGGCTTTAATTTTGTTAGGGTCTACCTTAACACCTCGTGAGATACAATATGACCCAGATATTACACCTCTTGTACTCTAAAGAAAAATTTTGATGTTTTTGCATATAATTGTTTCTCCTGCAATAGTTTGAGCACCCTGTCAACATGTTCAACATGATCCTTCCAAGACCTGCTGTAGATTAGTATATCATCAAAAAATACTAGCACAAATTTTCTAAGGAAGGGTTTGAAAATGGAATTCATCAACCCTTGAAATGTAGAAGGTGCATTGGTAAGGCCAAAAGGCATGGCCAAAAATTCATAATCACCCTCATGAGTTCGAAATGCTGTTTTTGGAATATCTTCAGTCTTCATTCTAATTTGATGATATCCTGAACGAAGATCCAACTTGGTAAAATAAATTGCTCCATGCAATTCATCCAATAATTCATCAATCACAGGAATGGGAAATTTGTCTTTAATGGTGAGCTTATTGAGCTCCCTATAATCCGGACACATTCGCCATGATCCATCCTTCTTGTGTACCAATACTACAGGAGCAGAGAAAGAACTTTGACTAGGTTGAATTATACCCGCTTCTAACATTTCTGCAATCATACGTTCAATTTCGCTCTTTTGGAAGTAAGGATATCTATAAGGCCTGATGTTTGGAGGAACACTTCCCGGAATCAAATGAATAGCATGATCATGATCACAAATAGGTGGGAGTCCTTTGGGAGTTTCAAACACCTTGGAATGATTGTCCAAGACTTGTTGGAGATCTGCAGAAATAGATGATTTTGATGTTGGAACTTCTAGTGAGCATAATTGTGCAATTACGTCTCGTTTTTCTTTCTTTAGAAGCTTTGTCATGACATTATAGATTATTATCTTTCTCGACTTCCCTGCAATACCTCATAATTCGACTTCCTTTCCTTCTGAAAAAAATTTCAAGAAAAGTTCTTGAAAATTAAAAGCTATCTTCCCCAAAGATTGTAACCATTGTACTCCTAGTACAACATCAGCACCTCCCATAGGAATGGAAATCATTGGACTATTTAATACATATCCCCCCATGGTTAGCTTGATATTATGGCATTTTCCAGAGCAATTTATACTTCCTCCATTTGTAACCATCATTTGACATTCTGGTGTTGGGTATAGGAAACAATTTAATTCCTTGGCTACCTTACAATGAATAAAATTATGGGTGCTACCTGAATCAATCAACACTATTACCTTTTTCTTCTTGATATGTCCTTCTATCTTGAGAGTTTGAGGAGTGGTGATTCCTACCAGTGCATTACACGATATGGTCAGACTCATTTCTTCCTCTTCTACGGCTGGTTCCTAGTGTATATCCTCTTCTTGTTCATTTTCTTCTTCCTCTTCACAATCTATGTAAAATAATTTCTTCTCGGCCCACTTATGACCTTTAGTGTATTTGATATCACAACTGTAGCAAAGCCCTTTTTCTCTTTTTTCTTCCAATTTTTGTGGTGTCAACCTTATAGGTTGTGGAAATATAGGCATAGCAACACTTCCTTCTTTATAGAAGTGAGTGGTAGGCTTCCTTGTCGCCATAATTTTACATTCAATTTTTCTTGCCAACCTGAATGCCTTCTCCAATGAATCAGGTTCCAAAACGCGAACTTCATGTTGGATGTTATCCTTTAAAGGGCCTATGAAGAGATCAATCCTGTGTTCCTCTGGAATATCAGTTACCCTTATATTCAATTTTTGGAAGTCCTCAATGTGCTCCCCCACTAAACCCTTTTGTTTGAGATTTATCAATTGGCTAAAGAAGGTGTTGCTCTTTGTATCCTCATAATGTGCTATCATTTCCTCCATAAAAATTGACCAAGTGAAAAAAATTTTACAGGAGCAAAGCCATCGATACCATACAAATGTATTTTGTTCTAAATGTAAAGTTGTAATGCGTACCTTTTGTGTGTTTTGCACGTTATGGAGATCAAAATATTGCTCCATCTGTAGTATCCATGTTACAGGATCCTTTCCATCAAACTTCCTCATATCCATTTTTGGAATATGGCGGTTCTTCCCGCCAACATTAGAGTTTATGAAATCACCATTAACATTTATTTTGTTCTCATCATGAGTTTCCTCTACTATCTTTTCACCATTAGGAAACATTTCTTGTATCAACTTTGTCAAACCTTCCATGTCTTCTTTTAGATCATTCTTCATGTTTTCAATTTTAGCTTTCATGTCATCCATCTTAGATTCCATGCCAGCTTCCATGCCATCTATCTTAGATTCCACACCTTTCTTCAAACCATCCATGTTATTCTTCAAACCATCCATATTATTCTTCACACCATCCATCTTTTCTTCCACGCCTTTCTTCAAAATTTCCATTTAATTTTTTGTTGCTCTTTGCAAGAGCGAAATTTGGTGCACTTGCTCTTGTAATTTAGATAGATCATGTTGCAATTCTTCATCTTCATGAGTAATAGTAGATCCTTTTGAAGGCTTAATGGGTGCTGAATTATTTTTACAGGGCATTTTTTAGAACCCAATACTGATACCTATTCTACAATATTCCCTTGGAATCAATTCAAATTGATTCTTCAAACAAGACTTATGCAATTTGGAGAAAAAATACACACCTTTTTCTTTCTTTTGAGGAGATCGATATTGAAATTGGATTATCTCTGTGATTGCAGCTCTTAAATATCTGAAATTCAGCAAGTAGCCCTCTAAATTCTCTTTTGAATGCCACAGGTCTGACCTGATTTGGATTTTTCAAGACAAAGTTGTGTCCAATCTCCCACAATGACCTAATTATGGACTGGTTCAGTAGAGCGAACTTGTATGACTTTCCACATGTCATTGTTTTGTCTTTCGGCTCAGAAATTGATAGCCAAGAAACTACAGTCTGTTATCTTGTGACCACTTTTCACGTAAATCCAATCTGATGCTCAAAGAGAGAGTTATGAAACTTTTCCCAAGATCACCTTTTTGAGATGAAATTCGGGAGCCTGAAAAATCACTACCTTCCACAGATCATATCTCTAAAAATGTTGTGAACCAATCTCTAAAATTTTTTGACAAGTTTCCTCAGGATTTCGACTTCGCACCCTAAAAATTTCAAATTCTTGACCTTCGTAGAAAAAACGTTATAGCGAAAATGCCACGATGACCTGTTTAGAGCAGTGAAACCCTAGAATCCAAAGCTCTGATACCAAATGTTGTGTAACCAGCTCCAAAAATAGAAGAAAAGAGATATCAACGCCTTAGAAATAAGCCACTTCAAGGGGGAAACCTCCAATACATTACATAAATGAAAAATCCTTGGATAATACAATTTACAAAACCTCCTTTCTATATATAGGAGTCCATGGGGCCATAATGTAATCCTAGTGGGGCCAAAATGTAATCCTAGCCGACCTAACAATAATAATTTAAGGGCCCAATAATAAAAATATGGGGGTTACGAGGGTACAATAATAACAATAAGGGGGTTACACTAACAATAATAAGGGACTATACTAGTAATATAGGGACCTAACACAGAATAAACCCTGTTCAATTACCTATGGTTGGGAAATAAATCAAGAAAATGTATGATGCTGGAATTATAATCCCTGTGAGATACTCAGAATGGGTATCAAATCTTGTATCTGTAAGGAAGAAAACAGGAGAAATAAGGCTTTGTATAGACTTCAAAAATTTTAAAAATTCCTCATTTAAGGAAAACTATCCCTTGCCAAAAATGGATCACATCTTACAAAGGGTAGTAGGTTCAAAAAGAATTTCTTTGCTAGATGGCTTCTCAGGATACAACCAAGTATTGGTACACCCTGATGATCAACTTAAAATAGCCTTTACCACACCTTGGGGCACTTTCATGTATTTTAAAATGCCTTTTGGTTTAATGAATGTTGGTGCCACATTCTAGAGAGCCATAGATATTTATTTTTTAGAAGAAATAGGTTTTTCACAAGGGGAAAACTCACAGGAAACCCGAGCGTACTTCCCCAGAATTCCTGGATGGTACGCGCGGTAAACCGTTCGGCGGAATTTTGGCGCCTGACCCCAAAGGACTCAAGGATCGAACCTGTGACCTCCCTCAACGGAGAGGCCCACGTATTGGCTCACTACCACTTGAGCTAACCCTTGGGGCTCAGAAGAAATAGGTTACTTCATTGTGATTTACTAATTAGATGACATAACAATCTATTCCAAAATAGATGAATAACACTTAATACACCTAAGAAAAGTTTTTGAGAAATGCAGAAAATATGGTTTATCCTTAAACCCAAAGAAAACATTGTTTGGTCTACAAGAAGGTAAACTTATTGGTCATATCATATCTAAAGAGGGGATAAAGATAGACCCAAAGAGGATTGAAGGTATATTTCAAATCAATCAACCTATAAATATCAAGGAAATTCAATCTTTAATTGGGGAGATCAATTTCTTGAGAAGGTTCATACCCAACCTAGCTGAACTCCTTAGAAATATTACAAACATGCTTAAAAGAGAAACATGAGTTAAATGGACCTTAAAAGAAAAGAAATCATTTGCACTGGTAAAACAAGCACTTACCCAAAAACTAGTTCTTATTAGTCCTGATTTTACCAAAAACTTCTTCATTTTCTCCTTTGCATCAGAACATACAGTAGTTGTTGTCCTATTATAGAAAAAAATAAACGAACAAGAGCAGCCCATTGCATTTTTTAGCAAGGAATTAAGAGATGCACCTATGAAACACAACATAATGGAAAAACAAGATTTTACCTTATTCAAAGCCTTAAAACATTTCAGAGTTTACATTTTACACTCACACATCATTGCATTTGTGCCTCATTCAGTGGTGAAAGGCATCTCGACACAAGATCCTGATGGAAAAGGAGGAAAGTGGATTGTTGTAATACTAGAATATGACTTAGAAATCAAGCCCACTAGGCTCATCAAAGGTCAAGGACTAGAAAAACTAATGGTTGAATCAAACTTACAAGCACTCGATATAAACATGTTTAATGCATTAGATGAACAAGAGGAGTTGGCAACTCCACTCTTTGAAGATTATTTTATGAATTCATCTTGGTATGCTGATATTTTGTATGTGCTTCTTAATCTTATTGTACCTCCTAGTTTGTCTAAAACAAAGGCAAGGTTTCTGAAGTTAAAAGTTGTTAATTAGTGCATTTTAGATAAATGTTTATATTGGAAAAATGCTAGCGGATTATTGCTTAAATTTTTTCCTGATAATGAAGCAGATAAGATCAAGCATGAGTTTCATGAAGGAGAATGTGGAGGCCACCTCTACTGGAAAAATACTGTTAACAAAATCCTTAGAGTCAGTTATTATTGGCCCACCCTTTTTCAAGATGTCCATAAAATGATAATTGCATGTCACAAATGTCAAATCTTTGAAGGTAAAAAAAAATTGCTACCCTTACCTCTGCATCCAATCATTGTTGAGGCTCCTTTTCAAAAATGGGGTCTAGAATTCATTGGGGAAATCCATCCTTCTTCATCTTCCCAACACAAATGGATCCTCACAGCAACAGACTACTTCATCAAATGTATAGAGGCCATCCCTTCTAGGAATGCCACAGACTCAGTCATCATTAAATTCCTTGAAAGTCATATCATATCTAGATTTTCCTGTCCTAGGAAGATTATCATTGACAATGTTGTTGCCTTTAAATCCAAAAAGATGGTTGATTTTTACCACAAATATCAGATTACATTGGGTCTTTCCACAACTTATTACCCTCAAGGTAATGGGTTGGAAAAATCCTCAAATAAGAGTTTGGTGAACATCATCAAGAAGTTGCTGGAAGAAAATAAGAAATCGTGGCACAACAAGCTAGTACATGCACTTTGGGCAGACAGATTGACCACTAAAAACTCAATTGGAATGTCCCCTTATCAGCTAATTTATGGATCAGATGCAATATTTCCAACTAGCGTAGGAGTGCCAGTCATGAAATTGATCCAAGAAATACAGTCTAAAGAAGATAATATGTTAAGAAGAATTAATCAAACTGTCCAGTTGCAGCAAACTAGAGAGGAAGTTTACAATAGAGCACAACAAGTACAAGAAAACACCAAGAAGCTGTTTTATAAAAGAACAAAAGCAAATGATTTTAACATTGGTGACAAGGTACTAAAATTGGATTCTAGGAGGGAAGATAAGGGCAAACATGGAATGTTTGAAAATTTATGGAAAGGCCCTTATCTTTGTCGAATATTGCAACAATAAACAGTGAAGGAGGCATCCTGAAACATCATTCCTGATCCTAGTTGGAAAGTGATCACCTAAACTAGGTGGGGCCCACACAGGTGATTTTCGTCGCAAAGTCTATTTTTAGACATGTCGATCATATTCTATGAGTTGCAGGATGTTATTTGTGGATTGTTGGTCAAGTTTGAAAAATAGACGGACTTCTATTTTTAGACATATTAGGTGGAATATATTTTTAGATTGCCAGTATAAAAATAGATATGACGAATATTATTAGCTCTTAATAATATTTGGACTCTAAACATTATCATATTCTCTTGGAGCACTTTAGTTAAGTGCACAGATGTGGCATAGGAGTTGACAGAAGGAATTACGCTATTCCTAAGGGTTAAGTGCAGCTATTGCATGGATACTTCAGTTAGAACTCACGTGAGAGAGTTTGGTGGAGTTGATTGAGGAAGTTAATGGAGTTGTGTTCAGTTTAACTAATCTAAACATATTTGAGCTAGTTGTATCTAGTCTAACTGATTGATACACTAGTGAGAGTGGTGTGAATTAATTATTAATTAATTCACTAATTATAAAATCATTAATCAACTAAAGAATACATCAATTAACTACAGTGCATGGACAGTTTCAGTGGAGACCAGTGAAGAGATAGGTGAAAGAGAAATGTGACTATCAGTTTTAACTATAGTGATGCATGGTTTGCATCCAACACTAAGTAGAGATGCCTTTAAAGACTGCGTGAGAAAGGATGGGGTAATTCGAACTCATCAAGACCTATTCTTCAGTAGGGATTGCGCAGTAGAGGTAGGCTATCAGGTGGTAGAGATTGGAGCATGTGTTTTGATAGATCTAGCTTGATTAGTGTGTAGCAATTGGAGATTTTACTGAGAGATTGTGAGGAGCTTTGTATAATTATTGTTACATGATCTATATGAAATATAATATACAGATAGTTGGGGGTTTTTTGCTTTAAGCTTTCCCATGAAATACTGTGTTCATATGTGTGAATTTTTATGGTTTTAATGTGTGCATGCAATTGATTTTATTTCCGCAATTAATGATCAATGGTAGAAGAGATTTTGTATTGTGCATGAAGTTAAAATAGTGTGTGATCGGGAGAATCTCAGTGAATAACATATCAGTTATTCAAATTTCTACATGGTATCAGAGTGATATTGATCATTGGAGCAATTGCTAATAATTGAAGCGGTTGAGTTTTGTGCTGGTGGAATTCGAAATTTCTACAGTGTTTTCTTGGTGTCGAAGTTGAGATGTCTTTCAACGGATTGCGATTGGAGTATGCCCTTGAGGGCAGCTCAAATTATATTGCATGGAAGGACAATATGGAGGCGGTGCTGGATGACAATGGGTTGAAGGAGTTCATAGATGCAGAAATTCCAAAACCTACTTCTAGTGATGCTGCCATACTTGACGCATGGAAAAAGAAGGTAGCAAGGTGTCGAAGGATTCTGTTGGAAGGTGTGAAGGATCACATAGTGTCCAGCCTCTATAGTAAAGCTTCTCCATTCTTGATGTGGAAAGCTTTGATAGATTTGTTCCAAAGCAAGAGTGACCAGAGGAAGTTGGCGCTCAAGGATAAACTCAGGAAACTAAAAATGGAGAAGAATGACACTATTTCGGTATACTTGAAAAATTTTGTCCACTACAGGGATGAGCTTGGGAGTGTAGGAGTTAGCGTTGATGATGAGGAATTGCTGAGCTTGGCTCTCCTTGGGCTTCCGAATAGTTGGCATTCGTGTCAGAACTCTGTCAATGGTCGGGAGAAATTGCCAGGATGGGAGCGACTTTGGTCGGATCTTGTGCAGGAGGAGATAAGGCGGGATACCAAGGATGGATATTCATCAAAGAGTGATGATGAAGAGGACTGCACTTTGGCTGCCAAAGAAAGGAAGGGGAAGGGTAAGAAGAATGCTTCTCAATCCGGTGCGGATGGTAAAGAGCATGACATGTCCAAAGTGAAGTGTTTTCACTATCACGAGCATGGACATTTCGCCACGCATTTTCCACAAAAGAAGAAGAAAAATCAGGCTACTGGAGCTGCACCTGGTGAGGCTCTTACCTCACAATTTGAACTGGACTTCTCATTGATCGCATGCATGGTGTCTACTGCATTGGGATCGGGGGGGGTATTTTGATAGTGGCGCTTCATTTCACATGACGGGAGATGTGAATCTTTTCAGTGACTTGGTGGAGAAAGATCTCCAGTTGCATGTTGAGTTGGGTGATAATGGACAATACAATGCGACCAACATTGGTACCATAACCTTTCAGAAGGAGTTAGGTAAACTCATTCTTTTACAAGATGTAGTGCATGTTCCAGGTTTAAAGAAGAATTTAATCTCAGTCACAATGTTAGAGGATAAAGGGTATGATGTTGTCTTTAGTGAAGGAAAAGTTTTCCTTCAGCAAAAAACAATAGGACAAGTCAAGAAGGTTGGGATTTGAGCAAAGAATCTCTACAGACTTGAAGTAGATGGGATGTCTACGGAGCTTCCTACTGTTGGGAAGTGCAAGAAAGACATGCAATTGATGCTTGAGAGGGAGAAAGTTTTTCATGCAGGTAAGAGTGAACCTCGGGATGTGGAACAGCCACAAGATGAGGATCATGGAGTGGGAGAAACCACTCATGCAGAGAAATTTCGTGCCAGATGGGCAGAGGGAGTGCATGCATCTATACCACCAGGTGAGAGGTGGGGCGACATGCATGAGTAATCCCAAGAGGAGATTTCCGGGCAGGATTCATGGAGATGGTGTGGATCTCATGAATTAAACTTGGGTACAAGGTGCCCACATCATAGCAGTAGCATGATCAGTTGGATTGATGCAGGCAGATCAAAGTGACAGTGTCGGATACTGGAGCGCAAATCAAAGTTGACAGCAAGTGCAGAGTGCATGGGTGCAAGAGTTAAATAGCGTAGTGGTTCCTGATGACATGTGCAGTTGGTACCAGCAGAAGTCAAAGACTTTGATGATATATGCATCAGACTGATTTAGTTGTTTGGAGCCTATTCAGTTTCAGAGGAGTTGCAGAGAAGATGCATGGAGTTGCATGGCGCTTGTGAAGGTTGCAGGGCGAATGCATGGAGTTGCATGTCACATGCAAAGACAATCCTTTCTTTTTGAGAGGGAGTGTTGAATATTGCAACAAGAAACAGTGAAGGAGGCATCCTGAAACATCATTCTTGATCCTAGTTCGAAAGTGATCACCTAAACTAGGTGGGGCCCACAAAGGTGATTTTTGTCGCAAAGTCTATTTTTAGACTATGTCTATTTTTAGACATGTCGATCATATTCTATGAGTTGCAGGATGTCATTTGTGGATTGTTGGTCAAGTTTTAAAAATAGACGGACTTCTATTTTTAGACATATTAGGCGGAATATATTTTTAGATTTCCAGTATAAAAATAGATATGTCGAATATTATTAGCTCTTAATAATATTTGGACTCTAAACATTATCATATTCTCTTGGAGCACTTTAGTTAAGTGCACAGATGTGGCATAGGAGTTGACAGAAGGAATTACGCTATTCCTAAGGGTTAAGTGCAGCTATTGCATGGATACTTCAGTTAGAACTCACGTGAGAGAGTTTGGTGGAGTTGATTGAGGAAGTTAATGGAGTTGTGTTCATTTTAACTAATCTAAACATAGTTGAGCTAGTTGTATCTAGTCTAACTAATTGATACACTAGTGAGAGTGGTGTGAATTAATTATTAATTAACTCACTAATTATAAACTCATTAATCAACTAAAGAATACATCAATTAACTATAGTGCATGGACAGTTTCAGTGGAGACCAGTGAAGAGATAGGTGAAAGAACAGTGTGACTATCAGTTGTGACTATAGTGATGCATGGTTTGCATCCAACACTCAGTAGAGATGCCTTTAAATACTTTTTGAGCAAGGCTGGGGTAATTTGAACTCATCAAGACCTATTCTTCAGCAGGGATTGCGCAGTAGAGGAAGGCTATCATGTGGCAGAGATTGGAGCATGTGTTTTGCTAGATCTAGCTTGATTAGTGTGTAGCAATTGGAGATTGTACTGAGAGATTTTGAGGAGCTTTGTATAATGATTGTTACATGATCTCTATGACATATAATATACAAATAGTTGGGGTTTTTCAGCTTTAATATTTCCCATGAAATACTGTGTTCATATGTGTGAATTTTTATTGTTTTAATGTGTGCATGCAATTGATTTTATTTCCACAATTAATGATCAATGGTAGAAGAGATTCTGTATTGTGCATGAAGTTAAAATAGTGTGTGATCAGGAGAATCTCGGTGAATAACATATCAGTTATTCAAATTTCTACAATCTCATTCAGTCTGCTATAGGTAACAATGCATTCTTCCTTCAGGAGATGGATAGAACAAAACTTTTCAGAGGTCCTGTCAATGGCAAGATGCTCAAGCATTATTTTTGTTGATGTTTTAGTTCAAAGCTTTGTCCATTGTAAATAACATCATTTGAAGAAAAATACTTGAAGGAATAAACACCCAAAAACAAAAACAAAACAAAAAAGAGAAAAGAGGGCAGATAAAAGAATAGGTACATCCCCATACCAAAAAAGGGGAAAAATCTGAAAATGTGCAAGTCCAAATGCATGTTGGAGTTAATGCTTACATTCCATATTTTATAAATTGGTTTGTGATGGTTGAGAAATTCTCTCAACCTCTCTCTCTAAATTAGGAATAAATTGGTTCTCGGAAACTCTATTTAACACATATTTCATTAAATTCGGAATTAAATAGTGGATCTAGAATTTCAAAATAACTAAAAAGATAAATTTTAGTGATGTTCTTGTAATAAAAAAGTTCCAATTTTAATGAAATATGTGTTATTTAATAGAGTAATCTGAATGTAATCAGTGTGTGAGTGTGTTTGCACATACACCATTTGTGCATAATATATGATTGTGTTTTTGTAATTGTGTCATTTTAGCTATTTCTATCATGGTATCGGAGCACAATATTAGATTCCTGTGTGTAATTGAAATTTTTTGAGTGATTGTGACCTGTTTGTGAATCTGGCATGTGTGATTGTGCAGAATTCGTGAGTTTGTCGAGAGAAGCAGCCGAGAGACAGAAAGAGTGTAAATTTTGTTAAAAAAAAAAATTGTTACTAGAGTTGTGTTGGCTGTGTGGTAAGATGTGTTGTCTTCAGAAGCGTTGGGATGGAAGCTGATTAGAGTTGCAACGTTTATTTGATATAAGTCTATGTGTTGCCTTGTTTTAACTCTAGTTAGTTTTACCAGGCACGCAAATCACAAACTCAAAATTGTGACAGTTGATTTATAAGGGAAAGTTTACAACTGCAGCGCCTGTGATGGTCACATCGCTTGCGGTGGTTGGATATATCAGTGTGAGGATGTGGCGTGTAAGGTTTACGTGGATCCAATCTGTGCTAAAAATGACATTTTTTGGACTCCCAAATCAAGGCTTGAACACCATTGTCAAATTCTACTGTTGACATTGTCACATCCGAGAATTCTTACGCGTCACTGGTCTCACTGATAAAATCACTGTTTTCATAATTGTGAAACTGGATCACATCCCATGAATTACTGTAAAATGTACACAGTTGATAGTTTTCAAAGTCATTCTCTAAATGCCAGTTTTCAGAAATATATTTAAGTGTCGAGTCCAGCAAACCCTCAGATATATCCTTCGAAGGTTGACAAATTTCTTTGTTAACGTGGAGAATGGAGATGGGGAATGTTGAGGTCCTTGTTTGAAGCCTCCATGAGATAGGACAGTATTCATATTAGCAGTTAGCTATTCATCTTCAGGAGAAGTGAAAATTGAAGCGATCTGTTCTCATAAGGGACCCACATGGGCTGAATAGTAGAGTATTGGTTTCAAGAACAAGTGCACATTGGAATGGTGATTGGAAGTGATTAAATATTTCCAAATAACAGAGATATGTGGGAATATGGTGTGATTATGTTACTTTTAGTGAGAGAAAATTATTTAGAGTTATTGTGAGTTTGTATTATCATTATTTTGTTTGTAAAATTGGTGGCGAATTTTCAAATAAAAGAGTCATGATGTAATAATTGATTCTAGATACATTCTGTATCTAGACGGTTTCCCTAGATAATTGGTAAGTACAATGGTTAGCACCCATGTATTTCAGTGGATGGGAGCTCGTCCATAGAATGACTAGGATTTCAGTGACTACAATCAATTGTTTTCAAAGAGATCAAGTGGCAGGAAGGCTCAATATGGATGGTTGTCCAGATAGTATGGCAGTTGCGGATCTAGGGAAGGATCCCTCATTAGTGGTAGACATGGAAATTTTTTCCTAATGAGGTTATGCTACAGATTGGGATGTTGTCCAGTAATTGACTTCGGGAGGTCCTTGATTCGGGATTTGAGGAAGCGAACTCGAGAATCCAACTTGCTAACTACACATTGTTATTCATCAGTATTTTTCACCTGTTGTTGATGACTAAATTCCTAGCTGAGTTTTCTAGAAGCTTATCTCCATATGTCAATTTTTCATCTAGAAAACCCCCAAACAAATTTTTCCCTCCTACCTTTTCAATCAGCCCATGACGAGATGAAACCTCATTATTAAGTCCTACCTAGCCTCAGCCATACTAGTCTGCCCATCAACTCTAAAGAAAAATCCAAATCTGTCCAAAAAGTCTCCCCTAAGTTAGGAAGTGGCACTTTAGGCATTTCTCCCTTGGAAAACTATCCTAAAGCCAAAGAACCTCCATCTGCTATAGACCAGTCATAACAGACCTTCCCATTCTGCAAATAAAATTGGTTACAGCCATAGTTCGCGCCACTAATACACCCTCAAGTCTCAGCAATACATGGACCATAAGTCAAACTGATTCAAGGTGTTTTTACAGTGTTTTAATGGATCTTTCAAGGACAGAGGCATACCAACATCTCAGAAGACAATATTTGGCTCCACTTGAGAAGATAATTTCTTCTCAATGTGATCTTGAGCTTGGGATGCAGCCAAAGAGAAGAGAGTTTTTCATTAAGCTCTTGTGATCACATTCAAATCCTGAGAGGACAGTGAAAGGAAAAATAGCACTGTCAAAGGGTTGATGATATGACATGACTGAAGAACCTCCTTCATCTACAAGAAGAGGGTTGAGAGTGCCTCCTTCATCTATAAGTAGAGGGCAGATGGACAAAGTTTGATTTTAAGAGTTGCACTGACTGTAAGACAAATTTTGGTTACAGTGAGACAACAATTAAGGTTTTCTAAAGTAAAATGATGATTAAAGACATAGGAAAAACAATGGGATTTAAAAATGAATTTCATAAGTTCACTATTATTTGAGTTACAATGTGAAGCTAACAGGTTCATCATCATTGAAGAAAGATTGTGAAAGCAGATAGTCAAAGAAGTCAAAGTGTCTTGGTCCCAAACTGACCTCTGCCATCATGAACAAGGGAAACCACTAAGAGTGATGAATTATTTTCAAAAGGTACTATCCTTCCTATTCATAGAAAAATTTCTTTCAAAATTACTCATCATACTAGACAGGAGGTGATTTGAGCTTAGTTTTCCCATAAATGCATTGCAAATAAATACACAAGCTCACAAATATGTAAGAAAGATTATGGCATTAGTTTCAAGATTTTGAAACAACAATCAGAACCAATAATGTAGGCCACTGTCACATATTAAGGCATTCTCCTTATAAAAATAGGTCAAAAGTACCTTGTTGATGCAGTTTAAGTAGAGAATAATTTTTCAGAAAAAATGCCCTCTTGATGGAGAGATGATTGTAAAACTCAGGTGAATACAACTAGGCCTCAATCACAGTTAAAGAGAAACATCATTTGGAGGATATATCTACAGTCCCTATATGGGTTCAAAACAAATCCCCCTTAGGATCCCTATTTCATTCAGATGAGGACGTCCTTGAGGCCATGACTGTAATATCCCAAAATAAGGGATTTCTACAACAAGAAGAATATCTTAAGATATTCTCAAGTTGGAGATCCAAAAAATAGACTCATATGATGTTTCCAAAAACACATAGCCTTCAAATGAGTGAAACAACAGAAAAATAAGAATGTCTACATGTTCCCAGTGGGGAAAATGCAAAAATTAGACCTTGAAAAAGTTATTTCTAAATATATGCATTTTTATTAGGTGAAATAACATTGGTTTCCCTTAGAATATGATGTTAGGCCCTCACATACAAAAGGGTATCAGAAATAAATCCCTTTTGATATGTTAAACAGACCTCTCGGCTCCCTATCAGCTCAAAAATAACCAAATCCCATGACTTGAGTTATGTAGAAAAATACCAAAGCATGTACAACGTTATTTGATGAGTGATTCTATAGTCTAATGATAAAATAGCATGGATATAGAGTTATATGGAATAATATGCCAAGAAAATGAAGATCTGACCTCCTTATTGTATTATAAAGCCAACCCGGCAAGGGTTTCATGAAACACATGTACAAGAAAGAGCAGATCTGAATAGTCAGCTCAGAAAATGTAGTATTACTAAAAAATTATAGAAATATAGCTGAGTAATACAAAATAGGGATGAGGATCCCTTCTTCTAGCTTTCCGGGAGAAGGGTTGGCCCTTTCCCTAGGAAACTAGCTCAGAAACAAGGGTCTTAACCCTGCTGCAGCAACTCTGTGAAAAATGACATAGTTCCTGCAAGGGACTGCGCTATAAGAGATGAGAAACACTTTGGCTTGCTGCCAAGATATAGGAACCGTGCTATAGGAGATGAGAAACACTTTGGCTTGCTGCCAAGATATGAAATGTTCTCAGAAATATTCCTAGCTGATTTCTCAAGAAAAGGAAGGCACCCTCTACTGAGAAACAGACCCGGAAGTGGTGTAATAATCCTCCACTGCAACACCCTGCAACTCAGAAATATCCTGCTATAGAAATAATGATGGGACTGAATAAAGATGCTTGGCATTGAGCCTAGATGTGGAGCAATACAGGACAAGCTCTCCCAAGAGGCCTCTCAAGGGAAGAGGTGGGATTCCCACTCGGGAACACCTGGTGCTAAATAGCAATGCCACCCTACTAAACAGCAAGAGGAAGCCAAGTCTAAACAGACAAGGTCAAGAGATCGAAATACCAAATCATGAATAACAAAGGCCTCCATCCTCTTCATATATAGCAAGTGAACCTCTCCATAGTGGGTCCCATCCACATGTGCCACCAAACTCATGCAAGTTGTCCTCCACCAAAACTGCATTGTCCATCAAGGTGGTTCAATGTATCTAGACAGCTTCATTGACTTGGTCAAAGTTGACTAAATCAACATGATTCCATCCTTGTTCACACTGAAGGGTCCTCAAATTAGCTACTTATTCTTCCTCCTTTCACATTAGGAGTGTTATTGATCCTTATAAAGAGGTTAATGGGCCTCCCTACCCATTTATTCACCTACCTAGTGATGAAACAACTCTAATATTCCATTTAGCTTAAAGGCTAATAATTTGGAATATTACAGTCCTCCCCTCCAAAATTTTTCTTGTCCTTAAGCAACTGTATAAGGAGAGAAAAATCTTCCCCTCCTCTTGTGGCCTCCTCATCAAAATTCCTCACCACTGCTCAACATGATCTACTACAAATCTCTTCTTCAATGTTTCCTCCCAAGCATGCAAAAACATATGGCTCACATCATAGAAAGGTGGAAGATGTAAGTGGAAACCTCCCTGTTGTCCAATGGCCTCCTTAAGATAGGAGCGATGATGAACATGGGAAATATTATTTCAATTGAGTGACTCCCACACCCATGCTATCATCCAAATTAAATGAGACAATCTAGTTAGCTCAAAAAGATCCTCGACCCCCAATTCATGCAATGTGTTGGGGCTGCATGGAGAGATTGGATCCTCCCAACCAAGTGGTTTCTCTCTCAATTTATGATAAGTATGGGGCTGCTGTTGATCATGGGCTGAAATGTCATGACCTCCAAGAGTGGCCCAAGTTACCCCATCAAACAAATATACCATGAAGTGCCTCCTCCAAAAAATCAAGTTCTCCAAATGGCTCCTCCAAAATTAAGAAGAGAGATGTAATTTGGAAATAATGGGTTGCCCATTGCTCCTCCAGAAACATGCATCATGAAAAGTATGGAGAATCATACCCCCAATGGGCATCTTCAAATCATATCCCACTCTCCAAACAAAGCTTCCCATGAAATCAGCAATACATGGAAGCAAAAACCAATAGAAACAAGTTGTCATATGACAACCGGAAAGTGGATCAAGGTCCCACACAAGGAACCAACGTAGTGCATCCTTTGCCTGCATCAAATCAAACAAAAACAAGTGCCTTTCCAACCACTTGTTTGCTGCCACAATCATTTTACAAGATATAAACATGTAAGTACAAAAGGGTGTCGATGGTGTACACCAAAAATCATGTGGCTTCCCCCACAAACCACCAATGAGATAGCTAATCTCAATGCTAAAAATGGCTTCAAGTATATCATTATACAATATGCAAGAAGGAATAATCCTTATTGGTACAATATGTTGCTCATAAAAAGACAAAAAGTACAAAACATAAGGTGAAATTGTACATTCTCCATCATGCACTTGAGGTCTTGAGCTGAAATGGCTCAATAGAAAATTCTACCTCACTCCCAATGAGTAAGAAGGTGGCTGTGACATCCTCTCTATCACCACCCAGGCTATGCATCTCTCCATATGTTGAATTCTCTCCTAAATGAACTCCTCTGCTAAGGAAAGATATGCATCAAAATTAATGGAAAATAATTCGTCATGTGCTGCATGTAGCAGCTTCTCCTTGAGGTTAGAATCTCTAGTCAAGAAGACTCTTGCCATAAGAATAGATGACCATATCATCCACCATATATTGATCGTCTCCATCAGGGTCATCAAGAATCATGCAAGCACCAAGATCCTTGGAGTACTCTACCAAGAGTTGAGACCTCCAATATGGATCAATCCCCCCAAGAGACAGCGCTGGTGATCTGGCATGTGAAACTCTCTTCATGCTGCTTCCTGCTACTTTGAAATCCACCATGCCAAAGTATCCTTAAAAACTTTTCACCTCTCCAAGGTCCAAGAGTGGTGAACCAAATGGCAAGATTTCTCTTACCAACTCCAAGTCTGGTGGCCTCCTCGATGGAATGCCTCCATGTAGTGAGACATCCATGGAAAGAGAAGATTGTTCATATGGTTGGGAAACCTTTCCCTTACCCTCACAATGCAAACCAGTCTCCCTCCTCCTTGCACCATCTCTCTGAAATAGATAGGGGTGTGTGCTCCTCATCAAGTGATGATGTCCTTCCTCCCTACCTTCTCCTTCCATCAATATCATCTTACAATCATGTTGCTCATTGATTTTACTTTGCCTCCCATATGTGAGATCCTGAAGAACTTCTTGCAATGACACAAGAAATCCTCCTATTGGAGCATGTGCTCCTCCTTCCTCTGCATGAGGCACTAGATATGCTCTAGATGTGACAGCACTGTAACCCCCATCCTTCTCTTCATCTTCAATATGAATAGGAGGTAACTGCTCAATAATGATCCTTCTTTGCAAAAGGACCCTTCATGCCCTCTTGTCCAAGGTTATGAAACAAATATTTTGCCTCCAGCAAGGTATCATGCAAGATATGATCTCCTCCAATAGGTTTGTGAAGTGGTTTTGATTTTGCAGGTCCTCCCAACTTATGAAAAAATTTCATTGGTTTGTCTCATGTTTTGTATCAAATCTCTCTACCAATATTTTAGTGAACTTTGAAAAAGAAGAAGTATTAACATTTTTCAATGAAAATGATTTAAACATCCACCAAGCATAGGCCTTACCTTCAAAGTGCAGCGCTGCAACTCTGATGGCTTCTTCTTCAGAAACTGGGTGCTACTACAAATAAGTACACAACTCCTCCACCCAAGCTTTGGCTGAGAAAGTTGGGGATCCATCAAAGGTAGATAGATAAAATCTATCCATGTCATACAGCTGGCTCCTCTCCACCTTGATATTGCAAAAAATTTTGAAATTAATATGATCTCTAAACTTCTCAGTTTGAGACTCATACTCTTGCAGAAAATTACTAAGAGTTTCCCTTCGCAGCATTTCCTCTTCTTTCATATCTTCCATAGCAGATCTAGGCATTCGACTGCGCTGTTCATAATAGGGTGTAGTTGCATGCTTACACCTATCATGTTCCAATCTAGATTTGGCTCTAGATCCAAACTCCTCAGGAGATTCCATCTCTGCTCTCATCTTCTTAAGATCTTCATTGATGCACTGCATAGATTTTGGAAGAAGCTTAGTAAGCCTATATTCCTTTCTTTCTCCACATAATGGATTCTTCTTTCTATTCATCTCTCCTCCTCTTGATAGCATCAAGGCTGAGTTCCATAGGCTGAGCCAAGGCTATGCTCTGATACCACTGTAATATCCCAAAATAAGGGATTTCTACAACAAGAATAATTTCTTAAGATATTCTCAAGTTGGAGATCCAGAAAATAGACTCATATGATGTGTCCAAAAATAAATAGCCTTCAAATGAGTGAAACAATAGCAAAAGAAGAATGTATACACATTCCCGAGTGGGGAAAATGCAGAAATTAGACCCTGAAAACGTTATTTCTAAAGATCTGTATTTTTATCTTGTGATATAATGTTGGTTTCCCTTAGCATATGATGTTAGGCCCTCACATAAAAAAGGGGATTAGAAATAAATCCCTTTTGATATGTTAAACAGACCTCTCGGCTCCCTATCAGCTCAAAAATAGCCAAATCGCATGACTTGGGTTATGCAGAAAATATTGAAGCATGTAAAGTGTTATTTAATGAGGGTTTCTACAGTCTAATGATAAAATAGCATGGATCTAGAGTTATATGGAATAATATGCCAGGAAAATGAAGATCTGGCCTCCTTATTGTATTATAAAGCCAACCCGACAAGGGTTTCATGAAACACATGTACAAGAAAGAGAAGATCTGAATATCCAACTCAAAAAATGCAGCCTTACTGCAACATTACAGAAATATAGCTGAATAATACAAAATAGGGATGAGTATCCCTTCTTCTACATTTCCGGTAGAAGGGTTGGCCCTTTCCCTAGGAAACTAGCTCAGAAACAAGGGTCTTAACCCTAATGCAGCAACTCTGTGCAAAATGACGTAGTTCCTAAAAGGGACTGTGTTGTAGAAGATGAGAAACACTTTTGCCTACTGCCAAGATATGAAATTTGCTCAAAAATATTCCTAGCTGATTTCTTAAGAAAAGGAAGGCACCCTCTACTAAGAAACAGACACGGAAGTGGTGTAAGTATCCTCCACTGCAACACCCTGCAACTCAACAATATCCTACTACATAAATAACGTTGGGACTGAATAATGATGCTTGGCCTTGAGCCTGGATGTGGATAAATACAGGACAAGCTCTACCAAGAGGCCTCTCAAGGGAAGAGGTGGGATTCCTGCTCGGGAACACCCGGTGCTAAACAACACTACCACCCTGCTAAACAGCAAGAGGAAGCCAAGTCTAAACAGACAAGGTCAAGAGATCGAAATACCAAAGCATGAATAACAAAGGCCTCCATCCTCTTCATACATATCAAGTGAACCTCTCCATAGTGGGTCCCATCCACATGTGCCACCAAACTTATGCAAGTTGTCCTCCACCAAAACTGCGTTGTCCATTAAGGTGGTTCAATGTATCTAGACAGCTTCGTTGACTTGGCCAAAGTTGACTGACTCAACATTATCCCATATCTATTCACACCCAAGGGTGCTCAAATTAGCTTCTTATTCTTCCTCCTTTCACATTAGGAGTGTTATTAATCCTTCTAAAGAGGTTAATGTGCCTCCCTACCCATTTATACACCTACCTAGTGATGAAACAACCCTAATATTCCATTTAGCTTGAAGGCTAAAAATCTGGAATATTACAATGAATGAGTTAGATTATCCATCAGATGCAATGCATCACCTCTCATTTTTTCTCCCAAGAGAAATGTTCAGTCCTAACAAGACAGGAGAACAAGATATTTACATGACCGAATCAAAAAATTTCCTCCCATCAGGGAAATTTGATTGGTTCAAGAACCCCATCCCGGTACCCAATGCGTTTGAATAAGGAAACATGTCAAACATTTCACCTACCGTCAAGGTGAATATATCTTAAAATCCTAGAAACGTCAAAGAAATCTCACTAGGGGAAGCATGTTTACTACAAGAGATAACCTCTTATACCCAACTACTACAAGAGTATAGAGATATATTCGAGTGGGACTAATCAGAGATTCCTGGGCTTAGTCCCACTATCATAGAGCACCATATTGACACCTGGCCTAATGTACCACCAATACGCCAGAAACAACGTCAACTGCACCCGTCCAAGGGAGAAGCAATAAAATGAGAAATATACAAGCTTCACAAAGCCGAGTTTATCTACCCCATTGCTTACACATCTTAGGTTTCCAACCTTGTTCCCATCATGAAAAAATAGGGCACCATACGTGTTTGCACCAATTTTCAGGATTTGAACAAAGCATGTCCAAAGGACAATTACCCTACCCCATTCATCAACCAAGTCATCGATGCTTGTGCGGGTCACAAGGCCCTCTCCTTCATGGATATATTCTCTCGGTACAATCAAATTCAAATCCGCCACACCGACCAGTACAAAACCTCATTCACTACCCCCTGGGGCACATTTGCATACAAGGTAATGACATTTGGCCTAAAAAAAGCGGGAGCCACCTTCCAGAGGGCCATGAACTACATCTTTCATGACTTGGCACACCTTATCCTCACCTACTTGGATGACCTCACCGTCCGATCCAACAAATGTTCAGACCACCTCAAGGATCTACGACTGGTATTCCAATAATGTCGGCAATAAAACCTACACTTGAACCCCCTCAAGTGCATCTTTTGCATCACAGCAGGAAGACTTTTAGGTTTTATCGTGTCCCAAATGTTAGTTTTTTGTATTCATAGTATCACTAGGTGACTATGTATTTTTCACAAGCAGCTAAATATAGCATTCCTTGCCTGTCAGCTATCTTTAGAAATCTCACTACCTTCGTTATCCTTCTAAATCCTTTTTCACTATCTCTCAATTTACCTTTTCAAAATCACCCTGTTGCTCTTAAAGGATTTTTTTTGGGCTTATTTCCTTCATTCACACTCTTTTCCCCACCACAAACCTCATTTCCTCTCTTTCTTCACTAAAAACCCCCATTAAACCCCTCACCATTAGCCCTTTCCTTCATTTCATCCAAACAATGTAAAAGATCCTCTTTTACATTGTTTTAAATCAAAATATAAACTTGTCGAACCCACTTTTTACATATATTAAAACTTTGTTTTAATATTAAAACCCAACCCTTTGTAAATATTTAAAATCCCGCTTTAAAGGTTTGTAGCGCCCCCCGCCTTTTTTTAAAATTCATATAACCTCGGCCCTACTCCTTATAAAGTGCTTCCATTTGTTTATTTAACCCATCGGGCCCCACATACACCGAAACCTACGCCCCATCCATATTCCGACACCTGTCCATCTAGACCCCACTCCCTCTGACCTACCCGTTGCTCCCCGAACTCCTGATCATTGTTGATCTCATCCTCCAAGATCCAACGATCCACAGCCCATATCGCAGTCTAATATGCGTAGGGGTTAACATTTTTAAAATGTGTGAAATGGGAAGTATTCATCTATGTCCCATCCACCACACGTCTCCCTCTGTATGGTATCACACGATGTTGGACGGATAAATCATTCTTGCGGACAAGAAAAATCTCCCTAGTATCCTATGGATAACTAGCAACAAACAGACAGATGTAAACTACTTTCTCTAGATTATATTTGATCTATAATTATCTATAATGAAGGATTTAGGACTTACCTATAGTCCAGCGCTGATCATAGTCTTCTTTCCTATCACTTTGAATACATCTCCTTTTGGGATCTGCAATCAAAAACATGAAAGAATCAGAAGCACCTGCATAGTATAGATTAATTCATAAACCATAAATATATCTTGATGATCAAGGAATTAAAGAAATAAGCCATTTAAATAAACAATTCATTGAGAAAACAGGATCCATTTGTATTACCTTTGATGAACGAAGGAGCCTTACAATCGTGTTCGCCTTGACGTTGTACAAGTTCTTCCGGGGTCGGGAACAAGCATTTCCTCTACTTTAACAAGCCTTTGCACTCTCTCGACTAACATACACATCAGTGTGTAATCATTCCCATATGGTAATCAGTTAAGAGAGTCTGAGTGTTTCTAGCAATTATCCTCAAAAACTATCAAAGCCTAACTCCCCTTGAGGCTTAACTATGGCCTCAATTTATAGCAAAAGAGAAGAGGTTGCAGCTCCAAATAATATTGGATATAATCCTCTTTCAGAGGGATTAAGTTCCACATACCAAGGTGTAGGCTCCTTTAATGGAGGAATGAATGTACATTAAAGGAGCAAAATTTCCACCGAATGATTGCTTCCAGAAGCTTCCAGATTCAACCAGCTGGGCTTCCAAATTTTACTTCCACCTTCACTTTACCTTTTACAGGGAACTGCACCTTAAATGAAGAAAAAGTGCGGTTGGTGTTAGCCATCTATAAATTATGTCATATCTGATGATGGCTAGATCAGTTCATGGATTTCCCAAACAAGATTTTTCTGAGAAAACTGTGAGCTTAGAAATCTCACTGTGTTCATTATCCCTCAAGATTCCATTTCTCTGAAGAATCCTCACTCAAAACCTCCAAATCAGTCCTGTTGATACAAATAAAATTTCTTTAAAGCCTTCTTTTCATCATTAAACCCTCATAAAATATTTCAAAATCCTTAAGTTTTCACTCACTTTTTCCTTCATTCGAATTCCCCTTTCTTCCTCCTTTTTTCCTTATTTTTCTTCGTTTCCCTAAAAAATCCCTTTAAAACCTTGAAAAACCTCTTTTTCATGGTTTGAAAACTCTTCTTATCCCTATTAGAACCCCTCAAAATGATCAAAAAATCCCTCTTTTGGTCTAAAAAGCACCTTTTACATTATAAGGGCTTAAGCCCTTGTGGGCTTAAGGACCCAGCTCCTGCTCCTCTACGTGACCCAATGCTATAATCAAGCACTTAGACCCCTTCAGCCCCTTTTCCCTCTGCCCTAGAACCCCTGTCTCCTTCACAGGACCGCGCCCAAGAGTTTTCCCTCTACCCAGGGGACCCACCTTTCCTACTCCCATTTCCTTCGCAAACACCCCATTTCCCATTTATAAACCTTCCTTCGACCATTTTTCTTCGACATGATATTAGCCATCGATCTACAAGATCTGATGGCTAGATATGTCTCTTCCATCATCTATCTCCTTTCCTCCATCACATCCAATCTCGATCGTCAATCTGGATTTCCCCCCAGATCCGACGACTACCACATAACCCGAACATTTACACCTCGTCGATCAACCATCCCAATACCAAAAAAAACTGCTTACATCAGTCGAGCCCTACCTTCCACCCACAGAGCCGCTCCTCCAATCCCCTCTTGACACCTGGCTCCCACTACTCCCTCACCCGAGCACCTCTCTCCATCGCGCTTCTCCCCCACTGTTGGATCTATGCCACCAGATCCAATGGTTCACACCGTGTTCTGCGCAAAAAAAAAAATCGAGGTTTAATCAACCAAAATCACGTGATACCACCAGTTTTTTGGAGGACACGTGTCACGCAACGTATGGAATCGCGTTCGCCTGAGGCAAAACCGCTATCTCCCAACGGTAGCGTGAAAACCACTCTCATCCATTTTTCATGCCCAAATCCATTTTAAACCCTATTTTTAGCGGTTTTCTCCATTTCCTCCCTCTGTAGCATTCCTCCACTACTCCTCTACAACTCCTCAGCCTCTGCATGCAGTTTTTCCAACCTCGTAGGGTTTTATAATCTGTTTGTTGGTTTTTTTTTTTTTGCAGGTTCTATGGCAGTTTTAGGGTTGAAAACCCTCCTACAGTCCATAAAAAGACGGGACAGAAGGTGAACATCTTTGTGGTCCAAATAGAGGCCAAATCACGAAGAAAGTGACTGCCAGGGTTCATTTCATGGTTTGTTCAGTGCTTTATGAGCATGGGTTATACAATCAAACCCTCCAGCGCACCAAGAAGACACCTGTAGACAAAAAAAAGCAAGAAATAGTAAAGACCAAAGGAAGAAAACCAAGATTAAAGCTAAAATAAATATTAGAGGATCAAACACAGTCAGCTAGAAGAAACAGTGAAGTAAAGAAGAAAGGAAAGGATAGAATTTAAAGTTTAAATAAAAAGGGGATAAAGGTGAGGTTAAAGGCCAAAGAAATAGAGAAATAAAGGGTCGAAACAATCATAAAGGAAAAAGGACTACAATGTTGCATTATGAAAGCCAAAAAGCATCATCATGCCTTAAAACATAGCTTAAATGATGAAATAAAGGCAAATTAGGCCTAAAGAGCAGTTTTATAATTAAATCAAGAAAAATTAGGCTTAAAGATAGCCTCGGATACATCAAAGGAGCAATTATTCACTTGATAAATCAAAATTGACACCTTTCACTTACTTTATGTCTCAAAAGACAAATGAACAGTTATTACACTAAAGAAAATATTATAAGCTCTCAGAACAGTTAATATAAAGACAGAAAAAGGCCTCAAAGTCAATCTTTTCAGCTATCTCATCCTCAGGAAGTAAAGACAGATTTATTACACAGAGAAGTAGTTGAGAGACATTCCTACCTTATGCCTTGCATGGTTTTTAAGGATAGGAGTGCATTTACTATGTAATTTATAACATTTTAAACCCTATATGGTTCCACCTCCTCATTTGCAGCATAAATATTGCATTCGAACTCATTGTATGTTGGGGCATTTTGATAACTCTTTGAATTAATACATAGTTCTATTGAAATTGAAAGAAATTTGATGTTCTGGAACCTGTGGATGTTTTGACCTGTTTGTGGATGGAGAAAGCTCTGTCATTGGATCCCTGAGCTTGACTGTTGGTGAAGTATTCTAAATTGTTAATTTTTTTCCTGTTTTCCATTCTGTTTTCATCATTTTCTTGCCTACTGTAGAGTAAAAAGTTTAGGCTAAGAAATGTCTCCTAGAAGCACCTTAGACCTGTTTACTCTTCACTATCTTTATGTTTCCATCTTCTGAAGGTTTTATTGAGTATTTTGACTACTTTTCAACACTTAAGCTTGTTTATTTCCTAAATATTTCAATACACTAACCTCAAGAATGATTTACGGCTTTCCCTGCTTGATTGTTGCTACTTAAAAACTGTTTTTGAAGTCTCCCTTTAAAGTACCATTGTCGAAAGTCTGCCAAAGAGGTATGTTTTGATCATACCCTTTGTACTTGCTCAAATAATTGTTTTAAAGGTCTTTATAGCTATAATCACAGATGTTTAGGAGTTCCCTCTTCTATGAATGCAGTTATTTGTGAATCTTGAATGTTTTCTTATCCTTTAAAGTGAAATCTTTGATGAAATAGAGCGTTCCTCGACTCTTAGATTTCATTTTGAAAGTTTTTCTTCAAATTTTTCTTTGTTGAAGTGTGATTTGTAGAATTCATGGTTAGCCCTGTCTATAAAATACTTCTTTATGTTCAAATGATGCTTTAAGTCTCTTTGTTGAGAAGTACATATAATTAAGGATTCTTAACTGCCCTTAGTTCTACTTTTCATTCTAAACCCTTAATGTTCATTTAATTTCACCTGAAAACTTTGTAGATCCAATAACCGAGTTAGATTTTCCCTTTGATACCCCTGATTCATCTACAAACTTGTTACAAAATTCCATTTGACTCCATTTCCCAATGACTTAGAGATTTCCCTTTTCTATCTATGCTGCCTAGATCATCATGTCCCACAAAACAATCAAACAAACTCATGCTTAATAACTAGCCTAAAATCAACCTTTTTCAAAGAAAACAAGTTATATCTTTGCAAAAAGTTGAGAGATCCATCTCTGAGACTAGGAAGGATAGATCCTAGAGCTCTAAAGACTGGTTTATAAGTTGCCTTGTCATTTAGTATGCCAATCTGCTAAATCATAGGATCTCAACATTCTGGTGATCATGGTGGGACCTTTTTGAGTAAATGTCCCTAAACAAGACACTCAGTATTCATTTAAGTGAAATATAGCTTCTTCAAGCACTACCAGCATAATGGTAATCATGATAGGTTATGTTTGAATCAGTGGCAATCTAAGTAACCCTTAAGATTCTAAGAGACCCTTATTAAACCTTGAAGAAATCATCTAGTAAGCCATAGAGTAGACTCTGTTTGTTTCACCACCTTAGCTAAGTGTTGAATCAGGCATAGGACACTCTCATAACTAGAGAACCACATAAAAACTCAGAAAAACCTAAAACATTTCAGATTGGTTTTCAAATAAACCATTGGTGGTGGACCATAAAACATTTTACCTTCATAAAATCTAAAAATTTCCACCTAGTGACTCCACTAGCCCCAGTAGGCCTATTACCTCACTAGTATTCCAGATTTCCTTAAAACTGTGTTAACCATCCTTGAGGAAGTGTACAAACCTAGTCCCCTATTATAGAAATCACTGTGAGAGGAAAACTTTAAAAAAAAAATAGTCCTAAAAGCTTCAAACCGCTCTAAATTTTGGAAAACTGAAATTTGGCTTCACATAGGATCCATACTAGATCCCATCCAAATCCTAATCCCCCTACCATAGTTGAAAATATAGAGAATATTTTGTGGCAGACTTCTAGATCTAGAAAACCAACTACTGACAGGACCATCCCAAGAACAAGATCTGTCCCTGAAAATCTTACAGTCTTGAAAGATCCTCACTTTGACTTACCTTACACAAATAACCTATTCAGAAATAAATCTCAAAGTGATTTAAACCAAGCTGACTTTGAAACCATAGATTTGCAGCAGAGCTTTAGCAGAGAAGCTTCACCTTCTACTCCACCTCATTCTTAGCTTCTTCATCATTTCAGCTCCTTCCATAACAAATCTTCTCATCATCAGTTGGCTAGCCCAAGTGTTTCTTCTACTCCTATCCACACATCCACTGTTTAGAACACTCCATTTGAGACCACTTTCCCTCTTGTAAATCTCCCATTATTTCCTATCATGGCAGCATGGTATGCTCCGCTGGTGTTACCACAACCTTTGGTTCCCCTACCCAATTATTACCAATCCAAAATTCCCCATTTCACTGGAAATGAACCTGCTACTACCCAGCAGCCTGTAGATAAAATGAATGATGCCTTTGATTACATGGAGATAGAAGAAGAGACCATTAAGATGATAATTGTTTCTCAAAGTTTAGGAGGAGAAGCCAATAAATGTTTTAATGGATTAACTCCTCACAGCATAAATGATTTCCCTTCTTTATATCAAACATTCATAAAAAAAATGGGAGATTAGGAAGAACCCCCTCCAAATCCTTTGAGAATATACCAATCTCAAAAGAAACAGTGGGGAAGGTGTCCAAGAGTATTGCACTAGATTCAATAGTGTTTATAATGCACTTCCTCCAGACATGTAACCTCCATTAGGCTTAGCCTTGGCTAAATTTCTAGAGGAATTTGATCCTGAAATGGCCTACCAGCTATGAGAAAGATACCCCTCAGCGTTAGAAGATATGCAGAGGGGAGCCTCAAGTGTAGAAGCAAATCTAATTGAGAAAAGAGCTAGGTTGAGATAAGAGAAAAGAGTTACATACAGGGATGATACACTAGCATCAAAATCTTCATCAGATGCTTAAATTGATAAATTAGTGAAGGTAATGGAGAGAATGTTTCAAAAGATAAATCTGAATGATAGAGTGCCCCCTAGAGAAAACCAAAACAACCCCCAAAACAGAAATAAAAATACAGATTTCAGAAGAGACCCTAATCAAGATAAGCAAAGAGATAGTGACCAATAGATTAGACCTCCCTTTCAACAAAAATATATTGATCAAGAAGAAGCAAGGGAAGTTGAAAGGATGGAATAAAATCATGTGAATCTGATAGGATCTGACAGTGAGGCAGATGTTTTTCTCACTGAAGAAGAACAAGGATTCTTCTCTTCAGAACAAATTGAAAACAACCATGAAGATTCTGAAGATTACAGATTGGGGTTTGAAAATGCAATCATGGAGGTACACAAACAATACAATCTTAGAAGCAAAGGGAGCCCAAATATTTCTAATGACAAAAACACTATTACTGCTTCTAAGAAAACTTTAGAAAATCAGCCTAAAAATATAGACAGTGACATTAACACTGTGACCAAGAAAACTAATATAAATAAAGACAAAAATAGTCATCAAAGTGTTGAACAAAGCTGCCCTAGTACTTCTGCTAGTGGCCCTAACAAATCTGTCCCAAATAGCATGTTGAAGATTGCAACAAGAAACAGTGAAGGAGGCATCCTGAAACATCTTTCCTGATCCTAGTTGGAAAGTGATCACCAAAACTAGGTGGGGACCACACATAGGTGATTTTTGTCGCAAAGTCTACTTTTAGACATATGTCATGGTTTATGAGTTGCAAGATGATATTTATGGATGATTGGTCATGTTGGTAAAAATAGATGGACCTCTATTTTTAGACATTGGGCATAATCTATTTTTAGACTGTCGAGCTAAAAATAGATCAGTCAAATACTATTAGCCCTTAATAATATTTGGACTATAAACATTAACTTATCCTCTTGGAGCACTTCAGTTTTATGCTTGGATGTGGCACATGCAGCTGACATAAGGAAATACGCTTTTCCTAAGGGTTAGTTGAGCTATTGCATGGTTGACTTCAGTTAGAACTCATGTGGCAGAGTTTGGTGGAGTTGATGAGACAGTTGGTGGAGTTGTGTTCGGTTTAACTTAGTTGAACTAGTTGTATTTAGTCTAATTGATAAATAAACTAGTGATGAGTGGTGTGAATTAATTATTAATTAATTCACTAATTATTAACTCATAAATCAAATAAAGAACACATCAGTTAACTGCAATGCATGGACAGTTCAGTGGAGACCAGTGTTAGAGGTGGGTGAAAGGGTGAGTCTACTATCAGTTGTGACTATTGGATGTGCATGAGATTTGCACACACATTGATGGAGATTGCCAATGAGGATTGTGCAGTTGGAGCTAGTGGGATTCGAACTTGGATCTCATCATTAATCAACTTGGATTGTGCAGTAGAGGCAGGCAGACTTGTGGAGGAGATTTGAACCTGTGACTAGTTCACTTTCCATACTAGTTTTGTGTGTAGCATTGAGATAGTGCTGAGAGTTGTGAGAGCTTTGTGCTATGTATTGTTACATGTTCTCTATCATTATAATATAAAGATAGTTGGGGGTTTTCAGCTATTTCTTTCCCCATTACATCCTGTGTTGATATGTGTGCTTGATTATGTTTTAATGAGCGCATGCGACTGCTTTCTATTTCCGCATATTGATTATCAATTGTAGAAGAGGTTATGTATTATGCATGAAGCTTAAATAGTGTGTAATCGGGATAATCTCGGTGAATAATTCAGCAAATTATTCAAATTTCTACATGGTATCGGAGCAGAATTGATCATCGGATCTATTACAGTGATTACAATTATTTTAGGTAGACAGAGTCTGTAACGGGCCAGGTAGCCTCTGGATCCATCCTTTCTTTGAAAGGTGATATATCTAGTAAATGCCCTTACAATCGATCTCTATGCTAGAAATAATTTGTTCTTACAGATCCAGAAGCAGCTGAGTTTTGAGCTTGGAATTCGAATTTGCAGCAGAATTTGGAATTCGAATTTGCAGTAGTTTTCTTGGTGCCAAAGTTGAAATGTCTTTCAATGGATTGCGACTGGAATATGCCCTTGAGGGCAGTTCGAATTATGTTGCATGGAAGGACCGGATGGAGGCGGTATTAGATGATAACGGGCTGAAGGAGTTCATAGAAGTTGAGATCCCAAAGCCTACTGATGCTGCTCAAGTTGAGGCTTGGCAAAAGAAGATGGAAAAATGTCGAAGGATTCTGTTGGAGGGCATGAAGGATCACATTGTATCCAGCATGCATGGAAAAGCTTCTCCATACTTGATGTGGAAAGTGTTGACAGATTTATTCCAAAGCAAGAGCGACCAGAGGAAGTTGGCGCTCAAGGATAAACTCAGGAAAATAAAGATGGAGAAGAATGACACTATTCCGGTATACTTGACAAAGTTTGTCCACTGCAGGGATGAGCTTGGGAGTGTAGGAGTTAGTGTGGATGATGAGGACTTGGTGAGCTTGGCTCTCCTTGGTATTCCAAAGAGTTGGCATTCCTATGAGGATTATGTCAATGGTCGGGAGAAATTTCCAGGATGGGAGTGACTTTGGTCGGATCTTGTGCAAGAGGAGATAAGGCGGAGTACCAGGGATGGATCTTCATCAAAGGCATCTGATGAAGAAGATTGCGCTTTGGCTACCAAAGCAAGGAAGGGGAAGGGCAAGAAGAATGCTTCTCAATCCGGTGCAGATGGTAAAGAGCGTGACATGTCCAAAGTGAAGTGTTTTCACTATCACGATCTTGGACATTACGCCACGAATTGTCCATAGAAGAAGAAGAACAAGCAGGCTGCTGGAGCTGCCGCTGGTGAGGCTCTTTCCTCGCAATTTGAGCTGGACTTCTCATTGATCGCATGCATGGTGTCTAGTGCATTGGGATCGGGGTGGTATTTTGATAGTGGCGCTTCCTTTCACATGACGGGAGATGTGAATCTTTTCAGCGACTTGGTGGAGAAAGATATCCAGTTGCATGTTGAGTTGGGCGACAATGGACGATACAATGTGACCGGCATTGGTACCATAACCTTTCATAGGGAGTTAGGTAAACTCATTCTTTTACAAGATGTAGTGCATGTTCCAGGTTTAAAGAAGAATTTGATCTCAGTCGCAATGTTAGAGGATAAAGGGTATGAAGTTGTCTTCAATGAAGGAAAATTTTTCCTTCGGCACAAGGAAACCGGACAAGTAAAGAAGGTTGGGATTCGAGCAAAGAATCTCTACAGACTTGAAGTAGATGGGATGTATATGGAGCTTCCTACTGTTGGGAAGTGCAAGAAATACATGCAATTGATGCTTGAGAGGGAGCAAGTTTTGCATGCAGGTAATAGTGAACCTCGAGATGTGGAATAGCCACAATATGAGGATCATGGAGTGGAAGAAACCACTCATGCAGAGAAATTTCATGCCAGATGGGCAGAGGGAGTGCATGCACCTATACCACCAGGTGAGAGGTGGGGCTACATGCATGATTAATCCCAAGAGGATATTTCTGGGCAGGATTCATGAGATGGTGTGGATCTCATGGATTGAACCTGGCTACGAGGTTCCCACAGTGCAGCAGTAGCATGATCAGTTGGATTGATGCAGGCAAATCAAAGTGACAGTGTCGGATACTGGAGCGTGGATCAGAGTTGACAGCAAGTGCAGAGTGCATGGGTGCAAGAGTTCAACAACACAGTGGTTCCTGATGACATGTGAAATTGGTACCAACGGAAGTCGAAGACTTTGATGATAGATGCATCAGATTGATAGAGTTTTTTGGAGCCTATTCAGTTTCGGAAGAGTTGCAGAGGAGATGCATGGAGTTGCATGGCGCTTGTGAAGGTTGCAGGGCGAATGCATGGAGTTGCATGTCGCATGCAAAGATAGTCCTTTCTTGTTGAGAGGGAGTGTTGAATATTGCAACAAGAAATAGTGAAGGAGGCATCCTGAAACATCATTCCTGATCCTAGTTGGAAAGTGATCACCAAAACTAGGTGGGGACCACACATAGGTGATTTTTGTCGCAAAGTCTATTTTTAGACTATGTCTATTTTTAGACATATGGATCACGGTCTATGAGTTGCAGGATGCTATTTATGGATGATTGGTCATGTTGGTAAAAATAGATGGACCTCTATTTTTAGACATTGGGCGGAATCTATTTTTAGACTGCCGAGCTAAAAATAGATCAGTCAAATATTATTAGCCCTTAATAATATTTGGACTACAAACATTATCTTATCCTCTTGGAGCACTTCAGTTTTATGCTTGGATGTGGCACATGTAGCTGAAAGAAGGAAATACGATTTTCCTAAGGGTTATTTGAGCTATTGCATGGTTGAATTCAGTTAGAACTCATGTGACAGAGTTTGGTGGAGTTGATCAGACAGTTGGTGGAGTTGTGTTCGGTTTAACTTAGTTGAACTAGTTGTATTTAGTCTAACTGATAAATACATTAGTGATGAGTGGTGTGAATTAATTATTAATTAATTCACTAATTATTAACTCATAAATCAACTAAAGAACACATCAGTTAACTGCAATGCATGGACAGTTCAGTGGAGACCAGTGTTAGAGGTGGGTGAAAGGGTGAGTGTGGCTATCAGTTGTGACTATACTTGTGCATGAGATTTTCACACACATTGATTGAGATTGCCAATGAGGATTGCGTAGTACAAGCCAAGGGGATTCAAACTTGGATCTCATTCATTCTCATCTTGGATTATGCAGTAGAGGCAGGCAAACAGTGGAGGAGATTTGAACCTGTGACTTGTTCAGATCTAAGCTAGTTTGTGTGTAACTATTGGAGATAGTACTGAGGACTTGTGAGGATTATTGTACTATGATTGTTACATGTTCTCTATCATTATAATATAAATATAGTTGGGGGTTTTCAGCTGTAAGCTTTCCCCATTACATACTGTGTTATATGTGTGCTTGATTATGTTTTAATGTGCGCATGCGACTGCTTCTATTTCCGCATATTGACGATCAATTGTAGAAGAGGTTATGTATTATGCATGAGCTTAAATAGTGTGTAATCAGGATAATCTCGGTGAATAATTCAGCTATTATTCAAATTTCTACATAGCAGTCCAAATAAAAGTCAGCAAATCATAATTGCTAAAAGAATTGTAAATGACAAAACAGATGTAAATATGTCAAGAACAATATCTCCTTTCAGCCTTGAAGGGGAAATTTCCAAGACTAAAATCACCATACCCTTAGTTGAACTAGTAACTCAGGATGTATATAAAAACCAGGTTTTGAAAGCTTTGAATATAGACAGTGACACTGATACTTTGAACTTGACAAATGATAAACCAGAGTTATTGTTTGGTCCTGAAGTTGAAGGAAAATACCAAGAAGGGGTTGTCCCTCCCTTCTATGTAAACCTAAATATACATGAAAAGATCTTGCACAATGCCATGCTAGACTCAGGTGCTTCACACAATCTTATGCCCAAAGTAGTAATGGAAAGCCTAGGCTTAGAAATTACTAAACCATACAAAGACTTTTACTTCTTTGATTCAAGCAAGGTCAAATGCTTAGGCCTAATCAAAGATTTGTGTGTCAACTTGGCACAAATTCCTGCTAAGAGTCTAGTAATGGAAATAGTAGTAGCTGGCATTCCCCCTAAGTATGGCATGCTTCTATCTAGATCATGGGGAGCCAACACTTTAGGGGAGCCTTCAAATGGACATGTCTTATGCCACCATCCCAGTATTTAACCAAACTAGAAGACTATACAGGGAATCCCACATGAAATACATGGTGAGAAATATAGATAGACCAAAAAATTCTCCTATCTACTCCATCCATTCAAATTTGGATTCCTTTATCTTATATAATGAAGATTAAATCAGCCAACAAGAAAAGGAAAACAAAGGAGAATTCAGTCTACCAGAACAGTTAAATCTGCCATCAACTCAAGAAAAGAACAGTCTAGATTTTAGCAGCCTTGAATAGCATAAAGAAAATGAAAGTGAGATTGAAATACCTTGGAAAATAAACTTTGATGGCTCTTGTAGCAAATTAACTGCAGGGGCTGGTGTATGGATACAAAACATAAACAAAGGATTTTCCTATAAACTAGATTTTCCATGCACAAATAACATTGTTGAATATGAAGCCCTCCTAATTGGCCTACACTTACTAAAATATTTAGGAGCTAAAAGAATATCAGTCCAAGGGGATTCTGAGCTAATTATCAGACAAATTAAAGGGGAATATTCAACCAAAAACCTAAAACTTAGAGAATATAGAAATGTTGCCCTTGATCTCCTAAAAACCTTTGAAAAATATGAACTCATTTTCATCCCAAGAGCTCAAAATCATCTAGCAAATGAACTTGCCTTTATTGCTAGTAATTTCTGAATACCACAGACAAATGAAAATTTTCATATAAAGGTAAAAAATAGACCTATAATACTTGAAAATGAGGATTATTGGAAAGTATTTGAAGGAGACAAAAACATAGATGATTTTCTGCAATCAAAGGATGACTTTTCCATACCAACACCTTCTTCAATCCATGAGGAAAAATATTTTAATGAAAAACAAATCCCTGAAATAGAGTTTTCTTTTTCTGCTGATATAAACCATTTTGAACATCCTTTTAGAGCATAAATAGTTGACAATGTAGACTAGAAAGACCTAGAAGTTTTACAATGTAAAAGTGATACAATTCCAAGAGGTCTTACACCATTAGCACAGATTTTTGATTTCAATGATGTAGCCAAAAAACAAATAATGGAGCCTATAGAAACAAACATAGAAGAACATAACATAGGCAGCCTAGCAGAACCCAAAATGATAAAGCTATCCAGCACTCCCCCAGCTCATATCAAACAACAATACATATAACTTTTCAAAGAATTTAAAGATGTATTTGTGTGGGGATATAAGGATCTAAAATCATATGATACCAGCATCATTCAACACAAAATTCCTCTTAAGGAAAATAAAAAACCTTTCAAAAAAAAACTCAGAAGGATAAACCATGTTTTATTGCCTTTAGTTGAGAAAGAGATTAAGAAGATGTATGATGCTGGGATCGTAGTTCCCATCAGGTATTCAGAATGGGTTTCCAACTTAGTATCTTTGAGGAAAAAGATAAGGGAAATTAGGCTCTGCATTGATTTCAAAAATCTAAATAGAGCCTCCCTTAAAGATAACTATCCCTTGCCAAAAATGGATCATATACTTCAAAGGGTGGTTGGGTCTAAAATAATTTCACTACTGGATGGATTCTCAGGTTACAATCAAGTTTTAGTACTCCCAAGTGACCAACATAAAACTTCTTTTATTACACCTTGGGGTACATTCATGTATTTCAAAATGCCATTTGGCTCAATGAATGCAGGGGCCACCTTCCAAAGGGACATGGACATAGCCTTTTCAGAATACATAGGCTATTTTATAATCATTTACCTTGATGACATTACTGTTTTCTCTAAAACTGATGAAGAACATTTGATTCATTTAATAAAAGTGTTTGAGAAATGTAGGAAGTATGGCTTATCTTTGAATCCCAAAAAGACACTCTTTGGTCTCCAAGAAGGGAATATTCTTGGTCACATAATTTCTAAAAAGGGAATCAAAGTATACCATAAAAGGATTGATGGCATATTGAAAATCAGCCATCCTAGAAACCTCAAAGAATTACAATATTTCATTGGAAAGATAATTTTTTTAAGGAGATTCATCCCCAACCTTGCTAAGCTATTGAGAAATATCACAAACATGCTAAAGAAAGAGGTAGGTGTTAAATGGAAAATACAAGCTAAGCAATCATTTGAACTAGTGAAACAAGCTCTTACTCAAACACAGGTTCTCATAAGTCCTTATTTCACCAAAGATTTTTATATCTTTTCCTTTGCATCTGAACATACAATAGCTACAGCATTACTGCCAAAGAATGACATGGGACATGAACAACCAATATCATTTTTTATTAGGGCCTTAAGAGATGCTCCACTCAAGTATAAAATCATGGAGAAACAAGCCTTAGCCTTGGTAAAAGCATTGAAAGAATTTAGATTCTACATTTTTCATTCTCATATCATTGATTTTTTCCCACATAATGTTGTCAAAGATATTCTAAGTCAAGACCATGATGGTAAAAGGGGAAAATGGATTGCTGTTATTTTAGAATATGACTTAGAAATCAGGCCTACCAAACTAATCAAAGGGCATGGATTAGAAAAACTCATGGCTGAGTCAAACTTCCAAGCACTATATATGAATATGGTTGATGTTTTGGAAGAAACAGAAGAATTCACAGCTTCATTTATTGAAGAAATTTTTTTGAATTCACCTTGGTATGTTGATATCATATATGTGCTGCTTTATCTGAATACCCCTTCTTCTCTATCTAAAACTAAAGCTATATTTTTGAAACAGAAAGCTTTAAATTATTGCATATTAGATGGGGTTTTATATTGGAATAATGTTGTTGGAATATTGCTTAAATTTTTGCTTGAGATTGATGCAGGAAAAATCATGCATGAGCTGCATGAGGCAGAATGTGGAGGACATCTATACTAGAAGGCTACAGCAAATAAAATCCTCAGATCTGGTTACTATTGGCCCACCCTTTTTCTAGATACTCAGAAACTTGTCATGTCTTGCCACAAGTGTCAAATTTTTGATGGCAAGAGAAAACTCCTACCTTTACCCTTACATCCCATCAGTGTTGAGGCTCCTTTTCAACAATGGGGTTTGGACTTCATTGGGGAAATTCACCCATATTCATCAACCCAACATAAGTGGATCCTCACTTCCACTGATTATTTTACCAAGTGGATAGAAACCATACCTTCTAGGAATGTGACTGACTCTATCATTATCATGTTCCTTGAAACCAATATACTATCCAAATTTGGTTGTCCTAGAAAAATTATCACAGACAATGTTGTTGCCTTCAAGTCTAAAATAATGGTTGACTTCTGCCATAAATACCATATCACCTTGGGTCATTCCACTGCCTACTATCCTCAAGGAAATGGATTGGCTGAATCCTCTAACAAGAGCCTTGTCAATATTATCAAAAAATTGTTGGAACAGAATCATAAATCATGGCATAGTAAGCTTATTCATGCTTTATGGGCTGATAGATTAACCACCAAAAAATTCAATAAAGATTTCCCCCTATCAGCTGGTTTGTGGCATGGATGCAGTCTTCCCAACATCTTTAGGAGTTCTAGTCATGAAACTCCTTCAAGAAGTAAAATCTGAGGAAAATGATATGCAGATAAGGATCAACCAGACCATCCATTTACAATAGTCCAGAGAGGAAGTATATAAGAAAACACAAACAGTCCAAGAGAGTATAAAGAAGTTATTTGACAAAAGGACTAAATAAAATGATTTCCAAGTTGTAAATTTAGTTCTAAAGTGGGATTCTAGAAGGGAAGAAAAGGGAAAACATGGAAACTTTGAAAATATGTGGAAAAGGCCCTACGTTATTCATTCCATTAGGGGTCAAAATGCATTCCTTCTGTAAGAGCTTAATGGAGAAGATCTATTTGGAGGTCTTGTCAATGGCAGGATGCTCAAACACTATTTCTGCCAAGAGTCCTAAATTTCAAAGCTTTATTTTTCATTGTATATAACATTGCTTCTCAAATTTGAAAAAAGAAAAAAACACAAAAACAATAGAAAAAGAAAAGAGGGAAATTTCAAAAAAGGTACAACCCCATACCCAAAAAAGAGAATTTTCTGAAAGCAAGAAAATCTAAGTGCCACTACTGATTAAGAAATGATATATTGTTCAGTCATCTAGCCTAAACATGGTTGAACATACTTTCAATCTACTGCTGATAGGTTAGTGAATCAGATTTTCCAAACAATTTAATCTTGGCTTATCAATAGAATAGCTCAAGATAGAAGAGAGAATGGTTCTAACAAGCTCAAAATATGAACCAAGAAAAGGAAAAATATAGCTTTAAATAGATCAAAACCAGAGCTGGAAAAAGAATAGAAGGATGTTTATAATTTTCAAATCTTAAGCCTTCACAATTTTGTTTTATTTTTCTGCAAATAAAGTCTATGTGCAGCTTGTACATACATCCATAGACACCATAGAAGATCAGACAGTCTAATCCTGATTTGACTATGCTTAAATTTCTTGTTTTAGAAATAGAGAATAAAATTTTTCAAACAGCTTAATCTTGACAGATAGTAGCCTAGGTAGAAAAATAAAGAGTTCAACAGTTTAATCTGGACTCTTCGAAGAAATAAGGATAGGATTAGATAGTTTATTTATGTTTTCAAAAATAAAATGTCAAAGATTTTTCTAGTTCAAATGCACTCAAAAAGGAATAAAAAATGTTAGGACAAGTAGGATTTGGTAGGAAGAGATGTTGTTTTAAGAAATTACAGGTTGCAGATTGATAAAATTTGTCCTTTTCAGAGAAAGATCAGCAAGAAAAGAAGAAATATACCCAATGGATAAGGCACTGGTCTGCTAAAATCCAGAGATTGATAATTGAGGTTTTGGAAACCTAGAAGGACATTTGTGCTCCCCAAATGGAGCCACTATTAGCCATCTATAAATTATGTCATATCTGATAATGTCTAGATCAGTTCATGGATTTCCCAAACAAGATTTTTATGAGAACACAGTGAGTTTGGAAATTTCACTGTGTTCATTATCCCTCAAGATTCCATTTCTCTGAATAATCCTCACTCAAAACCTCCAAATTAGTCCTGTTGATACAAAGAAAACTGCTTTAAGGCCTTATTTTCATCATTAAACCCTCATAAAATCTTTTAAAATCCTTCAGTTTTCACTCACTTTTTCCTTCATTCGAATTCCCCTTTCTTCCTCCTTTTTTCCTTATTTTTATTCGTTTCCCTAAAAAATCCCTTTAAAACCTTGAAAAAACTCTTTTTCATGGTTTGAAAACTCTTCTTATCCCTATTGGAACCCCTCAAAATGATCAAAAAATCCCTCTTTTGTTCTAAAAAGCACCTTTTACATTATAAGGGCTTAAGCCCCTGTGGGCTTAAGGACCCATCTCCTACTCCTCTATGTGACCCAGCGCTATAATCAAGCACTTAGACCCCTTCAACCCCTTTTTCCTCCGCCCTCGGTCCCCTGTCTCCTCCACAAGACTACGCCTAAGAGTTTTCCCTCTACCCAGGGGACCCACCTTTCCCGCTCCCATTTCCTTCACAAAAACCCCATTTCCCATTTATAAACCTTCCCTCGACCATTTTTCTCCGACAAGATCTTAGTCGTCGACCTACAAGATCTGACGGCTAGATCTGTCTCTTCCACGAGCTATCTCCTTTCCTCCGTCGCATCCAATCTCGTTCATCGATTTGGTTTTCCCCCCAGATCCGACGACTACCACATAACCCGAACATTTACACCCCGCCAATCAACCATCCCACTACCAAACAAAAATTCTTACGTCAACCAGGCCCTACCTTCCACCCACAGAGCCGCTCCTCCAATCTCCTCTTGACACCTGGCTCCCACTACTCCCTCGCCCAAGCACCTCTCTCCATCGCGCTCCTCCCCCACCGTTGGATCTACGCCACCAGATCTAACGGTTCACACCGTGTTTCGCACAAATTTTTTTGTTGGGGTTTAATCAACCAAACTCATGCGAAACCACCGGTTTTATGGACGCATGTCACACAATGTATGGAATTGCGTTCCCCGGGGAAAAACCGCTAACCGCCCAACAGCCGCGTGAAAACCACCAGTGGTTTTTTCAAAACCACTCTCATCCATTTTTCACTCCCAAATCCATTTTAAACCCTATTTTTCATAGTTTTCTTCATTTCCTCCCTCTGCAGCATTCCTCCACTACTCCTCAAGCCACTCCTCAGCCTCTACATGCATTTTTTCCAACCCCACAGGGTTTTATAACGTGTTTGTTGGTTTTTTTTTTTTTACAGGTTCTATGGTAGTTTTAGGTCCGAAAACCCTCCTACAATCCATAAAAAGATGAGCCAGAAGGTGAAGACCTTTATGGTCCAAACAGAGGCCACATCACAAAGAAAGGGACTGCCAGGGTTCATTTCATGGTTTGATCAGTGCTTTATGAGCACAGGCTATACAATCAAACCCTCCAACGCACCAAGAAGACACCTACAGACAAACAGAAGCGAGAAATAGTAAATATTGAATGAAGAAAATCAAGATTAAAGCTGAAATAAAGATTAGAGGATCAAACACAGACAACTAGAAGAAACATTGAAGTAAAAAATAAAGGAAAGGACATAATTTAAAATTTAAATAAGAAGGGGATAAAGGCGAGGTTGAACGCCAAAGAAACAGAGAAATAAAGGGTCGAATCAATCAAAAAGGGAAAAGGACTACAATGTTGCATTATGAAAGCCAAAAGGCATCATCAAGCCTTAAAACATAGCTTAAATGATGAAATAAAGGCAAATTAGGCCTAAAGAGCAATCTTATAATTAAATCAAGAAAACTTAGGCTTAAAGATAGCCTCGGATACATCAAAGGAGCAGTTATTCACTTGATAAATCAAAATTGAAACCTTTCACTTACTTTATGTCTCAAAAGACAAATAAACAGTTATTACACTAAACAAGATATTATAAACTATCACAACAGTTAATATAAAGACAAAAAAAGGCCTCAAAGTCAATCTTTTCAGCTATTTCATCCTCAAGAAGTAAAGACAGATTTATTACACAGAGAAGTAGTTGAGAGACATTCCTACCTTATGCCTTGCATGGTTTTTAAGGATAGGAGTGCATTTACTATGTCATTTATAACATTTTAAACCCTAGATGATTCCACCTCCTCATTTGCAGCATAAATACTGCATTCGAACTCATTGTATGTTGGGGAATTTTGATAACTCTTTGAAGTAATACATATTTATATTGAAATTGAAAGAAATTTGATGTTCTGGAACCTCTGGATGTTTTGACCTATTTGTGGATGGATAAAGCTCTGTCATTGGATCCCTGAGCTTGGCAGTTGGTAAAGTATTCTAAATTTTTAATGTTTTTCCTGTTTTCCATTCTTTTTTCATCATTTTCTTGCCTATAGTAGAGTAAAAAGTTTAGGCTAAGAAATGTCTCCTAGAAGCACCTTAGACCTGTTTACTCTTCATTGTCTTTATGTTTTCATCTTTTGAAGGATTTATTGAGTATTTTGACTACTTTTCAACCCTTAAGCTTGTTTATTTCCTAAATAGTTCAATACAGTGGCCTCAAGAATGATTTATGGTTTTCCCTGCTTAATTTTTTCTACTTAAAAACGGTTTTTGAAGTCTCCCTTTAAGGTACCATTGTCCAAAGTCTACCAAAGAGATCTGTTTTGATCATACCCTTTGTACTTGCTCAAATAATTGTTTTGAAGGTCTTTATAGCTGTAATCACAGATGTTTAGGAGTTCCCTCTTCTATGAATGCAGTTATTTGTGAATCTTGAATGTTTTCTTATCCTTGAAAGTGAAATCTTTGATGAAATAGAGTGTTCCTCGACTCTTAGATTTCATTTTGAAAGTTTGTCTTCAAATTTTTATTTGTTGAAGTGTGATTTGTAGAATTCATGGTTAGCCCTGTCTATAAAATACTTCTTCATGTTCAAATGATGCTTTAAGTCTCTTTGTTGAGAATTACATATAATTAAGGATTCTTAACTGCCCTTAGTTCTACTTTTCATTCTAAACCCTTAATGTTCATTTAATTTCACTTGAAAACTTTGTAGATCCAATAGCCGAGTTAGATTTGCCCTCTGATACCCCTGGTTCATCTACAAAATTGTTACAAAATTCCATTTGACTCCATTGCCCAATGACTTAGAGATTTCCCTTTTCTATCTATGCTGCCTAGATCATCATGTCCCACAAAACAATCAAACAAACTCATGCTTAATAACTAGCCTAAAATCAACCTTTTTCAGAGCAAACACGTCATATCTTTGCAAACAATTGAGAGATCCCTCTCTGAGACTAGGAGGGCTAGATCCTAGAGCTCTAAATACTGGTTTATAATTTGCCTTTTCATTTAGTATGCCAATCTGCTAAATCACAGGATCCCAACAGCTGGTTCCACATGTTTTAGAAGAAACAGATGTGGCACCGCAGGTAATACTAAGAGAAAGTGCGGTACAAGTATTTTTACGACTTTTATAAGAATTTCTCTCAATTTCAAGGCTTGCTTTTAGGAACCTGATATTTTTAGACTTCTAAGGGAGTATTGTATGAGTAATGATGAACCCATACAGACAACAAAACGTCATGGTGACAATTTTAGTGTAACAGATTTCCCCTTAAAATGCGAAGTCTGAGACCATTCAAAGAGTGATGTGCTTTATCATTTCGAGGATTAGCTTGTGGACACCCCAATCGGAATCCTATAAAAACATTTAATGCAAAACATTTATATAAATATCATTGATGAGGTAGGCATTCTCATACTCAGATCAAACACTAACTAAAACTTTTTCTGATGTAGAAATGTTATCACATCAATAATGTAGACACAGTATGGACGCAGCCATCCGTTATAAGTAGTCTACTACATAATGAATAATAAAAAACCTCGCAGCCTGGATGGTGGAAACTAGATCCAAGGTCTTGATTTCTGCTACTCGAATTAGTACGATTCTATCTATGTGATTTATTGTGTCGAAGTCAAACATGGTAGAAACCACTTGATTACCAGTCAATGATGTGAATTGTTAACAAGTGTGAGAGAAAAACCCAATAATGACAATGGATCTCAAATTACTCAGTAAAATTCATGAAATGTGAATAAATGATCTAAAGTCGAACATTTCATAGAATCGTTCGATCGAAGGTCAATGATGCAACCTATCGTCGAAGGCGAGAAACCTGCCATTAAGGCATGTGGATTCCAAGGTACTAAAGAATTCTAAATCAAATTCCTAGATGATGAGCTATCGTCGATAGAAAAGGATCCGTCGTAGGAAATCCCACGACACGAAACCATTAGATCAAGTTTTGTAGAAATATTTTGCAAGGACTAACTCAGGGATGGTCAACGCGAATGGAGACAAATGTTTGCAATGAATGGTTTATTTGAATTGTCCTCTTGAACACATAACGACACTGCAGATGGTTTGGTAACAATTGACATAAAGTTAATACCCAGAAACTAGCTGAAGACTTTCAATATGGTTTGATTAACTGATAGGCAAAGGATTTTCCCAACCCAGGTAGAAGTGTGACAAAAAGTGTCATGTTCAAGAGTGGTAAACTGCTTTTTAAACAAAGTGTGACAAATGGATTTGTTTTATCTCTTTTTTCCCCCACCATTTCTGGCAAGTACCTCTTTATTTTTGACAAGCTTGAGGAGGATAACATTTTCTTGTTATATAAGCGCATCCTTCGGATGAGTCCAACTTAGTTTAAAATCGAACCCTAAGAAGGAGTGGTTCGTTCCTATTTGTAATCGACAGGTCCTTTACTGTTAAATTTTAACGATTCCAATATAGGAGAAACTCAGTGTTTTTCAATTTTAGGGAGTCAGAAGAAAAACTTAAGGAAACTTTGTGGATGTACTTTTTCGTAAATTTAGTCTCTCAAGCCCAAAAAAGGATAAAATAATACAGGAGAGAACTCTATTGACCATGATTAGTCAACGTATACCTTTTTCGTAAATAGTCCATTTCAGTCCAGAAAAGAGGTAAACTTCTACTAAAAGGATGACTGTTCATTTCCTTTAACGAGTTCGAATAGTCAAGTACTTGGAAATATTTTCATCTTTAGAGAGTCTGAAAAGGGCTTAAAAGAGAACTAAAAAGTTTCATTTTTTCGTTATTTTCAAGAGTCCTAAAAAGTGATAAAAGTATCTCAGTAGTTTCGATTTTTTGTAAGTTTTAATGAGTTCGAAAAAGTAATAAAAATGTACTCATTCGCTTTCTCATAATTTTTACTGAGTTTGAAAAAGTGATAAAAAGTATGCTCCTTCGTCAAAAGGACCATTTCACCCAAAAAATCCTGTATTCTTCACAAAAACTCAAAAATTAAAACATACCTATTTATAATTAATAAAAATAATTCAGAAAACAACTTTTCAAAGTGGAAAATAAATAAAATTATATTTTATTTATTTAAAAAATATTATAAAAAGGAGTTTTTCTAAATCATTTTTACCATTCAATTTCAGAGTGAAAATTGAGAGATTTTGGTAAAAAACATTCCAAAGGATATTATCGAAAACTGTTAGTTCCAAGTAATCCACATCATCCTTGCCTTCATTTTTGTCTGTTTACTTTCTTAATTTAGGGTTTAAATTGATTTTTAAGGAGGAAAATATGTTCAAAAATTCGCTCACGGGGGTCCGCAGGTAAAACACATGAAACATGTGGACCCCAAAAATTTTACAAAGGGAAAATTGTCGTGTTCCCACAAATTATGCATAAGATATGTGCGGATCCACACACTGTTTTCATGCAAAAAGTGCGGAGGCACCGTAAGAAAAAATAAAATGAATAAATCTCCCAAATTAAACCAAATTTTCTCACTCAACTTGTTTATGATATTTCAATTTTTCCATTACAGAATATATACAATGCTTGAGTGGAGAGTATGTGTATTGAGAGAATGTGGTTTGTACAAATTTTTGGCCATTCAGGGTATGAGGGCTCAAGTAGATTTACTTACCTGGCTAGTAAACAAATGGGATGTCCAGGAACAATGCTTTATCATTAAAGGTCACCGACCCGAAATTGAGCCAGAAGATATATAATTTTTCACTGGTTTATCAAAGAGGGGTGAGACACTCTCTTTGTTTGGGGCTAGGGCAGGTGGCCAGTCTGTCGCTAGCCTTCAGGAAGAATTTTGCAATGAAGAAGCGAACCCCAAGGATAAACTCATTAACATAAAAACCATTATTCGTCCTGAACTCAAAGTGGTTGTGTTTATGGTAACCTGGTTGTGTGAGAGTGCAACTCCATATGTTACTACAAGATCCCAAATGCAAACTGTTTTTGACTGCTTTAGAGGCACCATTTTCAGTTGGTACGAGGCAGCGTTGGCCAATGTCAAAGGCCAACTAACTAGAGCAAAAAACTTGAAATTGAAAAACTTCGGGTATGGAGCGATTGTGGTCACATTTTCTCTAGAAAAAATTCCTTCACTTGCCCCACAGCTGATTTCAGTTGATCATGGTAGATTCAAAGAGCCTTGGATGGTTCGATGGGTTGCATTGATGGCCCTTCATAGTGAAGGCGGTGAGGTTGTTCATTTTACTCCAGCTTATTTCCATTGGTTGGAGAACCAAATCTTAGCGATAGAAGATTTCCCTTATGCTGGGATAGATTTCCATGGTGATTGAGATATGTCTCTTCCTCTAGGGACACAGTGGGATGACTCAGGTAAGAATCATTTTTACATGTTCTAAATTCTAATTTTATTTTATTTTTTGAATCATCCAAAACTGATGACAAAAATTTCAAATGCAAATGTGGGTCCACGTCGGCTCTCCGTCCTTTTAATAGGAAGCCAGTTGCAGCACCACCACCACCACCATAGGATCAGACAACAGAGGTCCTTACCAACTTGGAAAACCATCTGGAGCGGTTGATTTTAGATATTCCATAGACTACCATAGATGACATTCCGCTTCACTTACAGAGATATGTTATTGGGGTTCTGGGACCGTTTAGGAGATTTCTGATCAAGGTGGCACGGGCTGTAGTGTTTTATCATGATCATCACCACGGATAGTGGATGATTGATATTGTAGACTTATATCACTTTTTGTATCACTTTTTTCCAATCATAAGGCGTTTTGAACCTGTGATTGAGAACGATGTAATATTTTTGAAAACACTACTCTTATGCTATGATATTACTACTATTTCCAGTTATTTGTCTTAACATGTTATCGAATGTTATTTTGATCTACTGCTTTAATTATCGCAAATGTTTTTTTGTAACACTAGAAGCTACTACATCGGCTAATGTGTTTAAATTTCTCGGAATGTGTTGATACTCAATATAATCAAATTCTCGTTCCAAGATGTTAGCCACCTATGAAATTTGCTATACCAAAAGGTGGCTAAATCATTTTTGGAGCCTTCAAGGAACAATTTATATTGCAAAAACTGTTGGCTCTTAAGGACTCTTGAAGGCCTCATGCCTCTGTCCAAAATCTTCACTGCTGTGCTCATTGTACACTCTAGAATTCTGCTAATATCATGAGAAGAAACTACTGCAAATTCACCTTTTTCCCCCCTCCTTCCACTGAAAAAATAACCTCATTTTCCCCCTTTATTCTCCATAAAAATCCCTCATTTTCATGTTTTTCCTTTTCCCCCTTCCCCAAAACCCCTTTGGTAAGGTTTAAGACTCCTTCTTTGACTTACCGAAACCCTTAAACCCTTGAAAAACATTGAAAATTGCATAAAAATTCACATTTTTTATGTTATAGACTGAAGCTCCCTTAGGCTAAGTCTTTAACCCCTCCCCTCCATACGTCTTGGTGCTGGAACCAAGCACTAAGCCCTTTGGGTGCTTATCGCATCGGAGGAAAACAGTGCACAAGTCTTTGCCTCACAAAGTTCTCCGAAGCCGATTAGCCCTCCATTCTATCTCCTCGGTCATATTATCTTCCACATAACCCACGGCCCCGCACAAGCACCAAGCCATTTCATCAATGTAAAGTCCTCCCAACCAAAACCTTTGTTATATTACATTTTTGGGTTTTAATGTTTTTTGTCGTTATGTTAAAATAAAACTGGGTGGGTTGATCGCACCGCTTTTGTGAAGAAAGCAGTTTTCCCCGATCGGCAGCAATCAACACCACCAGCCGACACGTGGCTTGGGCGGTATGACAATACCATTTTACCCAGATGCTAAAGTTCGAACGTGGAGTGAGCGCGATATTGATGCACGCCGTCCAATCTGAGGCTACTCATAGGACAGTAATCATGCCCTGAAGAAGCCCATGCGATAAGCGAAGGTACGACGCAGTTATGAAAGAATCTCTATCGTTGATCTAATCTGCAGATCGACGGCCCACGCTCGATCGCCCCGGTCCCCTCGTCCATAGCAATGCCAGTGGTCCCAGCACCACATCAGCGTCCACGTGGCAGAATTTAAATGGACATGGGTTCCTCGCACAGTCAGCAAGTGCAGACCCGGGGAATCTTATTCCGCTTGGTTTTATTGAAAGGTCTTGAGGTCCAGGCGTATTTTATAAGTTTTTTGACATGAAATCTCCATCGTTGGTCACGTGGGCCGATCTCATCCGACGGCCCACATTTGTCCCGAGCTCCCCACTCATTTTTCAATCATTTTTCTCCAAAAACAAAGGTTTTAAACCTTTGACTCCGCTTTTTATTTTATTTTGCCGAATAATGTGACCCCTTCACGTTATTTATTCACCTCCGCTCTCGACTGTCGATCTCTGCACGATCGACGGTTCCGATTTTAATTCTTCCTTCGCCCCTCCTTTGACTTCTTCTGATAAATCTCGACCGTTGGATGATGCCATCCAACGGCCACGCTCTCCCCACATGTCCTTCCAAAGCAGTAAACCTATATATATGTAGGATTTTATAATGTTGTTTTTATTTTGCAGGGTTTAAATGATTTTTCCGCCATAATGAAGAAAATTCAAACACTGAGGATCATTCACAGGGTTTAAACTCCACGTTTCATCGGTGTTTCATCAAACATCGATGCCATATCACCCCTGCGCAGCCCTGCACACCAACAAACACAGTGAATCGAGCACAAATCAAAGAGTATCAGTGTCGAAGACAATAATATACCATAACAGAATTTTGGAAACATATTTGTGGGGATTACGTCTAAGATGGTTTATCAAAAGCCTAATCCCCAATTAAAAGCAGTTAATAGAAAAATCATAAAATTTCATCACACAGAAAGCCTCCACCGCCACATCTGAGGCAAATCGATTCCTCCCAGCTACCACAGTGCCACTTGTGCCTCAAAGCATTCATATCAGAGACCAAAGTTATTGATTAGGATCAGATATTTGTCTCAAGTGCAGCCAGAGAGTAAATTTTGTAAACAAACTTAATGACAAAGTATCAGCATAATTACTTTGACACCACACAAAGCCTCAAAAGTCAGTAAGAGCTCCCAATGAGCTTAAATCTTAATGTAAATCATTTAATACAGAGGAAACCTATGTAAGATTCTCTATTGAGCCCCCCAAATTTCGAGAAGCCATTAAGTCTGTATTAATTATCGCTCAATATCTTTTATCAGATCTCACCTCCTCATTCTTCTATAAATACTACTGCAGAAGATGAGAGAGGGGTTGGTTGATTTGGCTACTGAACATCGAAATGTAATTGAGCTTGAGACTTCTATCTGTAAATAGTGTTCACTGGCACTTGGAGATCTTCTTGTGATAGATAAGTTAGGCTAAGATGTGTAGATGATTGCTAAACTAAAGAATTGGACTTAAAGCTGTAACTGGTTTGGAGCATCAATACAAGCTTATTTATGGGATCCTGGTCTATGTTGACGGTGATGTTTTTCCCATTGTGACTCGTTATTTTGTTTCTGTCTTCACTGTGTTCATCTTATATTATAAAGAAAAACATGCCTAGAGTTAGGACCTGTTGTATATCAGTACCCTTCTCTGACTGAAAATATTTATCTAAATGTTTTCTTCCAATATGTGTTATTTAGGAATGATTTAATTCAGTTTAAGCATAGGAATGATGGCGTTCCCTCATCTTATTGTTTTATCTGAATATTTTTCTTGGATGTTACTTTCATTTCATGCTAAGTAGAGATGAACTAAGGAATATATGGTGTGCCCTGGTCCTAGTTTTATCCCCAAAGACTGTCTGAACGTTTCCCTTGGATGTGTTAAAAGCTGGCTAGTTTAGAAGTACTTACCAGATCTTAGACCATCCTTTGTTATATTTTTTGTTTCCTCTGTTTTTATATGTTTTCTATTGAAAGTGTATCAAAGGCTGGCTAGTTTCAAAGTAATTACCAGATCCTAGCTTACTTTCATGTCTTTCTTAAGTGTTTGTCAAAGGCTGGCTAGTTTCAAAGTACTTACCAGATCTTAGGCTACTCTTTGTTCTTCATCTGTTTAATTCCCATTATTTTTGTATCATTTCATTCCATAAATCAAACTTCAAAGAGATTCTTAGACATAGATGACTTTCCCCATGGACCACTCTTGCCTCTTGCTGTTTCAATTAAATCCTATTATGACTCCATAGCCCAATGGACTAAAACCTGCAATTATCTATCTTCCTGGCCAAAGCTTGTTCTATTTTCTTAAAAATTCTCACCTTTGAAACTCTTTGCATTTAGAAATTTCCACCTCAAATAGTAATCATGCTCAACTATCCAAAAAAAAAACAAACCCTTGGCCTTCATAACTGTAGAGCTATAAAAAGGGTCTCTTTCACCTCTAATTACCTCACATTAATATGTCAATCCGGGAGCGTTTTGTTATTTCAAAGAGTGTCTCAGTCTGAGGCTATCACTTGTCAGAGTAATGCTAGTAGTACAGTGTTTAAAAATACAAGAGTAAACGAATGCTTGTCTGTAACTAAATTACTTCAAAAGAATAAATCACACATTCAGAAAACTAGGCAGCTTATCAGTCAAGGGTTCGGCAGCGATAACCCATCCCTTTGGAAACTGATGGAAAGGAAATTAGAGCATAGACCACGGGTCTGGGAGCTAGACAGAGAATGCCAAAGCTCACTACAGCCTTAGATCGTCTCTCACACCAAAACAACAAATGCGAGTAAATGGAACAGCAAATAAAGAATTGAACAGCAAATCTGGAATGGAACAGTAATTCTAAAATGGAACAGCAATCGAACAACTAAGTCTCGCGAGTTGTAACCAAACTTAATCTATTAACCCAAATGCACTCTTCGCAATCAAATAACAATCTTTCACTCTTAAGGCAAATCAAGCAAAACATACTAATGGAACAGCATTAACTATTGATAAATTATGGAACAGCACTAGTAAATCATATACGCACACACACGCTGGAATAATAATCTGATCAATCTTAATCAACAGGGATACGACTGTGCTTCCAAATAGAACATCATTATTTCTGAATCCAACAATTATGAAGAACACTACTTCAAATGAATCTATGACACGAATTTTCAGTATAAAAGCTCTGTAACAGAACAGTAAGAATATTCGGTTAAGACTGATAACATGCAATTAACTCTGAAAGGATCAATAACATAATGCAGAGTCAATACACAATTCTATCTGTAAAAACCTTAATGATTTAATCTTAACAGAGCAAATTATAAAGCATATCAGATTACCAAATAACAACAATAAACAAACCACGCAGAAATCAAATCGTAGTGATACAGAAGCAAGTGTCCTCCGGGGCCAGGCCCTTAGCCTCCAAGGGTACACCGCCTTAAGTTAATCCAGACGCGGAAATGAGATAATCACCAAGATTATATTAATTCATCGGACAAAAGTACAATGAACCAGTTCTCAACGAGACTCAATGATCAGAGTTGATTTTTAACAGAAAATTACATAAAAAGTATTCTCATTCCCTTTTCAAGCTAACAGTGCTGCCCCTTTATATAAAGGTGACGGCGGAGATGTCCAAGTAACAAGATAAATAAAGCAGCGATCCCTCAGGATCAAAGATCCTGAGGGATTCGCCAAACTATTAATCCTTCCTCTTTTCTTTTCTTCTCCGCCGAGCTGGTGTCTTCTCCTCCTTTTCCGGGCCGATTTGCTTTGATCTGCTTAGCCTTGTTTGCATTCGGTTCCCCTTCAAAGGGACAGCAGTTATCTCGTCTTTGTCCTTTCCTTTGGAACGGCAACTCCTCATTTTCACCTTTTCCTGCACAGAAAAATAACGATCATCGGCGGTTAAGTCTTGCATATCAACTCTCACATGTTTTGTTATAATTCTTTATTATTTTCCAAATTCATGATGCAAAAAGGTTTACAAATTCTACTAAAAAGGCACTGAAATGATCATCAAAAGCATACCTTTTTAGTACTCCACACACCCCCCTACTTACCTTGTTTTATGTCCTCATGAAAACATTGTAGTTGACATGCAAGGAAGTGAGAGAATAGGCTGGAGAAGGAATCTCATGCGGAGGCCTACAACCATGATGAGTGACTAGATAGTCAAAGAACTAACCCGTTTTCCCCTCAGGCATCTCATACAGGGGTTGATATCTGGGTGCAGGGTGCCGAATAATTGGATTGTGAAATCTATATCCTAACCAGGATGGCCTTTCTTTCAAAATTCTCTCACCATAGAGGTTCAAACGGTTGGCAGCTAATTCAAAATTCTCATACTTAAACAGTTCCCTGAGCTGGATGTTTGGATTAGAGATTCGGTACTGAAATTTGGCTGCATCAATGGCGAGGTCTTTGATGGAAAGAAAATATTCTAAACTCTATCGAATGAGTGCCTCATGCATGGGTCTTAACGTTTTAATGACACCCGGAGTCCTCATGAGGTTTCTATGTGCTTTCCACAACTGCACTGGGTTCCTAGGCTCGGCCCTTACCTGTAAATCTAGGCCATTTTCCTGCCTCTGGAAAGTATTATAGGCTTTGAGCCACTTAATCTGATTAACCCCGAATGAAATGAATGCTTGTAATTGGATGTCTCCAACAAAAGGGCCAGGGTTCAACTCAGTCTCCTGATCTAGCATGAGGTCATGCAAATAAAGTTCACACAGCAATCTCTGGACCTTCACCCCATAATGTTTACAGCAGTCTATAAAGTCATTGACAGTGTTGATTTGTATAGGGGTGCCTGCTTTAACAGCTTTTATTTTTAATTGTAAATACCGTTCTAATAAAAACAAAGCATAGTTTTTAGCAGGGGCCCTACATGCTAAAACGTCATTGTATAAAGAACACAAGGTATTCATCTGCTTGATAACAGTATCTAGTCTACGGGTTACCTTTGCAACTTCCCCTTGTTCCTGGCTTTTGGATTGATTGACGTCCCTTAGTTGTTGCTGTAACTCTTCATATTTCTCTCGGGGGACCGTTTGCTCCCTAAGTTGTTCGGCTTCTTGCTGGGCTTGCTTCATCATCTTATGCAAGGTTCTTGTTTTCAGATCTTTTTTCCATAGGTCAGTAGAGGCCAGGAGTTTTACCTGAACTTTCTTATTACGCTGTTTGGAGTTTAGAACCCTTATTACCCCTGAGGGTGGTGCCTCTGTCTGGATTTTCTTGTCGCTGGTCCTTATATCATCCCTTTCTATTTTAACGCGAATATCAGTCTGTTGCTGTTCCTCAACATCATTTGGAACGGCAGCTGGATTTTCAGTAGGGTTTTGAGCAGCAGGGCGATTGTTGGTCCTTCGCCTTTTTGCCTTGCGGGATTTTATTGCAGTGGCCCTCTTTTTCTTCCCTCCGGTCTTTCTTACCCTCTGGTTTGCTTTCAGAATTCTAATTTGCTGTCGGAGCTGGGCTACTGTATTCAATAATCTCTGCCATTCCTTTCGCAATTTCTTAATTTCCAGCGTTTCATTAGAAGGAACAGCAGGCTGTCTGCTGCGGTTTGGACCATGACTAGTTTCTGGATATTTCTCTTGGGGTGCTTCCTCGCTGTTCTGCTCTGGCTGTTCTAGGGTAGGAACCTTGGCTGGTTCCATCTCTTCTTGGGCAACTGCTTTTTCTGCTCCTACTCCCTCCGGAATTTCCTCTGGTGTCTTGGGAACAGATTGTTCCCGTTCAGTATCTCTTATCTCCTCTTCATCATGAACAGGCAGATTTCCTTCTTCTGCCTCCACTGCATGTGATTTTTCAGATGTGTTTTCTTCTTGGGGTTTGTCGTGGAGGTCTACTGGACTAGAAGGTTGGCCATACTTACCCATATTGGCTAGGACTACGGCCAACTCATCTTCTCCCACTGGGTCTTGTAATGGGCTACCTTCCTGCTGTCCCATTTCCTCCTCCTGTTTGGATTGTTCAGCTTCTGCTTCTGTTTCTGTTTCCGAATGCTCAGCTGCTTCCTCATTTTCCTCTTCGGATTGCTCATCTTCAATTACCACTGGTTGGCTGGTGCTTTCCTGGAGCTTTTCCAGCCTTCCTCGCATCCGAGCTAACCAGGCTGATTTTCTGGGCTTATCTGGCTGTTCGGGTGTATCGGTGGCATGCTTGCGCTTTGCCGATTCCTGGTGTATTCCTAGTCGTTCAGATGCACTAGCAACATGTTTTTTTTTACTAATTCTCTGTGTTTTGCCGGACGTTCTGGTGTGCTTGTAGAATGTTTACGTTTTGGGGATGGTGCTGTCAATCCCCCCTTAATCATTACAATCAACTCTTCCCAGCTGCTCTGCTGTTGGGTGAGACTATGACTAACTATTAATCGTATTAACCCATGGTGACTGACGACTGACTCTACATGCTGTGCCTTTTTTATGCTTCGTGCAGCATCATGCAGTAATGAATTCAGAAGTGCAGGTAGATTTACAGAGCATTTCTGCTTTAAAATAGCTAAGAGTTTAAGATGTCGTGGTCTTACCACGTCTTTCCTCCCCTCGCAGGTGATGTAGCTCTGCACTTTTCTTGCTAATTCCGTCCAGGGTTCTCCTAGGGTTGCTGGCAGAACGCCCTTCCCCTTAATTGTCAAGCTCTGGCCTTCGTCCTGGAAAATTTCCATGATCTTCTGTAATCTTTCCTTCTTTAATGTCCATACTGGTCCGGTGGCTGGTAGTCCCGAAACTTCTGAAATTATATCGTCGGTGACCGCTATCCGCTTCCCCCTTACTGTGGAGTGATCCTCCTGCAGGTTCTGCAAAAATTCCATCGCTATTGTTTCATTAGATTCCTGCAGGCGAATGAGATAATTCAGCCATCCTGCTCTTTCCAGGATCTCCCGGGCAGCAGCGGAGATTGTCAACTTCTGAGGTTCGCTTCGAATTGCCCTTCCTCCCATGGTTTCACTGTGGATTCTCAATGGAACAGCAACTGCTTGTGCTGTTTGAAACACAGAGAGGGTGATAATCGCAAGATTTCGAGAAAAAAAAACACAGAGTATGGACAATGCAACAGAAATGGATTATGAATAGCAACTTGTGTAAAAATAGAAATGCCATGCCGTTAAGCCATGCCATACCGTCGTACACTATCTTTCCCGAATAGTGAGGTGACATGTAATTCAGGGAATAATGAGGTTAACCTCCCCCCCCCGCAATGTGATAGGCTGTCCCAGCCGTCAAATAAAGGAGCAGCAACCGATCTGCAACCGAGTCAGAAAGGAACAGCATATGGAATTATGCCATGTTTAGAAAGACAACGAATTACCGAAATCGAGGCGGAGAGTTGATCGCGTATTACGTAAGAGGCTGCTGTGTTATGATATGAGGCTGGTGGGTAGGACATCTGTCGTACTTGCCAAATCTCAAGTGGTCATGGTCACTTCCTTTGCCATGATTGGAGATGATAAATGTTCATGCGATGTATAAATCGGGAAATAATATATGATTAGTTTCTAGGATATAAGAAACAAAAGAGTATTAGTATCTTACCCATTGGTGTAACCAAGGTGACTTCAATACCATTAACAGTGCTCTGCTGCCGACAGGTGTCCATAACCTTGGCAGAGTTGTTTTTTCACCCTCGGAACCATGATCCTTTGTGTATACTTAGGAATGTTGTTATGTCAAAATGTATACCATTATGCTGGCTTGGTGACCAGTTAACCATAATGCCATTCACGAGGAAGGAGCGAAACGTGGGCAGGCCGGCTCGTGATGAGACCTCCTGTTCCAAGGTTTGTTTATTTTATATACCTTTTGGACCATATCCCTGGTGTGGTGGCCATAATGGGAATGCCACTTCACTTCCATCCTCATGATCATGGTAGGCTGGCTCTCGATGAGACCCCCTATCCTGCATTTGACACTTCACATATCATGTTCACATATTTTTTTCTTTTTCATAGAATACTTTTCCTTATTTATACACAAAGGGTGGTTCAACACTCCTTAAGAGTAGGAATGGTGGAAGAAGTCTTATTATCTCAATAGGAAGATATAAGCCCTTTGCTATTATTCCTAAATAATAATCAAAGAGGGTTAAAGGGATCAGCATGATAAAGATAACCAATCAGGGCAAAATTAGTAAAACAATGACAACAAAAGATAAGAAATAAGTATGTCCTTCCTTTTGTCCTCTTACTAATGCAGAGTCTTATAAATATAGCGATTTATGGTTTGCGGATTTCGGTATGTTGTGATTTTATATTCATTGCACAAGTACATAGTTGTATCTTAAAGACTTGAAATAAGACGGGCAAGAAGCATCCTCAATTTAGATCAGCAAAAGGAATAAGCTGTTTCACAAGGAGAGAAAAAGTATGCTAGTGGTGTTCCTTTTGAAAAAGAAGCAACGACGGACGATAGATCGCAAAAATGCAAATGTCGTTCCTTTGAAAAAGGAACAGCAAAAATAAAAATACTATAAAAACACTCAAAATGCCGTTCCTTTGAAAAAGGAACAACAACAACAAAAGAATGTTGTTTCTTTGAAAAAAAAGGAACAGTAGTAACCAAAAATGCTGTTCCTTTGGAAAAGGAACAGCAAAAGACGCAAAAATGTCGTTCCTTTGGAAAAGGAACAACAAAAATCCAGAATGCCCTGGTCCTAGTTTTATCCCCAAAGACTGTCTGAACGTTTCCCTTGGATGTGTTAAAAGCTGGCTAGTTTAGAAGTACTTACCAGATCTTAGACCATCCTTTGTTATATTTTGTGTTTCCTCTGTTTTTATATGTTTTCTATTGAAAGTGTATCAAAGGCTGGCTAGTTTCAAAGTAATTACCAGATCCTAGCTTACTTTCATGTCTTTCTTAAGTGTTTGTCAAAGGCTGGCTAGTTTCAAAGTACTTACCAGATCTTAGGCTACTCTTTGTTCTTCATCTGTTTAATTCCCATTATTTTTGTATCATTTCATTCCATAAATCAAACTTCAAAGAGATTCTTAGACATAGATGACTTTCCCCATGGACCACTCTTGCCTCTTGCTGTTTCAATTAAATCCTATTATGACTCCATAGCCCAATGGACTAAAACCTGCAATTATCTATCTTCCTGGCCAAAGCTTGTTCTATTTTCTTGCAACTTCTCACCTTTGAAACTCTTTGCATTTAGAACTTTCCACCTCAAACAGTAACCATGCTCAACTATCCAAAAAAAAAACAAACCCTTGGCCTTCATAACTGTAGAGCTATAAAAAGGGTCTCTTTCACCTCTAATTACCTCACATTAATATGTCAATCCGGGAGCGTTTTGTTATTTCAAAGAGTGTCTCAGTCTGAGGCTATCACTTGTCAGAGTAATGCTAGTAGTACAGTGTTTAAGAAATACAAGAGTAAACGGATGCTTGTCTGTAACTAAATTACTTCAAAAGAATAAATCACACATTCGGAAAACTAGGCAGCTTATCAGTCAAGGGTTCGGCAGCGATAACCCATCCCTTGGGAAACTGATGGAAAGGAAACTAGAGCATAGACCACGGGTCTGGGAGCTAGACAGTGAATGCCAAAGCTCACTACAGCCTTAGATCGTCTCTCACACCAAAACAACAAATGCGAGTAAATGGAACAGCAAATAAAGAATTGAACAACAAATCTGGAATGGAACAGTAATTCTAAAATGGAACAGCAATCGAACAACTAAGTCTCGTGAGTCGTAACCAAACTTAATTTATTAACCCAAATGCACTCTTCGCAATCAAATAACAATCTTTCACTTTTAAGGCAAATTAAGCAAAACACACTAATGGAACAGCAATAACTATTGATAAATTATGAACAGTACTAGTAAATCATATACGCACACAACACGCTGAAATAGTAATCTGATCAATCTTAATTAAAAGGGATACGACTGTGCTTCCAAATAGAACAGCATTATTTCTGAATCCAACAATCATGAAGAACACTACTTCAAATGAATCTATGACACGAATGTGTAGTATAAAAGCTATGTAACAGAACAATAAGAATATTTGGTTAAGACTAATAACATGCAATTAACTCATAAAGGATCAATAACATAATGCAGAGTCAATACACAATTCTATCTGTAAAAACCTTAATGATTTAATCTTAACAGAGCATGTAATAGCAACTTATAAAGCATATCAGATTACCAAATAACAACGATAAACAAACCACGCAGAAATCAAATCGTAGTGATACAGAAGAAAGTGTCCTCCGGGGCCGGGCCCTTAGCCTCCAAGGATACACCGCCTTAAGTTAATCCAGACGCAGAGATGAGATAATCACCAAGCTTATATTAATGCATCAGACAAAAGTACAATGAACCAGTTCTCAACGAGACTCAATGATCAGAGTTGATTTTTAACAGAAAATTACATGAAAAGTATATATGCCAAGCTAACAGTGCTGTCCCTTTATATAAAGGTGACGACGGAGATGTCCAAGTAACAAGATAAATAAAGCAGCGATCCCTCAGGATCAAATATCCTGAGGGATTCGCCAAACTGTTAATCCTTCATCTTTTCTTTTCTTTTCCGCCGAGCTGGTGTCTTCTCCTCCTTTTCCGGGCCGATTTGCTCTGATCTGCTTAGCCTTGTTTGCATTCGGTTCCCCTTCAAAGGGACATCAGTTATCTCGTCTTTGTCCTTTCCTTTGGAACAACAACTCCTCGTTTTCACCTTTTCCTGCATGGAAAAATAACAATTATCAGCGGTTAAGTCTTGCATATCAATTCTCACATGTTTTGTTATAATTCCTTATTATTTTCCAAATTCATGATGCAAAAAGGTTTACAAATTCTACTAAAAAGCCACTGAAATGATCATCAAAAGCATACCTTTTTAGTACTCCGCACACCCCCCTGCTTACCTTGTTTCATGTCCTCATGAAAACATTGTAGTTGACATGCAAGGCAGTGAGAGAATAGGCTGGAGAAGGAATCTCATGCGGAGGCCTACAGCCATGATGAGTGATTAGATAGTCAAAGAACTGACCTGTTTGCCCCTCAGGCATCTCATACAAGGCTTGATATCTGGGTGCAGGGTGCCAAATAATTGGAGTGTGAAATCTATATCCTAACCAGGATGGCCCTGCTTTCAAAATGCTCTCGCCATAGAGGTTCAAACGGTTCCTAGAAAGGTTCACACTAGATCCTATCCTGACCCTAATCCACCTGAGATAGTTGATAACCCAGAAAATATTCTTAGGAAGTCTCCTAGGATTAAATTATCAATTGTTTTCAGATCACCCTTGAGAGCTAATTCAGTTCCTAAAAATCTTTCATCTCTACATCAATCACAAGTCGACTTAGTAAATCCCTTTAGAACTAGGTCTCTTGATGATTTAGATCAATCAGATTCTAAGTCTTCATTTTCATCTCCTAAAACAAGTGAACATCCTGGTAGTGCAGAAACAACACCTCCTGATTTATATTTCCTTCATAACTTAGGTGTCTCTCATCCAAGATCAGCTCAGCAATCTACTCCTGGTCCATCCACTTCTTCTCACCCTACATCCACTGTCCAAATCACTCCACTTCATCCCACTTTCCCTTTTGTTAATCCACCTCTTGTGAATCCACCCCCACCACATATCATGGATACATGGTATGCCCCCTTAGTCCTTCATGTACCATTATTCAATCTTCCACATGACTATCAGTCCAAAATTCCATTGTATGATGCTAGTAATACTACAACGGCATCACAACATGTGGATAAGATGAATGACTACTTCTACAGAAATGAAATTGATGATGATTCTGTCAATCTTAGATTATTTGCTCCGAGCTTAAGGGGAGAAGTAAGAAAGTGGTTTAAAGGCATAACCCCCCATAGTATCAATGATCTCCAAGATTTCCATCAGACATTCTTAAACAAATGGGAAGTAAAGAAGAACCCTCTCCAAGTCCTTTCTGATTACAAGAACCTCCATAGAAACACCAGGGAAAGTGTACAAGCTTATTGTACCAAATTTAACAGTGTATATAATGCACTTTCCCTAGATCTAAAACCTCCACAAGGCTCAGCTTTAAACAAGTTTCCTGAAGGGTTTGACCCTGAGATGGCCTATCAGCTGAGAGAGAGAGATCTTGCAACTATGGAAGAGATGCAAAAATGTGCTCTTTCTGTGGAAGTCAACTTGATGGAGAAGAGAGTAAGAATGAAAAATGAAAAGAGAGTGTCCTTTAGAGAGGAAACTACACCTTCTGCTTCCAACTCAAAGATGGAGAGAATGATGGAAGAGATGATAAAGAAAATGAGCATCCTTGAGAGAGCACAAGCTAGTCAAAACCAAACTACTCCTCAAAACAGAAACCAGAACCAGAATCAAAATTTTAGAAGGAACCAACCTCCAAACAGACCCAGGGAAGATTATCAACACATCACTCCTCCTTTTCATCAAAACTATGTAAGTGAGGTTGAGGAAACAGATGAGATAACAGAAGAAGATGATATCAACATGCTGGGGGTAGATGATGATGACTTTGAGGTTCATTACGATAGAAAACAAGGTCTCTACACACCTTATGATGACAAAATAGATGATGACGAAAATTATTATCAAGAAATGGAAAATTTCATCATAGAGTCTGAGAAAGAATATGACCTTAGAAGAAAAACTAGTCAACAAACTCCCAACACCAAAACCTCTGAAAAATATTCACAGAATAGCACTACAAACAAGCCTAAAGTTTTCCAACAAAAGGAAAAAAGAGACCCCGTCAAAGTCAATTAGTTCATAGGCCCCTTTTCCAAGTTGCCACTTGAAAATATAAGGACCATGCCACATGGGTTCAAATTTCCCAACCCCTAGCTTATTGTTAGCTTGATCATAACCCAAGACTAGGTCTCCTTCTGAAAAAATATGAGGTGTAACACTTCTATCATACTGAGCTTTCATTCGTTTCACATGAGCTTCGGTAGCTAATGCAGTGGTGCACCGATTCTCATCTAATTGAGCTAAGTAAAAAAAGTGTTTCTCCTCTTTGGAAGTGGCTAGTAGTAACTCTAAGGCTAGTTGGAGTGACTGTATCTCGCATTCAATCGGTAATACTGCTTCTAAACCATAAACCAGTTGAAAAGTGGTAAAACCTGTCGATGTTTTTGCTGAGGTTCAATATGCCCAAAGTGTTGAAAAAAGCATGGTATGCCAATTTTATTTATGAATTCCAATGATTTTTTTGATCATGGTGACTAAAAATTTATTGATAGCTTCAACCAAACTATTAGCCTACGGGTAATATGGTGTAGAACTATCATGGCGCAGGCCAAGTTGATCAATAATTTACGTCATCATGATGTTTCAAAAATGACTCCCATGGTCAGTAATTATCGCTTGGGGTACATCGAAAGAAATCACATGATTGAACACGAAAGTAGTTGCAGTTTTTCCATTTGCCACAAATTTAGGCATCGCCTCGGCCCATTTCGTAAAATAATCTACTGCAAGAATAATATACCCATGCTCCCCGACCGAGTGAGAGTTTCATATAATAAATTCAATCACCCATTTTGCAAAAGGACTGACAGCAATTATAGGGTGAAGTGGAGCGGATGGTGCACGTGCCTTTATATCGATCAAATTGTTGACAATTGTGCCTTCACTAAACAGCAAGAGGAATCCAAGTCTAACAGACAAGGTCAAGAGATTGAAATACCAAAGCATGAATAAAAAAGGCCTCCATCCTCTTCATATATAGAAAGTGAGCCTCTCCATAGTGGGTCCCATCCACATGTGCCACCAAAATCATGCAAGCTGTCCTCCACCAGAACTGCATTGTCCATCAAGGTGGTTCAATGTATCTAGACAGCTTCGTTGACTTGGTCAAAGTTGACTGAATCAACATGATCCCATCTCTGATCACACCCAAGGCTACTCAATTTAGCTGCTTATTCTTCCTCCTTTCACATTAGGAGTGTTAGTGATCCTTCTAAAGAGGTTAATGGGCCTCCCTACCCATTTATTCACCTACCTAGTGATCAAACAACTCTAATATTCCATTTAGCTTGAAGGCTAAAAATTTGGAATATTACAATGACGGAGCTAGATTATCCATGGGATGCAATGCATCACCGCTCGTTTTTTCTCCCAAGAGAAATGTTCAGTCCTAAAAAAATAGGAGAACAAGAGATTAACATGATTGAATCAAAAGATTTCCTCCCATCAAGGAAAGTTGATTAGTTCAAGAACCCCATCCCAGCACTCGATGTGTTTGAATAAGGAAACATGTCAAACATTTCACCTACCGTCAAGGTGAATATATCTTAAAATGCTAGAAATTTTGAAGCAATCTCACTAGGGGCAACATGTTCACTAGAAGAGATAACCTGTTATACCCAATTACTACAAGAGTATAGAGATATATTCGAGCGAGACTACTCAAAGATTCCTGGGCTTAGTCCCACTATCATAGAGCACCATATTGACACCTGGCCTGACGTACCACCAATACGCCAGAAACAGCGTAAACTGCACCCATCCAAGGGAGAAGCAATAAAACGAGAAATAGACAAGCTTCATAAAGCCGATTTTATCTACCCCATTGCTTACACATCTTGGGCTTCCAACCTTGTTCCTATCATGAAAAAATAGGGCACCATACATGTTTGCACCTATTTTAACGATTTGAACAAAGCATGTCCCAAGGAAAATTACCCTACCCCATTCATCGACCAAGTCATTGATTCTTGTGCGGGTCACAAGGCCCTCTCCTTCATGGATGGATTCTCTGGGTACAATCAAATTCAAATCCGCCACACTGACCGATACAAAACCTCATTCACTACCCCCCTGGGGCACATTTGCATACAAGGTAATGCCATTTGGCCTAAAAAATGTGGGAGCCACCTTCGAGAGGGCCATGAACTACATCTTTCATGACTTGTCACACCTTATCCTCACCTACTTGGATGACCTCACTGTCCAATCCAACAAATGTTCAAACCACCTCAAGGATTTACGACTGGTATTCCAATAATGTCGGCAATACAACCTACACTTGAACCCCCTCAAGTGCATCTTTTGCATCACAGGAGGAATACTTTTAGGTTTTATCGTGTCCCAACTATTAGTATCTTGTATTCACAGTATCACTAGGTGACTATGTATTTTCCACAAGCAGCTAAAGATAGCATTCCTTGCCTGTCAGCTATCTTTAGAAATCTCACTTCCTTCATTATCCTTATAAATAATTTTTCACTATCTCTCAATTTACCTTTTCAAAATCACCCTGCTGCTCTTAAAGGATTTGTTTTGGGCTTATTTCCTTCATTCACACTCTTTTCCCCACCACAAACATCATTTCCTCTCTTTCTTCACTAAAAACCCCCATTAAACCCCTCACCACTAGCCCTTTCCTTCATTTCATCCAAAAAATGTAAAAGATACTCTTTTACATTGTTTTAAATCAAAATATACTTGTTGAACCCACTTTTTACATATATTAAAACTTCGTTTTAATATTGAAACCCAACCCTTTGTAAATATTTAAAATCTCACTTTAAAGGTCTGTAGCGCCCCCCGCCTTTGTTTAAACTTCATATAACCTTAGCTCTACTCCTTATAAAGCACTTCCATTTGTTTATTTAACCCACCGGGCCCTGCATACACCGAAACTCGCGCCCCATTCATATTTTGACACCTGTCCATCCAGACCCCACTCCCTCTGACTTACCCATAGCTCCCCGAAATCCTGACCACCATTGATCTCATCCTCTAAGATCCAACGGTCCGCAACCCATATCGCAGGTTAATATGCGTCGGGGTTAAATTTTTTAAAATGCATGAAATGGGAAGTATTCATCCAGGTCCCATCAACCACGTCTGTCCCTCTATATGGTATCACACGTTGTTGGATGGATAAATCGTTCTTGCGGACAAGACAAATCTCCCTAGTATCCTATGGATAACTAGCAACAAACAGACAGATGTAAACTACTTTCTCTAGATTATATTTGATCTAGAATTATCTATAATGAAGGATTTAGGACTTACCTGTAGTCCAGCGCTGATTGTAGTCTTCTTTCCTATCACTTTGATTACGTCTCCTTTTGTGATCTGCAATCAAAAACATGAAAGAATCAAAAGCACCTGCATAGTATAGATTAATTCATAAACCATAAATCTATCTTGATAATCAAGGAATTCAAGAAATAAGCCATTTAATTAAACAATTCATTGAGAAAATAGGATCCATTTGTATTATCTTTGATGAAAGAAGGAGCCTTACAACCGTGTTCACCTTGATGTCGTACAAGTCCTTCCAGGGTTTGGAACAAGTGTTTCCTCTAATTTGACAAGCCTTTGCACTCTCTCGAATAACATACACATGAGTGTGTAAGCATTCCCATATGGTAATCAGTGAAGAGAGTCTAAGTTTTTCCAGCAATTCTCCTCAAAAAATCTCAAAGCCTAACTCCCCTTGAGGCTGTACTATGGCCTCAATTTATAGCAAAAGAGAAGAGGTTGCAGCTCCAAATAAGAGGGGATAGAATCCTCTTTCAAAGGGATTAAGTTCCACATACCAAGGGGTAGGCTCCTTTAATGGAGGGATGAATGTACATGAAAGCAACAAACTTTCCACCGAATGATTGCTTCCAAAAGCTTCCAGAGTCAACTAGCTGGGCTTCCAAAATTTACTTCTGCTTCACTTTACCTTTTACAGGGAATCACACCTGAAATGAAGAAAAAGTGCGGCCAGTTCTGCACGTTCTACAAGAAACATATGCGGCACCGTAGGTAATACTAAGAGAAAGTGCGGTACAAGTATTTTTATGACTTTCATAAGCTTTTCTCTCAATTTCAAGGCTTGGTTTTAGGAACTTGATATTTTTAGACTTCTAAGGGAGTATTGTATGAGTAATGATGAACACATACAGACAATAAAATGTCATGGTGAAAATTTAGTGTAACACACGCCTCTGCCCAATACCATTACTGCCCCTCAACTCATGTGAAAACCTCCTTTTCTCTTCACGCCAAATCCTGATACTTTCGACCTGATTCAAACTATTCAGAGCCCTGTGGCTCTGTGATGAAGCCCTATTCCACCATAAATCCACTTAAAAATGCACCAAATTCTCGAAAAACCCCAAAAAAATGCAGAAAAGCACCCCACACTGTATTTAAATATTAATTGGTTGTTTAGTGTGTAGGTTTCATGGAAGAAGGGAAAAAGTGTATTCCAAAGGTCTGGAAACGTTTTAATGAATGTTATGGGTGACTATCTAGGGATTTGTTTTATTTAAAGGGACCAAAGGTGTTAAAACAAGAAAAATCCCAATGAATCTAGATCATTGGTGATCATTGAAACCCTCCAACAGCAAAAGAATACCCCCTGCACAAAAAACACAAATAGAGACAGGCGCAGGAAGAAATACAATTAAAGTCTGCAGCAGTGAAGATTAAATGACTAATCATAGATCAAAAGACAAATCAAAAGGATTGGTCACCAAACAGAGATGAAGGCAGAATCAAAGGAAAAGATAGTAAGGCAAGAAGTGTAAAGGGATAAATCATGATTAAAGGCCTAAAACAAAGTCTCAAGGCTAAATAGAGGCAAATAAACACAAAGGCAGATTCGAATAAATAGATCAAAACAATTATTTATTCAAAGGACATATTTTTCCACCTACAACATGTTTTCTTTCAATAAATATCAAACAGTTATTACAAAACAGTGAGAGATATTTCTCATCTACCCAGTAGTTATTGTAAAATTTATTATAAAACCCTTAAAAGTCAAATATCTCCCGGATTTAGCTCAGAAGTTAAGTTAGGAGTTATTATTTCAGAGAAACACTCTTAGATATTTTTCCTTGGGCCTTGCATGGTCTCAAAAGTCAAAAACTCATTTACTTTGTAATAAATAACATCTGAAACCCTAGCTTAGGATCACCTCCTCATTTTGTAGATAAATACTGCATGTATTTTTTGATTTTTTGTGGTTGGTTAGTTGGTGGTTAATTGCTTGATTGTTGTTGCTGAGCCATTTTAGGATTGCTAGGTTGGATTTGAGAAAGCTCTGAGTTGCAAAGATCTATAGTACTAAAGTAATGTAACTATTTTAAACATCAATAATACAAGCATGTTCACAGGATTCTTGAACTATGTTAATGGTGAATTTTTCCTTCTTTGTCATTGTTCTTTTTCTTTTTTCCATTCTGCCCATTATTTCTCTAATAAAAAAACAGAAAATTTAGATTAGGATATGTTGTCTTGGCACCCTATTTATGTCTGTATTCCTTATCTCCATGTTTTCTTCTGCAAGGTCTGATTGGAGAATTCTTAATTTCTCTTTGGTTCCACCTAGCTTGTTGTCTTGAAAATGATTTAATAGAGTTTGGATAAAGAATTCTATGGTATGCCCTGTCCTTTGGTTTTCGTTAAACAGTTACCTAAAAGGATTTTTTTGTTGAAGTAGAGTTGAAAGATTCTTGACTGACTTTTATTTTTTCTGCCTTCACAACTTATTTTTATTTCATATCACATCTAATCTAAGAGATCCACTTGATATAGTTAGCTTTCCCTATGAAAACACTTGTAGATTTGATGAACAATTAAATCCTTTTATGACTCCATAGCCCAACGAATTAATGTTTTCTCATGGTCTATCTATTTAGCTGAAACACTCACTCAATCAATCACACCACTGATCTTTCAACCTATCAATTAATAAACCAAAACACACAAAGTCCTTAGAACTTCATAACTAGCCTAAGATCATAAACAAAAGCATAAAGACATATCATCTTTAAAAACATACATAGAGATATCCCTCTCTGAGTCTAAGAACGCTAGGTCCTTGGACTCCAAAGTGGTTCTGATGTGGTTCCCTGCAGATTTTCTTCTTGCCAATCATGCAAATCATGGGGAGACAACAAAGTGGCAACCATATTGGGGATTTACTGAGTAATAAACAGTTTGAAGAACCTCAAAACTCAGAAAACCTCATTTTAACTTAGATGAATCAAGTGTTGGCTAAGAATGGTACCTGGTTGCTAATGGTGGACAACACCTAGCCATAAAATAAGTAAAAATCCTCCACCTGGTGACTCCACTAGTTTCCATAGACTCCACTGGGAAACTTATTTTATCATCAAATCATCACAAGAACCCAAACAAGGAAACTTTGTGGATTATTTTTTTCTTTTGTAGATTGGTTTTTCCTTGAAGACTTTCATAAACTCCAACCTCTCTAATACCTTGGGTCCAATGTTCTGGCTTCTAAGAGAATTTGTACCAGATCTCATCCTGACCCAAATCCTCCTGCAATAGTTGATAATCCTGAAAGCATCCTTAGAAAGTCTCCTAGCTCTAAAAGTCCAACTGTTGGCAGACCTATCCACAAAGCAAGTTCCCTACCTGAAAACCTTAAATACTTGCAGAATATCCTATCTGAATCACCCCTAGAACAAATCTTTTCTAGGACTACATCTCAGAGTTGGATAACCCAGATAATTTTAGACCCATCCACCTTACAGCAGAACTCTGTTGTACTAACCTCATCCCCCACTACTCACCTTCCTCCATTCAACCCTCCACCTCCTTTTGTCAATCATCCACTTGTTAACCCTCCATTGTTTCCCCAACCACAGATCATGGTAACATGGTATGATCCACTAGTTCTACCATTGACTTCAGTTGTTCTACCACAGAAATATTAGTCCAATATTCCCTTATATGATATAAGTGCTTCTACTACTGCTCAACAACATGTGGATAGAATTAATGACTACTTTGATAGACAAGAAATAGATGATGAAACTGTTAAACTCTAAATGTTTGCTCAATTCTTGGGGGGAGAGGAAAGAAAATAGTTTAAAGGCTTAACCCCTAATAGTATAAATGACCTCCCTGCTTTTCATCAACTATTCTTAAAGAAATGAGAATTCAAGAAGAACCCTCTCCAAATATTATCAGAATATGAAAACATTAAGAGAAATGTTGGAGAGGGCGTCCAAGAATACTACACTAGGTTCAATAGTGTATATAATGCCCTCCCTATACACATGAAACCTCCACAAGGTCTAGCTCTAATGAAATTCCCTGATGGTTTTGACCCAGAGATGGCTTATCAATTAAGAGAAATAGAACCCATCACATTAGAAGACATGCAAAGGGGATCAGTAAGTGTAGAAGCCAATCTGATTGCTAAGAGAGATAGAATGAAAAATGAAAAAAGAGTCACATATAGGGAAGAAGTTGTACCCTCCACATCTGACACAAAGATTGATAACCTAGTAAAAACCATGGAAAGGATGATGGAGAGGATAAATCTAAATGAGAGAGCTTACTCTATAGAAAACCAAACAACTCCTCGAAATAGAAATCAAAATCAGAACCAAAACCAGAACTTCAGATTAAACCCTCCTCAAATAATACAAAGAGGTCATGATCAACAAATCAGACCTCCTTTCCAAGAAAATTATGCAGATGAGGATGAGGGAGTGATTGAAGAGGTAGAGGAAAAACACATAAATCTAATAGGAGTGAATAATGAGGCCATTGTTTTCCTCACTCAGGAAGAACAAGGCATGTTTTCCCCAACTCAATATGAGGAAGAAATCCTAGAATCTGAAGACTAAAAACAAGGCTCTGAAAATTCCATCATGGAAGTACACAAATAATATGACCTCAGAAGCAATGAAATCTAAGACACTCCCAAAAGAAAAACCTCTGAAATTTCTACTAAGAAGACCCCTAAAAACATTCCAAAAAAGACAGCAAAAATCAAACATAGTGGCTGAAAGTTCTGATAGAAACAAAAATAAAAATAGCCAACCTAGTCCCAAACGTAACAGTGACCAAATAATCACTAGCACCACAGCTAATGCCCCTGATAAAATTTTTTTAACTGAGCTTCCTAATAAAAACCAGCAAGTACAAATTGCTGTGAAAAAAATGTCTTCAAAGGCTGATTTGAACATTTCAAGAACTCAAACACCTGTAAGTACAGAGAATGAAATTGACAAGATTAAAATCTCTATTCCTCTTACTAAATTAGTCACTCAAGATGTATATAGATCTCAAATTTTGAAAGCTTTAAACATAGGAGAAAATGTTGATTGTGTTAATTTCAATGATGACAAACCTGAACTTCTGTTTGGACCTGAAGTAGAAGGGAAATTTCAAGAGGGAGGTGTTACTCCATTTTATGTCAATTTAAACATCCATGATAAAAAAATTCACAATGCTATGTTAGATTCAGGAGCTTCACACAACCTTATGTCTAAAGTAGTGATGGAAAGATTAGTCCTTGAAATAACTAGACCATACAAAGATTTATACTCTTTTGACTCTAGTAGATTTAAATGTCTAGGACTAATCAAAGATCTATGTGTCAATCTAGAAAAAATACCAGCCAAGAGCTTAGTAATGGATATTGTAGTGGCTGATATTCCTCCTAAATATGGCATGCTCCTTTCAAGATCATTGGGAGCTAAACTCCAAGGTACCCTCCAAATGGACATGACCTATGATACCATCTATGTGTTTATTCAACCAAGAAGACTATATAGGGAAAATCACATGAAATACATGGTTAGTAGTCAAGAAAAACCAGATAATTCTCCTCTTTATTCCATCCATATATACCTTGATTCATTTATCCTTTACAATGATGAAAACCTTAATGAACAAGTAGCAGAAAATGAGAAGACAAGTGTAGAAGGAGAGGAAAAGGAGGAGGAACCACCAAAATAGTTTTCCCAAACATAATATAACATCAAACATAGTGTAAACCATAGGGGATAAAATAATGAAAAACATAGTGTAGACCCTAAAGAATAGAATAATAAGCAACACAGTGGCTGCCACAATGATCAACATAATGATGAATCTTAAATTGAACCTCTTTGGAGTATGAGTTTTGATGGGTCTTGTGGCAAGGCTGGTTCAAGAGCAGGTGTATGGGTGCATAACATAGAGAAAAATCATGCAAAAGGTCACTCATACAAGCTAAATTTTCAATGCACAAATAACATAACTAAATATGAGGCACTCCTCCTAGGATTACAACTGTTGAAGCAATTAGGAGCTAAGAGGATAACTATCCATGGAGATTTTGAGCTAGTCATCGGGTAGATTAAGGGAGAATAAACAGTTAAACATCCTAGATTGAAATCATATAGGGATGATTCCATTGACCTCTTGAAAACATTTACAGAATAAGATCTTACCTTTGTCCCTAGAAACCAAAACATCCTTGCCAATGGACTAGCATTTGCAACCAGCACATGTCAAAAACCTTGTCATAGAAAACAGTACACAGTCCAAGTCAAATCTAGACCAGTAGTCCCTGAAAACATAAAATACTGGAAAGTCTTTGAAGGAGAAAAACAGATAGAAGATTTCCTGCAGTCCAAAAATGAGTTTGAAGTGCCAAATTTAGACTCAGAGTATGAAGAAGACTGCCCTACTGAGGAAAATACTTACAAAGAAGAACCTCCTAATATTGCTGATATAAATCTGTTAACAAAAGAACACACACATGAAACAAAGTTGTGCACTAATTTGGCAAAATAAGACTTTGAAGTGCTCCAGTCCAATACTGATAACCTTCCAAAGGGACTGGTTCCTCCAGAGGAACTGTTTGAATTTAATGATGTTGCTAGGAAGCCAAAAATGGAACCCATTGAAGCTTAAATAGAAGAGTGCAATATAGGTAGTGAACAAAAACCCAAAATGATGAAACTGTCTAAAACACTGCCAGCTCATATAAAGCATAAATATCTTGAACTTTTTAGAGAATTTACTGATGTTTTTGCTTGGAGTTATGAATATTTAAAGTCATATTATACAGAGATAATTCAGCATAAGATCCCCCTCAAAGAAAACGAGAAACCTCTTAAACAAAAATTATGTTGAATATACCTTGTGTAATTACCTCTGGTTGAGAAAGAAATCAAGAAAATGTATGATGCTGGAATAATAGTCCCTCTGAGATACTCAGAATGGGTTTCAATTCTTGTATCAGTGAGGAAGAAAATAGGAGAAATTAGGCTATGCATAGACTTCAGAAATTTAAACAAAGCCTCCCTAAAGGACAACTACCCTTTACCAAAGATGTATCATATACTGCAAAGGGTAGCAGGTTCTAAGAGAATATTTGTACTAGATGGCTTTTCAGGATACAATCAGATGCCGGTACACCTAGATGATCAACACAAGACAACTTTTACTACACCCTGGGGCACCTTCATCTATGTGAAAATGTCCTTTTGGGTTAATGAATGTTGGTGCCACCTTCCAAAGATCCATGGAAATTGATTTCTGAGAAGAGATAGGTTACTTCATTGTGATATACCTTGATGACATCACAGTCTACTCAAAAATAGATGAAGAACACCTAGCTCACTTAAGAAAAGTATTTGAAAAATGTAGAAAGTATGGTTTGTCTTTGAATCCCAAGAAAACTTTGTTTGGCCTTCAAAAAGGTAAAATTTTAGGCCATATCATATCTGAATAAGGGATCAAGATTGACCCAAAAAGGATTGAAGGAATATTGCAAATCAATCATCCTAGAAATATCAAAGAGTTGCAATCTTTCATTGGAAAGATAAATTTCTTAAGAAGCTTCATACAAAACCTTGCAAAACTCCTAAGAAACATAAAAAAAATGCTGAAAAAAGAGAAATAGGAGTCAAATGGACCATAGAAGCAAAGAAATATTTTGAACCGCTAAAACAAGTACTTACCCAAACACTAGTTCTAATCAGCCCTGATTTTACCAAATATTTCTTCATCTTCTCCTTTGCATCAGAACATACAGTTGTTGTTGTCCTGCTACAGAAAAACATGAAAGGGCAGGGACAGCCTATTGCATTTTTTAGCAAGGCATTAAGAGACGCACCTCTGAAATACAAAATAATGTATAAGCAAGCTTTTGTCTTAATCAATTTCAGAGTTTACATTCTAAATTCACAAATCATTGCATTTGTACCTCACTCAACAATAAAGGACATACTCACACAAGATCTTGATGGAAAAAGAGGTAAGTGGATTGTTGTCATCTTAGAATATGATTTAGAAATCAAAACCACTAAGTTGATCAAAGGTCAAGGACTGGCTAAACTCATGGCTGAAACAAACTTTTAAGCACTGGACATAAAGATGATTAATGCATTAGATGAACAGGAGGAGTTGACAACTCCACTTATTGAAAAAACTTTTCTGAATTCATCTTGGTATGATGATATATTGTATGTGCTTCTAAATCTGAATGTTCCTCTTGGTTTGTCTAAAAAAAAGGCTAGATTCTTAACATTAAAGGCTGTAAATTACTTCATTTTAGACAAAGTTTTATATTGTAAAAATGCTAGTGGTATATTGCTTAAATGTTTGCTTAAGAATGATGTAGATAAGATCAAGCATGAGTTTCATGAAGGAGAATGTGGAGGCCACCTCTACTGGAAAACCACTATTAACAAAATCCTTAGAGTCGGTTACTATTGGGCCACCCTCTTTCAAGACATCCATAAAATGGTAATTGCCTGTCATAAATGCCAAATGTTTGAAGGCAAGAGAAAACTATTGCCATTACCTCTGCATCCTATTTCTTTAAGTTCCTTTTCAACAATGGGGCCTAGATTTTATTAGAGAAATCCATCTTGCTTCCTCTGCCCAACACAAATGGATCCTCACTGCAACTGACTACTTTACCAAATGGATAGAGGCCATCCCTTCTAGAACTGCCACAGACTCAGTAATCATCAAATTCCTTGAAAACCACATTTTGTCTAGATTTGGTTGTCCTAGAAAGATTATCACTGACAATGTTGCTACTTTCAGATCCAAGAAAATGGTAGAATTTTTCCACAACTATCATATTACATTGGGCCATTCTACAACTTATTACCCCCAAGGCAATGGGTTGGTTGAATCCTCAAAAAAAATTTTGGTGAACATCGTCAAAAATTTGTTGGAAGAGAACAAGAAATCATGGCACAACAAGCTAGTACATCCATTATGGGAAGATAGATTAACAAGTAAAAAAACAATTGGGATGTCTCCCTATTAGCTAGTTTATGGATCAGATGCAATTTTTCCAACAAGTTTAAGAGTGCCAGTGATGAAGCTCATCCAAGAAGTATAGTATGAATAAAATGACATGCTAAGAGGAATCAACCAGACTGTCCAGTTGCAGCAAACTAGAGAAGAAGTATATAACAGACCACAGAAAGTGCAACAAAACATTGAGAATTTGTTTGATATAAGAACCAAGGCAAATGATTTTAACATTGGGGACAAAGTGCTGAAGTGGGACTCGAGAAGAGAAGACAAGGGAAAGCATGGAAATTTTGACAATTTATGGAAAGGTCCATACACCATCCACTTTGCAAGAGGTAACAATGCATTCTTCCTAGAGGAAATGGATGGAACAGAATTATTTGGAGGTCCTGTCAATAGCAGGATGCTCAAACATTATTTTTTTTGAAAAAATCTCAGTTTCAAACTTTATCCATTGTATATAAAAATTCTCGAATAGAAGATCAGAAAAATGAAACACAAAAACAAAGAAAAGAAGAAAAGAGGGCAGATAAAAAGAAAAGATAAAGCCCCATACCAAAAAAGAATATTTCTAAAATTGTGCAAGTCCAAATACCACTATTTTTGAAGAATAAGTCATGTTCAATCATACAGCCTAATCATGATTGAACAAGTTTTAAATTTCTGCTGATAGGTTAGTGAATGAAGATTTTCCAAATTGTTTAAACTTGGATTATCATTAGATTATATTAGGAAAAGATATTGGTTCCAATGTTCAAAAATGAACCAAAGAGAAAAGAGAGGGATGCATCATAAATTCCAAATTATAGCCCTCAATTTTTTCAGTTTTACTTTGTGAAAAAATATATTATGTGCGTAGCTTGTCTAAAATGCCATAGCTCATGAAAAATCAAACTGTTAAATCTTGGTTTGGTCATGTTTTCAATTTTATGTTAGTAGATTAGAGAATGAAAATATATCAAACTGTTTAATCTTGACAGATAAGTAGATTAGGTAGAGAATAAAAGAGCTCATAAGTCTAATCTAAGCCTTTGGAAGATATAAGTGTAGAAGTATATAGTTTCATGTTTTCAAAAGAAAAATGATGTCAAGGGTTTGCAAATTTAAATGCACCCAAATGAAGAAGAAAGTTAGAAGTATGATGGGTAGGTAGACGTTGAGTTGAAGCAACCATGTTTTTCAAATTTTGAAGATCGCAACTTCAAAGGAACAAACAGCAAATCAACAAATTAAAAAGAGAAGTTTTCCAAAGTGTAAATCAAGGCACTGGTCTACATATTCCAGAGATTTGATCTCTGAGGTTCTTGACACCTCCTAAAGGAGCTGCCCTCCCCAGCTGGAGCCATTATTAGTATCTTGTATTCACATTATCACTAGGTGACTATGGATTTTCCACAAGCAATTAAAGATAGCATTCCTTGCATGTCAGCTATCTTTATAAATCTCACTGCCCTCATTATCCTTATAAATAATTTTTCACTATATCTCGGTTACCTTCTCAAGATCACCGTCCTGCCCCTAAAGGATTTTTTTTGGGATTATTTCCTTCATTCTCACTCTTTTCCCCACCACAAACTTCATTTCCTCTCTTTCTTCACTAAAAACCCCCATTAAACCCCTCACCATCAACCCTTTCCTTCGTTTCATCTAAACAATGTAAAAGATCCTCCTTTACATTATTTTAAGTCAAAATATAAACTTGTTAGCCCCACTTTTTACATATATTAAAACTCTGTTTTAATATTAAAACTGATCCTTTGTAAATATTTAAAATCCCTCTTTAAAGGTTTGTAGCGCCCCTCGCCTTTGTTTAAACTTAATATAACCTCAGCCCTACCCCTTATAAAGTGCTCATGTTTTTTTATTTAACTCGTCGGGCCCCGCATACATTGAAACCCATTCCCCATTCATATTCTAACCTTTCCATCCAGACCCCACTCCCTCTTTCTTACCCGTCGCTCCTCCAAATCCTAACCACCATTGATCTCATCCTCCTAGATCCAATGGTTCGCAACCCATATCGTAGGTTTATATGTGTCTGGGTTAACATTTTTAAAACGTGAAAAATGGGTGGTATTTGCTTGTAATGTTCCCACTTAGCCTTAGCTAAGAGGAACATTCCATTTTGTTTTAATTTATGTTTCATGAATAAATGAATAAAGGAGGACATGTAAAACTCCTAAAAATTCTGAATAAATCAATGCCCATGTGAACAAAGACAAATTAGGGCTATTTAAATAATCACTTGCAGGTGTGAAATAGGTTTGAGCTAAAGATTGGGTCAACCTTGACAAAATCAACAGCGTTGTCTAGGTTCATTGCATCTCCAAAAGGGACAGCGCAGTTCTCGAAGGGAGCCTCTAATGTGAAAAGGGTTAACTCATCAAGATGGTTTAGGTTTTGCAAGAGCTTTCTCATCTTATAAAAGGAAAAGGAGGGAAACAAGAGAAGGTTGTTGATAATGTGAAAAGGGTTAACTCATCAAGATGGTTTAGGTTTTGCAAGAGCTTTCTCATCTTATAAAAGGAAAAGGAGGGCAACAAGAGAAGGTTGTTGATAGATCATATTTTTGAGTATTTGTCTGCTTAGAAAAATACCATTCTCTGTTGTTGAGTGGAGGATTGTATCTGGAATTCCTATGCTGGAGTTTCACCTCTCCCTTTGATGATTCAAGGAGGAAATTTTTCTGAATTGAACCACTATTAGGCTTGAGGCCAAGCTCCTACTTACATTGGCAGCGCTGATCCATTGAGGGTTTTGCTGTCTCTGCAAGCTACAACAAGTGGTGATCTAGATCTGCAGAGATCTAGTGTATTTTGAGAGCCTCTCTCCATGGAGTGGGTCCTTTGACCTCCTAGAAGAGTGTATCATTTCTTGTACTTGAGATCTACAATTCTTCAATATTTTTCTGTGTCATTTGAGCTACAGCATTTTCCCACTGAGTAAACTGCGTTATTTATGTATGAAAGTTTGCAAGGTGTCTTGCTCATAGTTTAGATCAGAGATCTCTTATGCTGGGATTTTCCTTCCACTTGGTGATCCATGGATTTGCTTGCTGATCTATGTTCTGTTCAGATCTGATCCATTGTAATGTTATATTCAGAAATTTACTGCAGCAGTTTCCAGATCTGCAACTTCTTTGTCAAATCTACTCTTATTCATGCATGTTTTTGTCAAAATTCCAAGTGGATCTTGTAGAGAAAATTTTATAGATTCCAGATCTGATATAGATCTGATATTTTTTCTGTAGATCTGCTCCATATCTAAGTTGTAACTTCCAGCTACTGAACCTCCTAAAAAATAATGCTATTGAAGCATTTCTACAATTATACTTGTGTTTCTGCTCTCTTTTCTGTGGATTTATTGTTGTCTTGACTCATACATTCTAATGTATAATGAAAGGGATTAATCATAATGTTGATTTTCTAATGTATTGCTGAAATATGAGTCTTCTTTCTGATCTCCACTGAACATTTTCTAAAACAGCGCAATTCCTGAAGCAGTGCTTGCAATTGTCTGCAACCTTCCTCTTTGGGTGCTTTTTAGCTAGTCTACATTTTGGGAGATCTGTTTAATGTGCCTAAACTAATTTTTTTCTAATGAAATTCCATATATAAGTCAAATACAACATAAATAATAGGAACCAAGTCCTGATATTTTTTATTTTTGCACATTTTTACTTATAAAGCGTTTTCCTTGAGCACCTTGTTGAAATTCCTTAGAAAGGGATTATTCCAAGTTCTATAGACCGAGTCTGTAGATGACCAGGTAGCCTCTGTATCTCATCCTTTATTTTTAAAGGTGAAATATCCAGTAAATTCCCTTGCATTCAATCTCTATAATAGAATCTTGATATTCCTGGAAAAGGGTATATTACAGTGGTATCAGAGCTCCACTCTTGGCACAGGCTATGCTAGCATTGGAGCACCAGTCATGCTGCATTCCAAAGATGAAGATCCTCTTACTGAGAGGGAGAGGAGATACCAAAATAGAATTCATAAAAATTAATACTATACTACTGAAGAACTTGACAGAGGTCAAGACAAGGGGAAATCCCCTGTGAATGAGAAGGATGAGAAGGATAAGGAAGCAGAGGAGTTTGAAAAAACTCTCTTGGAGACCATGCAAAATATTTCCAAGGAGATCAAGGAGATGAGGGTGGATAGAATGAGAGATTCCCTTGGGAGATTCCATCAAGGAGAAAGTTTTGAAATATCTCATTATGGGACTGGTCAACCTGTGAGCTTGCCACAAGTCCCACCGGCCTCCCAACGCTCTACTATGCCTACCTTCTTGGCCGTAGAGAATGAGGGACCACAAGAACCAAACTCTCTGGAAGGTTACTTTGTGTAATATGACTCACAAAGCCAGAGGTTCAAGGATAACTTGAGCTTTCAAGACTTTTGCCATCTCAAGGACCGGAGGAGGCCATGGCAGTAGTACAAAGATGGAGGTTTCCTTCATGGGAGACACCACACTATGGGCAGGTTCTTCTTGCCTAATTTTGATGGATCGCCCTCTTGTTCTGCCAAAGCCTGGGTGGAAAAGTTGGACATCTATTTCCAGTTGAATAAAGTTCTCGAAGTAGAAGCCATAAAGATTGTTGCATTGCATTTTGAGGGTGAAGCCCACAACTGGTGGTTTCACAGTCTATCTACATTGGGACACAACAATGTGTCTACATATGCTGATTTCACTAGGATACTAGTGGAGATATTTGATCGGAAAGATCCAGAGGCCCCTTTTATAAGCCTGGCAAAGCTTAAGCAGATAGGAGATGCAGAGGCCTATATCTCTGAATTCCTGAGGTTTTTAGTAATGGTACCTGATCTATCAGTAGCAAGGAGAGTCTACATGTTCATTGATGGCCTGGAGGAACCTTTGCATGGTTTGGTTAAGTCTACCAAGCCCATAATTTTGCATGATACCATTGAGAGAGCTAGGGATCTCCAAGATGCCTTGCCAAGAGCAAAGGCAACTTTCCAAAGCAGAACCCCTCACTCTTCTAAGGGGAAAGAAGGCAAATTTCCTCCATCCAAGGAGATCTCACTAAAGAAACCTCTTGACATTGATCTCCTGAGGGAGTTGAGGAAAAAGAGATTGTGTTTCACTTGTCAAGAGCCATGGGTACCAGGACATAGATGTGTTGCTAGAAGAGCACATTATATTGAATTCTTTCTGATTGTGAGGAGGAAGAGGGAAATGATGGACCTAGGAGAGGTCACATCACTGGTGATGATGAGGAGGAGGATTAATCACCATCCAGAAAGGAAGAGGGAGCCTTTGCTCCAACAAGTGGGACTCTTGCTTCTTTGAGGGGAGTGACCAAGTACTTGACCCTAAGAGTACAAGGTTTCGTCATGAACCAAAGAGTGTCTATTTTGATTGACAGTGGGGCAACCCATAATTTTATTGATGCTCACCTTTTATAGAGGATAGGGATCCCCATAGATACTTTCGATGGTTTCTCTGTTTTGGTTCCGGGAGATAGAACTATGCAGTGCATGCAGGATGTTCCATCACTTTCTGTGACTATGGGAACCTACACCTTGGTGGACCATTTCTTTATAGTTGACGTACCAGACACCAACATCATCTTGGGTGTCCAGTGGTTGATTACCTTGGGAAAATTCACCACTGATTGGAAGGCCTTGCAGATGGAGTGGGTGGACTTGAAGAGCGGGAAACAAAAAATCATTCAAGGCATGCACACCTATCCTTCTCCTGATGTTTCCACCCAAACAACAGAGATTGAATTGCGCAGTGGGGGAAAGGGCCTCACAGTTCCCTCTCTTATGTTTATTAGGATGCTGCAAGGAGCATTCCTACCTCATGGCAAGTCATTTGGAATGCCATTGGATCCTAATCATGTGGGGGAAGCCTCACTAGGTGTTGCTCCAAGCATAGACCAAGCAAGGATTGGAGCAATGAAAGAAAAAGCTACAGCACTGTGGGAGGAAGGAAAAGGGAGGATCAGCGTTCCCATAAACAAATTTGGCATGTGTAATGTCAAAGGAGCAATCAACAACAAGGCAAGCACCACCATAGATATATCAGTAGCACTCTCATTGTTGAGCATTGTGGATCCATATTGGAGATCTCAACTCCTTGTGGATTACTCCAAAGATCTAGACACTGGGATGATATTAGATGGCATGAAGCAAGGAGGAGGTTACTTGGTCCATGAAGGGGTCATCTATCATCTTGGTAAAGTATTCTTGTCTCAAGCCTCCAAGCTTAAGAAAGAGATACTACAAAGAGCACACAAAGAGTTACTCTCTAGCTATATGCAGTCAGCAAAGATCTACATCCTAATCATGAGGAGTTTTGATTGGGAGGGTACGAAGGATGAGCTACATCAGCACTATGATTGGGAGGAACTACATCAACACTTACAAGAGTGCAATAGTTATGAGGAGATGGGGCAGCCAAAGGACTCTATGCAGGAGTCATTTCAGCCATCTCTTCCCACTCTCAAAAGAGAATAAATGCCCATGCCCAACTCCATGTGTGTGGGAGACTTGAATGGTAAAGAGTCTGATCTTATAGAGCATGTTTATTTTTCTGATTTGACATATTCTCTTGCCATATATATGCAGGCCATGGATCCTACAAGGATTGATATTACATACATATCTCATGGCATTGATGAGGCCAGTACAATGTCTAAATCTGTCCACTCCCTTGAGGTGCAAGGGGAGATTCTCTATCACGATGGGGGCTTCCCAAAAGCACCTAACTTGGGTATCAATTTCAGCCATGTCAAGGTGACCCATGCATCCAAGATGTGGTGGGATTACCACTTACCACACTCAAATATACTCAAGCCAAGGAGAGCATTTCATTGGTATCTTATGTGGGATTGTGACCCACCTCCTCAAGTGCAAATTTCAGTTTGCATATATGTGATTTTGCTTCCATACATAGATGGTATATTGGTATTGTATATGGGTTTGTATGGGAAAAAAGTGGGCGGTGTATATGTACCACATGGGATGGAACTTTATCTTGTACTTCATGATACATGTTTTATATGTGACATTGCTTCACCCATGTTTATTTCTGTTGAGTTTTACACTCCTGAAAGGATAGACTATGCCCCTATCATGTTAGCATTGGAGGAGAAATTTCTGATGTATTGGCTTGATGAGAACTTGGTCCATGATGAAAGCTTGATCCTTGATGGTGCCATCAATGGAGATGGAGAACAACTACAACTCTTACCCTGTCAGTTTCTTGAGGACAAGCAACATTTTAGAGGGGAGGACTATAATGTTCCCACTTAGCCTTAGCTAAGAGGAACATTCAATTTTTTTTAATTTCTATTTCATGAATAAATGAATAAAGGAGGACACGTAAAACTCCAAAAAATTCTGAACAAATCAATGCCCATGTGAACAAACACAAATCAGGGCTATGTAAATAATCACTTGCAGGTGTAAAAGAGGTTTGAGCTAAAGACTGGGTCAACCTTGACCAAATCAACAGCATTGTCTAGGTTCATTGCATCTCCAAAAGGGACAGCGCAGTTCTAGAAGGGAGCCTCTAATGTGAAAAGGGCTAACTCATCAAGATGGTTTAGGGTTTGCAAGAGCTTTCTCATCTTATAAAAGGAAAAGGAGGGCAGCAAGAGAAAGTTTTTGATAGATCATATTTCTGAGTATTTGTCTACTTAGACAAATACCATTCTCTGTTGTTGAGTGGAGGATTGTATTTGGAATTCCTATGCAAGAGTTTCACCTCTTCCTTTTATGATTCAAGGAGGAAATTTTTCTGAATTGAACCACTATTAGGCTTGAGGCCAAGCTCCTACTGACATTGGCAGTGCTGAACCATTGAAGGTTTTGCTGTCTCTACAAGCTGCAGCAAGTGGTGATCTAGATCTGCAGAGATCTAGTCTATTTTGAGAGCCTCTCTCCATGGAATGGATCCCTTGACCTCATGGAAGAGTGTATCATTTCTTGTACTTTATATCTGCAATTCTTCAGTAGTTTTCTGTGTCATTTGAGCTACAGTGTTGTCCCACTGAGTAAAATGCATTATTCATGTATGATGGTTTGCACGGTGTCTTGGTCATAGTTTAGATTAGAGATCTCTTGTGCTTGTAGAAATTATATAACTGATGTGTTATACATCCAAGATTCTTCTAATCAAACACTATTTGACTTCATGCACAATACAAAATCTCTTCTACTATTGATCATTACTTGCAGAAATTAAATCAATTGCATGCACACATTGAAACCATAAAAATTCACACATATGAACACAGTGTTTTAACCGGAAAGCCTGAAGCTAAAAACCCCAACTATCTGTATATAATATATGTCATAGAGATCATGTAACAATCCTCATACAAATTTGATCATATCAAGCTCTCAGTACAGTGCAATCACTACACTCTAATCAGGCCCGATCTAGCAAATCCATGCACCGATCTTTGCCAACTGCTAGCCTGCCTCTACTGCGCAATCCCTGCTGAATATTGGCTTTGAATGAACTCGAATTGATCCAGCCCTTCTCACAAAATCCTCATTGGCATCTCCAATCACTATGTGGTGCAAACTCATGCAACACTATAGTCACAACTGATAGTCAACCTACTCTTTCACCTACCTCTCCACTAGTCTCCACTAAAATTGTCCATGCACTGTAGTTAACTGATGTATTCTTCAGTTTATTAATGAGTTAATAATTAGTGAATTAATTATTAATTAATTCACACCACTCTCACTAGTGTATCAATCAGTTAGACTAGATAAAACTATCTCAACTGTGTCTAATTGAGTTAAACTGAACACAACTCCACCAAATACCTCAATAACTCCACCAAACTCTGTCACATGAGTTCTAACTGAAGTCTCCATGCAATAGTTCCACTTAACCCTCGATAATAGCGTAATTCCTTCTGTCATCTCCTGTGCTACATCTGTGCACTTAACTGAAGTGCTCCAAGAGAATAAGATAATGTTTATATTCCAAATATTATTAAGAGCTAATAATATTCAACATATCTATTTTTAGATTGGCAATCTAAAAATAGATTCCGCCCAATATGTCTAAAAATATAAGTCCATCTATTTTTTCCAACTTGACCAACGATCCACAAATATCATCCTGCAACTCATAGAATATGATCGACATGTCTAAAAATAGACTTGCGCCAAAAATAGCCTGCGAGCCCACTTAGTGAAGGCAACTATTTTCACTAAGCTCATCATCTTGTTGCAATCTCAACACTCCCTCTCAACAAGATAGGGATTATCTGGCACCCGATCCTGCCTCTATGGTATTCAAATTTGCTCCTGGTGAGCGCCTTCGTCAAGATATCAGCATCCTGATCCTCCGTAGGAATGTAAGCAAGTAACATGATCTTCCGTTGCACACAATCTCTGATATGATGATACAAGATGTCAATGTGTTTAGATCTATCATGAAATACTAGATTAACTGAGAGTTTGATGCAACTCTGATTATCACAATATATCACAGAAGGATCTAAGTGTGAACCGAACAACCCGACCATGATCTTCGTCATCCATATAGCCTCGCATGCATCCAAACTTGCTGCCATGTAATCGGCCTCCGCTGAACTGAGTGCCACGGATCTCTGTTTCCTTCTGTACCAAGAAACTGTTGTAGAATCGATACTGAAAATCCCACTAGATGTGCTCTTTCTTTCCATTGGGCTCCCTGCCCAATCTACATCCGTGGAGCCATGCAGCTTCACCTCATCTGAATGTTTGTACCAAATCCATATCTCAATGTGCCTCTGAGATATCTCAATACATGCTTGCCTGCCTTCCAAAAGAGCTTGGTAGGCTTAACCATAGCTTGTGAAAGTTGGTTATCAGCATATCATATGTCAAGTCATGCATTGACTAGATACATAAGTGACCCCACCAACTGTCGGTAAACAGTGGCATCCACTACCTTTGACGATGTAGCATCCTCTTTCCTCCAACCACCAGGAAGAGGAGTGTCGATAGGCTTGCAACCATGCATGTTGAACTTCTGCAGTATCTCACGAGCATACTTTCCTTGAGACATAAACAATCCATAACTGCGCTGCCAAATTTCCAATCCCAGGAAATAATGAAGGAGGCCCAAGTCCTTCATCTCAAACTCTTTTTCAAGATCAACCTTGCATGAGAGTGTCAACTGTTCATCACCTTTCAAAATCATTTCATCTACATAAAGTACGATGATCAGCAACTTACCCTCCACCACAATCTAGTATAGGTTTGGATCCACCTCACTCTTGGTGAATCCAAGACCAGTGAAATAATTGTCTATCCATGTGTACCAAGCACGAGGTTCTTGTTTCAACCCATACATAACTCTTTTGAGCTTTCACACATGCGACTCGCTGCTGAAGATCTCGAAACCTTCAGGATGCTCTATGTACACCTCCTCCTCAATGACTCCGTTGAGGAACGCAGTCTTCACTTCCATCTGATGAATGTGCCATTCCATCTGCGCTGAGAGAGCTAGGATGCTCCGTATGGAAGAATACCTTGCGACAAGTGCAAAGGTTTCCTCATAGTATATCCCCTCAATTTGTGAGAAGCCCTGGGAAAAAAATCTTTCCTTGTACTTCTCAACAGTCCTGTCAGCTGCTTGCTTCACTTTGTAGATCCATCTCGAACCTACCACTGATTTCCCTTCCAGCCTTGGGACAATCTCCCATGCATTGTTTCTGATAATCGAATCATACTCTTCCACCATGGCATCTACCCATGCAGGGTCCTCCACAGCTTCCTTGAAATAGGATGGCTCTGTCATGATACACTTGCTCATTAGAGCCATGTATCCAGTATATCGGTTAGGTGGTTGTCTCTATCTGCACTGTGATATAGGTGCTCCTACAATTTTCTCTGCATCAAGATTCATTCGCTCAGCTTCTCTAGTGCGCTTCCGCCCTCTAATGGTCTGGCGCTACATGATTTGTTTCTTCCACTCCATGAACCTCCTCTTATGGATGATCCACATCCTGAGGCTCATCCTTAGGAACTAATAGCTCCTCATCTGCATGCAAGTGTGGCTCCCTCTCAAGCGAACACTTCATGGCTTTCTCCTCATGAAATTTGATATCCTGTTGCACAACAGTCTTCTGACTGTCTGGCAAATACAAATGATAGTTTTGGGGTGTTTCTGTGTACCCCACAAATATCCCAACCTCTGCGGTCGGCTCCAGCTTCTTCCTGGCATCCTTCGTCACATGAATGCAAATAGGTGAGCCAAAAATCTTCAAATGAGAAATATCAAGCTTGTTACCAGAAAACGCCTCCTCGGGTGTACTCATGCCAAGTTCTCTGTGAGGACAACTATTTTTCACATAAACCGCAGTATTGCATGCCTCAGCCCACAAGTGAATGGGAAGGCCCTGATCATGCAACATCACCCGTGCAGCACCCACAATCGTTCTGTTATTTCGCTTAGTGACCCCATTCTGCTGTGGGTTATGAGGCGTTATGAGCTCTCTTTGAATTCCTTCTGCACTACAAAAGTCCTTGAATTCGCCAGATATGAATTCACCACCATTATCGCTCCTAAGAGCCTTCACCTGCTTCTCCGATTCTTTCTCCACCAGTACCTTAAACTCACAGAACTTAGAGAATGTCTCACTCTTATTCTGCATGAAGAAGATCCAGCACTTACGAGAAAAATCATCAACAAATATCACATAATACCTGTGCTTTTTTGTCGAAGCTACTGAGAAAGGTCCACACACATCTGTGTGAATTCTCTCACGGATTGTTGTGGCGCGACTATCCTTCTCATGAAAGGTGGCTTTCACAAATTTTCCCAAAGTACATCCCTTGCACTGATCTGACTATGCAAGTGTACCTTTGGGAAGCCCGGTAGAAATTTGCTATAAAATTTTCAAAGCACCATGGTGAAGATGGCCCAATCTCTTGTGCCATATCTCGCCCTCATCCCAGCTCACCACTCCTTTTGCCTTACCTGCCATTACTGCATAACCATATACCTGCAACTAATAAAGGTTCCTAACTCAAACCCCTATCCTCCAGGTTTCACCAGTTGCCTTACTGCGCAGGAAATCCTTTCCCTCGCTAAAGACAACATCATATCCCTTGTCTTCCAACATCGCCATAGAGATAAGATTCTTCTTCAATCCTGGATAATGCATGACATCCTTCAAGATGGAAAGTGTTAGACTCCTATACCAATAGGTGTCATTTTTCATGATTGTCTTGATTGAACTATGGAATATGTTCAAACCTTTTTCTTGAGAAAAGGTGTTCAATATTCTTGAAAAACCAAAAAATCAAAAAAATTTAAAAATGTAAAGAGGGTATACCCTAAAAGAAAAATCAAAGGGTAAAAAGAATAAAATGGTCAAAAAAGTGAAAGAAATGAACCCCAAGCAAAAAATAGACCAAGGAAAGTGTGCAAATCCAAATGCCACTACTATTTCATTTTTTGTAAATAAGTAATTGTGTGCAGCTTGTTAAACTTTGCCACAATTTATGAAAAGTCAAACTGTATAAACTTGATTCATTCAGTTTTCAATTTCATGTTGTAGAATACTGAATAAATATCTGACCAAAATGTATTTAACTAAGTCTTTGGATAATAAGAGTAGTATTAGATAGATTTGCCATGTAAAAGGAAAAGACTGATAAGGGTTTGCAAGTCCAAATGCACCCTAATAAAGAAGAGAAAATGGTAGTGTCAAGTAGATAGGGTAGGTAGATGGTGTTGCAAAGTTTTATGTGATGAATGATGGTGCTGAATATGTTTAATCTTTTACCTTCATCACAAGTACTGAAGCAAAAAATGCACTGGAAAATTCACAGAAAGCAAAGTCAAAATCATTAACTTCCCACATCACTTTCTCCCTAAGAGTTTTACTAATTTCCCCAAAGTGCTAGGGTATTTGAAGATTAAAGGGGCTCAAGGCATTTCTTTGACTTTTGGAGGGACCAAACCCTCGGCCTAATGATCAAAAAGACCTAAGTACTTGAAGTTATTTATCATTATAATCATTCACTTTTAATCTTTTCCTAAGTAAAATTCTATTTTACTTAGGAAAATCATGCAAATTTCCATAATAATCCCTCAAAATTACTTCTATCCTATGTTTAAGTGTTGAAATTGAGATGATGCAATTTACTTCAGAAATCTCCACTTTCCTAGTTGTGTAAAGTATTTTGAGTTTCCCTTGTCCCTTTGTCATATTAAAATTTAACTTTACATATTAAATCCTTATACAAATCACCTTTCCTTATATGTATAACTCCTCCTATACAATATCCCCAAAACCCTCTTATTATAGATTTCTAGCCAAAGTATTTAATTCCATATATTTGAAATAAAAACCCTCATTATAATGCCCTTTGGTTAGAAATATATCTTTATAATCTATCCCCGCCCTATGGATAATAAATTACATTAATTTATTACCATATAATAACAATATTGAAAAGGTTTTAAACATATGTTTTATGTTTTAAACGGAAAAAACAAATAAAACCAAAGCCCGCCGCAACCCCAACTTTCATTAAACCACGGGATTAATTAATCACCCGGATTAATTAATAACCAATCCCTCAGCCAATAAGATGCCGCCCAGAATAGTTAAATTAACATTAATTACTTTGGGCCCGCGTGTTAAATACCCCACCATCTTATCGTCATATCACCCGTCCGATCGCCCATTCTCGGATCAACGGCTCGCTGTAATTCCGCTAGCCATCCATCGTCCAATCGTTAGCGCGCAGGATCACAGTGGTTTCGAAATAGTGCACCCGCCACGTGTTGATCTCCGAAAGGAATCGCTCCCATTCCACAAAATACCGCCAACTCCCGAAAGCGGTGCGGAATTTACCGCTTACCGCCCGACCCCGGTGACGTGTCCTCCCGTACACTGATGACGACATTTTCGAAAACAATAAAAAATTCCCGTTGACTTTGCAAATAAAATAGGATTCCGCGTATTTTCTATCATTCTGTCTGTTGAAAGCGATTACGCCCTCCACACTGAAAATTTGAAAATCGATTGTTAAACTGCCATTAACAGAATTTACTGAAGACCCCCATCATTCCAGTATTCAAGCGTCCATCCGTCGTCCATCAGTACCTGTTAAACACGGTTTTCCTTCAGAAAACAGGTATTTACCCTAGAAACTCCCTCTGAACTCTGTAAAAACTTGGTTTTCCTTTTTCTTTCGTTGAAACAGGTTCAGAATTGATTGATTAGTCTACTCCTCAAATCCCGAAACCACAATTGCCATCTCCAACTCCATGAAAGCTATTTTTTTCATTGAAAACCGAAATTTCCATTTCTGAATCCACAAGAACCAGGAATGGAGATTCTCGTGGCTCTTAATGTCGCACCCTTGGATGCCCCTCACTGATATTTAGATTATCTTCCTTTAACAATTAAAGAGTATCAGTGGTTAAAGTGTATCAGGTAAAAGTCAGGGTGAAAGTTAAAATGAAGTTACAGAGCAGTCAAAGGTAAACAGTAAAATTAAATACAAAAGGCAGTAAAATGGTAAAAAGGAAATGAAAATAATTTCACCAACATTGAAGTTTGTCTAAAGTGAAAGTAAAATAGTCAAAAGAACAAAAAAGTGAAAAGATGAAAAACACAACAAGAGGGAATATTTTTGCAGAAATTGCATGTTTAAGTCATAATTTTGCAGAAACTATTGTGATCAATTCAAGATGAATTTTTCAAAACTGAAATATTTTTATTTTCTTAAGAGGTCCATCTACAAAAACCTCTCTCACGTTTCTAACAGCCATTATGGTTTTGGAAATATTAAACAATGTTGGAAAGCACTTTTTGCAGAAAATGCATGTTAAGTCATCATTTTGCAGAGAATATTGTGGCCAATAAGAAATACGTATTACAAAACTGAAGGAGGGTTTTGTTCCTAAGAGACCCATCTACAAAAACCTATCTCATTTTTTGGACATTGATTTTAGACTGAGAGATACATGCACATCTTTAGAGGCTATGTTTCAGACTCTGTAAAACTCTGTTTTACATATATTTTTGCAGAGCCTATTGTGCACAACTGGAGCGGAATTTTAGGAAAGTGAAAGAGGTTTATCTCGAAAACAGATTTATCTACAATAACCTATTTCACTTTTTACATATCTATTACGGATTGATAAATACAAAGATATCATTGGACCCCAAGTTTGCAGAATTGTTGGAGCAGATTGCACAAAGAAAGGAAGTAGTTAGTGACTTGGATGCCTCATCATCAACTAAGAGTTGGATCAAATTCGAATTCTCCTCTTTTTCATCACCTATCCATACAAAATAGTGCCAAATAAATGAATTAATTTGAGTGTCCTTTACTTAAGTTCTATTTATGTAAAATAGTTGGAGAGATTTGTGAACTAATCTTGATATTTTTTCAAGATATTTTAGTTTAGAATTTGTATAAATACTTCACTCTTGGAAGTATTTTGGGTGGATTGTATTACTTTGCTATGAAATTGAAGTTTTTGGAATAAAATAATTTTGGAGAAATTTATTTGTGGCTTACTGGATGACAATTTGAAGCTCAGGACTTTTTGCAGGATTCATGTGTCGGACTGCAGTTCAATAAGTCTTTCTACCCTATGTCTTAAGTTTTATATCCGTTTATAATATCATTGTTTCATTTCTGAATAGTTAACATAAAGGATTGAATCAGAATTTACTTAATTGTACTCTGATTTCAGATGTGATTATTCTTAATGTTTTCCTCTAAATTGGTTATAAGCACGAATTCTTAAATGCTCTTGCTTCGCTAATTTAAACATTCTTGATTACTATAATAAATAATTCTTCATTGCTCTTTGTTTGTAGTCATTTCATTTCTTTCTTTTGAACATGGTGAAAGATTCTTAGCTGCCTTTCATCCCTTCAAAATCATCCCATCCACTTTAAATTTTAAGGATTGTTCTCTGTCTAGCTATCTTGCCCTGTAAAGCCATCTTGTGTGTAGAATAGAAATCCAGCAAAGCCATCCTTTGACTCCATAGCCCAATGGACTGAAAACTTTCAACCTTGCCCTTAGTTTGTGGATTCCACCATTTTCAAACAAACTCTTGGATCTATAACTAGCCTAAAACCTTCTAAGAACAAAGATAAATCATAAAGAGAGAGCCCTCTCTGGATGCAGATTGGCTAGATTCTGCATCCGAAGGTTGGTTTGTGGTTACCTCGGGTATACTTTCCTTTTCCAAAACTTCAAGGAAAACCTGAGTGATAACATAGTGGCGACCATACTGGGGATCTGAATCATTTTATTGATACTATTGTTTTATTTATAAGCTATAGACAGAGTCTGAAGATCAGCCAGGTAGCCTTTGAAATGCTTTTGCTCTGCAACTGCATAGTAAACAAATGTTGCTTCATTCTATCTCTAGTTTAGCTTATAAAATGAACTTTGGATTCAAAATATTCAATCAGAGTCTCTAGTTCAATAAATCTTTGAGAAAATTTTAATTAAAAATCTTAAATTTCTTGAAGAGTTTGTAGAAGTTGTTTTGAAAATTCACAAAAAATTTGGTTTCCTGAAGAACTAACTTTTTCTTCAGAATTGTTTTACAGGTTTAGATATGATCTATGATGGTGGACAGGGATCAGACACACAAAGGTTAAAATCATCCACCTGGCGACTCCAAAATCAATTTCACTACTAAGACTCCACTGGAGGAATGAACCTAGAAGAACAATATGGGAAGATCAAGCTTTCAACTTGGATTGTTATCCAAGACATTATGTTCTTTCTAAATTGATATGGCTTTCCAATGTATATTGTATTTTAGAGAAGATCTTAGAGTAGTTTTTAATTTATCTCTTTTGAAAATTGTAAATATAAATCTCCATGCATATTTGAGCATCATTCTTCTGACTTTTTGATATCATTTTCCAATCAAGACACTGTTGATCAAAGATCAAGAGCTTCAAGTTTCAGAGAAATTCCACAACCAAATAATCCATATTCCAAAGCATTAATAGTGATACTGGATGACAGGGTTTGTGGAAAATCTTTCATTTGATGAAATTTTAAATGAATTCAGGGATGAGTTATCAAAACTTCAATTTGATGAGGATTTTCTAAGAGCTTTCTTTCTTTTTTTTAAATCAAGAAAATGTTCTCCTAAAGTTAAAAAATGGCTTCTTGATATAATTTGTGAAAATTATGAAAATGAAATCAAACTTTTGCATTCTCAAATTCAGTCATACAATTTCCGAAATCCTAAAGAATTCTTTGAAAATCTTCTTTCTCCAAAGCAAGAGGAAATTGTACTATCTTTTGACTTGCATATTGAAGATGATTATTCTTTCAAACACAAGACTGAAGAAATAAGTTCATGGTCTAATATTCATAATTCAATTGAACAATTAGTCATTGAAGGCCTAGAAGTAAATAACATACATCATGCTTTTATTGATCCTATATCAGATTATATGGAGAATCTTTTTAGCTCAAATTATTTAACATGTTTTCTCTATAAGGATCAAACACATCAAAAGTGGCCTTTACACATCATATCATTTATTATAAAGGCACATGATCATAACATACTTCCAATTTTGATCACAAGCAATCAATTTATCCATTTATTTTTACAGCTACTTGATTGGCTTCATTGGCATTTTTGTATTACCTGATTCAATAAGATTTTTAGTAGATTAGAGTAGGTAAATGAGTGCTAATAAGCTTAGAATTTTGAGCATTTTTTTTTTAAGTTCTCAATTTTCAGCTAGTTTTTCATTAAGTTGGTTTGAAAATTTTTGTGTGTTGTTTTAGTTTCAGATCAGGTTTTAGGTTGCAGAAAAAGGACTATATTCAATTCAAGATTTTCAACCACAACAAATGCATGTTTGGGATTGGAACAAGGCAGAAAATTCCTAACTGGGCAACAAAGTTTTAAGTTTTGATTGGATGGTGACTTCTTGGAGTTGAAGCCCGAAGTGAAGGCCCTAAGCTTCAAAATTTCCACTATCATATATACAATAAAGCTACCAGAAGAAGGAGATTACATGGTTTAATTTGAAGACATTTTGAGGCAACTGACCTGCTGTTCTTGACTTTTCACAAGGAAAAGCCATCCCCAAGTGGAGCCAGTGTTAGACTCCTATACCAATAGGTGTCATTTTTCATGATTGTCTTGATTGAACTATGGAATATGTTCAAACCTTCTTACTTGAGCAAAGGTGTTCCATATTCTTGAAAACCAAAAAAATCAAAAAATTTAAAAAATGTAAAGAGGGTATACCCTAAAAGAAAATCAAAGGGTAAAAATAATAAAAAATGGCCAAAAAAGTAAAAGAAATGAACCCCATAAAAAACAAAGGCCAAGGAAAGTGTGCAAGTCTAAATGCCACTACTTTTTACTCTGATGTAATAAACAAATTGTGTGCAGCTTGTCAAACTTTTGCCACAATTTATGAAGAGTCAAATTGTTTAAACTTGACTCATTCATTTTCAATTTCATGTTGTAGAATAGAGAATAAATATCTGACCAAACAATTTAATCTTGGCAGATAAGTAGATAGGTAGAGTTAATAAAAGGTGCTCAACAGTTTAATCTGAGCCCTTGGATGTAATAAGAGTAGTATTAGATAGATTTGCCATGTAAAAGGAAAATACTGATAAGGGTTGGCAAGTCCAAATGCACCCTAATAAAGAAGAGAAAATGGTAGTGTCAAGTAGATAGGGTAGGTAGATGGTGTTGCAAAGTTTCATGTGATGAATGATGCTGTTAAATGTGTTAATCCTTTACTTTCATCACAAGTACTGAAGAAAAAAATGCAGTGGAAAATTCATAGAAAGCAAATTCAAAATCATTAACTTCCCACATCACTTTCTCCCTAAGAGTCTTACTAATTTCCCCAAAGTGCTAAGGTATTTGAAGATTAAAGGGGCTCAAGGCATTTCCTTGACTTTTGGAGGGACCGGACCCTCGGCCTAATGATCAAAAAGACCTAAGTACTTGAAGTTATTCATCATTATAATCATTCACTTTTAATCTTTTCCTAAGTAAATTCTATTTTACTTAGGAAAATCATGCAAATTTCCATAATAATCCCTCAAAATTACTTGCTATCCTATGTTTAAGTGTTGAAATTGAGATGATGCAATTTACTTCAGAAATCTCCACTTTCCTAGTTGTGTAAAGTATTTTGAGTTTCCCTTGTCCCTTTGTCATATTAACATTTAACTTTACATATTAAATCCTTATACAAATCACCTTTCCTTATATGTATAACTCCTCCTATACAATATCCCCAAAACCATCTTATTATAGATTTCTAGCCAAAGTATTTAATTCCATATATTTGAAATAAAAACCCTCATTCTAATGCCCTTTGGTTAGAAATATATCTTTATAATCTATCCCTGCCCCTATGGATAATAAATTACATTAATTTATTACCATATAATAACAATATTGAAAAGGTTTTAAACATATGTTTTATGTTTTAAACGGAAAAAACAAATAAAACCAAAGCCTACCGCAACCCCAACTCGCATTAAACCACGGGATTAATTAATCACCCGGATTAATTAATAACCAATCCCTCAGCCAATAAGACGCCGCCCGGAATAGTTAAATTAACATTAATTACTTTGGGCCCGCATGTTAAATACCCCACCATCTTATCGTCATATCACCCGTCCGATCGCCCATTCCCGGATCAACGGCCCGCTGTAATTCCATTAGCCATCCATCGTCCAATCGTTAGCGCGCGGGATCACGGTGGTTTCGAAACAATGCACCCGCCACGTGTTGATCTCCGAAAGGAATCGCTCCCATTCCACAAAATACCGCCAACTCCCGAAAGCGGTGCGGAATTTACCGCTTACCGCCCGACCCCGGTGACGTGTCCTCCCGTACACTGATGACGACATTTTCGAAAACAATAAAAAATTCCCGTTGACTTTGAAAATAAAACAGGATTCCGTGTATTTTCTATCATTCTGTCTGTTGAAAGCGATTACGCCCTCCACACTGAAAATTTGAAAATCGATTGTTAAACTGCCATTAACAGAATTTACTGAAGACCCCCATCATTCCAGTATTCAAGCGTCCATCCGTCGTCCATCAGTACCTGTTAAATATGATTTTCCTTCAGAAAACAGGTATTTACCCTAGAAAATCCCTCTGAACTCTGTAAAAACTTGGTTTTCATTTTTCTTTCGTTGAAACAGGTTCAGAATTGATTGATTAGTCTACTCCTCAAATCCCGAAACCACAATTACATTCCCAAACCTGTTTTGTGCCCATTTTTTCATTGCAAACCGAAATTTCCATTTCTGAATCCACAAGAACCAGGAATGGAGATTCACGTGGCTCTGAATGTCGCACCCTTGGATGCCCCTCACTGAGATTTAGATTATCTTCCTTTATCAGTTAAAGAGTATCAGTGGTTAAAGTGTATCAGGTAAAAGTCAGGGTGAAAGTTAAAATGAAGTTACAGAGCAGTCAAAGGTAAACAGTAAAAGTAAATACAAAAGGCAGTAAAATGGTAAAAAGAAAATGAAAATACTTTCACCAACATTGAAGTTTGTCTAAATTGAAAGTAAAATAGTCAAAAGAACAAAAAAGTGAAAAGATGAAAAACACAACAAGAGGGAATATTTTTGCAGAAATTGCATGTTTAAGTCATAATTTTGCAGAAACTATTGTGATCAATCCAAGATGAATTTTGAAAAACTGAAAGAGTTTTATGTTCTTAAGAGTTCCATCTACAAAAACTTCTCTCACGTTTCTAACAGCCATTATGGTTTTGGAAATATTAAACAATGTTGGAAAGCACTTTTTGCAGAAAATGCCCGTTAAGTCATCATTTTGCAGAGAATATTGTGGCCAATAAGAAATACATATTACAAAACTGAAGGAGGTTTTTGTTCCTAAGAGACCCATCTACAAAAACCTATCTCATTGTTTGGACATTAATTTCAGGCTGAGAGATACATTTACATCTTTAGAGGCTATTTTTCAGACTCTATAAAACTCTGTTTTACATATCTTTTTTCAGAGCCTATTGTGCACAGCTGGAGAGGAATTTTAGGAAAGTGAAAGAGGTTTATCTCACCAACATATTTATCTACAATAACCTCTTTCATGTTTTACATATATATTACGGATTGAGAAATAAAAAGATATCATTGGATCCCAAGTTTGCAGAATTGTTGGAGCAGATTGCACAAAGAAAGGAAGAAGTTAGTGACTTGGATGCCTCATCATCAACTAAGAGTTGGATAAAATTCGAATTATACTCTTTTTCATCACCTATCCATACAAAATAGTGCCAAATAGATGAATTAATTTGAGTGTCATTTACTTAATTTCTATTTATGTAAAATAGTTGGAGAGATTTGTGAACTAATCTTGATATTTTTTCAAGATATTTTAGTTTAGAATTTGTATAAATACTTCACTCTTGGAAGTATTTTGGGGGGATTATATTATTTGGATGTGACATTGAAGTTTTTGGAATAAAAAGTGTTTTGGAGAAATTTATTTGTGGCTTACTGGATGACAATTTGAAGCTCACGACTTTTTGCAGGATTCATGTGTCGGACTGCAGTTCAATAAGTCTTTCTACCCTATGTATTAAGTTTTATATCCGTTTATAATATCATTGTGTCCATTTCTGAATAGTTAACATAAAGGATTGAATCAAAATTTACTCAATTGTACTCTGATTTCAGATGTGATTATTCTTAATGTTTTCCTCTAAATTGGTTATAAGCACGAATTCTTAAATGCTCTTGCTTTGCTAATTTAAACATTCTTGATTACTATAATATTTTTCATTGCTCTTTGTTTGTAGTCATTTCATTTCTTTCTTTTGAACATGGTGAAAGATTCTTAGCTGCCTTTCATCCCTTCAAAATCATCCCATCCACTTTAAATTTTAAGGATTGTTCTCTGTCTGGCTATCTTGCCCTGCAAAGCCATCTTGTGTGTAGAATAGAAATCCAGTAAAGCCATCCTTCGACTCCATAGCCCAATGGACTGAAAATCTTCAACCTTGCCCTTAGTTGGCGGATTCCACCATTCAAACAAAATCAAAACTCTTGGACTCATAACTAGCCTAAAACTTTCTAAGAACAAAGATAAATTATAAAGAGAGAGCCCTCTCTGGATGCAGATTGGCTAGATTCTGCATCTGAAGGTTGGTTTGTGGTTACCTCGGGTATACTTTCCTTTTCCACAACTTCAAGGAAAACTTGAGTGATAACAAAAGTTTTTCTAGACTCCCTCTCAAATGAAATGGTCCTGATACCAGTCGCACTGTATCTACCATCATCGCTCATCTCGATGTGCACTCCAAGATCATTCTCATCCAGATCAGTAAAAAAATCTTTGTCTCCGGTCATATGGAAAGACGCACCACTATCAAGAAACCACACTGAACCCATCATACTTGAGACCAAGCAAGCGATCATCAAAAAATATAGCTCAAACTGTGAGGCTAAGGTCTCTCCAACTGTTGATCCATTAGCCTGCTTATTTTTCTTCTTTTGTGGACAATTAGTGGTGTAATGTCCGTGTTGGTGACAGTGAAAGCACTTCACCTTGGACATGTCCTGCTTCTTACCTTTCGCACTGGATTGAGAAGAATTTTTCTTTCCCTTCCCTTTCCTTGCTTTGGCAGCCAAGGTGAAATTTTCTTCATCTTCATTCTTCGATGAAGATCCATCCCTGGTACTCCACCTTATCTCCTCCTGCACAAGATCCGACCAAAGTCGCTCCCATCCCGATAGTTTCTCCCGACCATTGACAGAGTCCTCATAGGAATGCCAACTCTTCGGAAGCCCAAGGAGAGCAAAGCTCACCAAGTCCTCTTCATATACAGTAAACCCCACACTTCCCAGCTCATCCCTGCACTGGAAAAACTTCGTGAGGTACTTGGGTATATTGTCATCTTTCTCTATTTTTATTTTCCTGAGCTTATGCTTGAGCGCCAACTTCCTCTGGTCGCTCTTGCTTTGGAACAAGTCTGTCAAAGCTTTCCACATCAAGAATGGAGAAGATTTACCATGAAGGCTGGACACTATGTAATCCTTCACACCTTCCAACAAAATCCTTCGACATTTTTTTGTCTTCTTTTTCCATGCGTCAAGTGCGGCAGCATCACTAGAAGCAGGTTTTGGAATTTCTGCATCTATGAACTCCTTCAACCCATTATCCTCCATCATTGCCTCCATCCTGTCCTTCCATGCAATATAATTTTAGCTTCCCTCAAGGGCATACTCCAATCAAAATCCGTTGAAATACATCTCAACTTTGACACCAAGAAAACACTGCTACAAATTCGAATTCCACCAGCACAAATTTCAACCGCTTTAATGCTTTGCAATTGCTCCAATGATCAATATCGCTATGATACCATGTAGAAATTATATAACTAATGCATTATACATCCAATATTCTTCTGATCACACACTATTTGACTTCATTCACAATACATAATCTCTTCTACTATTGATCATTACTTGCGGAAATTAAATCAATTGCATGCACACATTGAAACCATAAAAATTCACACATATGAACACAGTGTTTTAATGGGGAATCCTGAAGCTAAAAACCCCAACTATCTGTATATAATATATGTCATATAGATCATGTAACAATCCTCATACAAAGCTTATCATATCAAGCTCTTAGTACAATACAATCGCTACACACTAATCAGGCCCGATCTAGCAAATACATTCATTGATCTTTGCCATCTGCTAGCCTGCCTCTACTGCGCAATCCCTACTAAATATTGGCTCTGAATGAACTCGAATTGGTCCAGCCTTGCTCACACAATCCTCATTGGCATCTCCAATCACTGTGTGGTGCAAACTCATGCAACACTATAGTCACAACTGATAGTCAACCTGCTCTTTCACCTACCTCTCCACTAGTGTATCAATCAGTTAGACTAGATACAACTAGCTCAACTGAGTCTAACTGAGTTAAACTAAACACAACTCCACCAACTACCTCAATAACTCCACCAAACTCTATCACATGAGTTCTAACTAAATTCTCCATGCAATAGCTCCACTTAACCCTCAGGAATAGACTAATTCCTTCCGTCATCTCCGGTGCCACATCTGTGCACTTAACTGAAGTGCTCCAAGAGAATAAGATAATTTTTATAGTCCAAATATTATTAAGAGCTAATAATATTCGACATATCTATTTTTAGATTGGCAATCTAAAAATAGATTCCGCCCAATATGTCTAAAAATATAATTCCATCTATTTTTTCCAACTTTACCAACCATCCACAAATAGCATCCTGCAACTCATAGAATATGATCGACATGTCTAAAAATAAACATAGTCTAAAAATAGACTTGCGCCAAAAATAGCCTACGGACCCACTTAGTGAAGGTGACTCTTTTCTCTAAGCTCATCATCTTGTTGCAATCTCAACAGTGTTGGGCTTTGCCTTCCACTTGGTGATCCATGGATTGGCTTGTTGATCTATGTTCTGTTCAAATCTGATCCATTGTAATGAAATGTTATATTTAGAAATTTACCGCAGCAGTTTCCAAATCTGCAACTTGTTTCTCAGATCTACTCTTATTCATCCATGCTTTTGTCAAAATTCCAAGTGGATCTTGTAGAGAAAACTGTATAGCTTCCAGATCTGATATAGATCTGATATTTTGTCCACAGATCTGATCCAGATCTAAGTTGTAACTTCTAGCTACTGAACCTCCTGAAAAATAACGTTGTTGAAGCATTTATGCAATTATACTTGTGTTTCTGCTCTCTTTTCTAAGGATTTATTGTTGTCTTGACTCATACATTCTACTGTATAATGAAATGGATTCATCATAATGTTGATTTTCTGATGTATTGCTGAAATATGAGTCTTCTTTCTAATCTCCACTGAACATTTTCTAAAACAGCGCAATTCCTGAAGCAGTGCTTGCATTTGTCTACAGCCTTCCTCTTTGGGTGCTTTTTAGCTAGTCTACATTTTGGGAGATCTATTTAATGTGCCTAAACTAATTTTTTTCTGATGAAATTCCATATATAAGTCACATACAACATAAATAATTTGCACATTTTTACTTATATAGCGTTTTACTTGAGCACCTTGTTGAAATTACTTAGAAAGGGATTATTCCAAGTTCTATAGATAGAGTCTACAGATGGCCAGGTAGCCTCTGGATCTCATCCTTTATTTTTAAAGGTGACATATCCAGTAAATTCCCCTGCAGTCAAACTCTAGAATAGAATCTTGATATTCCTGGAAAAGGGGATATTACATCGCCCGGGTCCCATCCGCCATGTGTCTCCCTATATATGGTATCACATGCCTCCACCCAATACCATTACCACCCCTTAACTCATACAAAAATCGCCTTTTCTCTTCTCGCCAAATCCCGATACTGCTGACCTAATTCAAACTATATGAAGCCCTATGGCTCTGCGATGAAGCCTTCTTCCACCATAAATCATCTACAAAACGCTCCAAACGCCCAAAAAACTCCAAAAAAATGCAGAAAAGCACCCCACGGAGGATTTAAATATTAATTGGTTTTTTAGTGTGCAGGCTTCATGGAAAAAGGGCTGAAATGTATTCCAAAGGTCTAGAAACATTTTAATGAATGTTCTGGGTGACGATCCAGGGATTTTTTTTATTTGAAGGGACCAGAGGTGTTAAAACAAGAAAAATCCAAATGAATATAGATCATTGGTTATCATTGAAACCCTCCAGTAGAAAAATAAAACCCCCTGCATAGAAAAAAAAGACAGAGACAGGCGCAGGAAGAAAAACAGTTGAAGGCCGCAGCAGTGAAGATTAAAGGGCTAATTATAGATCAAAATACAAATCAAAAGGATTGGTCACCAAACAGAGATTAAGGCAGAATCAAAGGAAAATACAGTAAGGAAAGAAGTGTAAAGGGATAAATCATGATTAAAGGCCTAAAACAGAGTCTTAAGGCTAAAAGAGGTAGATAAACACAAAGGCAGATTCGAATAAATAGATCAAAACAATTACTTCTCCAAAGGACATATTTTTCCACCTACAACATGTTTTCTTTCAATAAATATCAAACAGTTATTAAGAAATAGTCAGAGATATTTCTCATCTACCCAACAGTTATTGTAAAATTTATTTGAAAGTCCTTAAAAGTCAAATATCTCCTAGAGTTAGCTCAAGAGTTAAGTTAGGAGTTATTATTTCAGAGAAACACTCTCAGGTAATTTTCCTTAGGCCTTGCATGGTCTCAAAAGTAAAAAAGTCATTAACTCTGTAATAAATGACGTCTAAAACTCTATCTTAGGATCACCTCCTCATTTTCCAGATAAATACTGCATGTATTAGTCATTTTTTGTGGTTGGTTAGTTAGTGGTTAACTGCCTGATTTCTATTGTTGGGCCATTTGAGGAATGCTAGGCTGGATTTGAGAAAGCTATGATTTGCAGAGATCTATTGTACTAGAGTAATGTAACTATTTTGAAAATTAGTAATACAGCACGTTCACAAGATTCTTGAGCTATGTTAATGGTGAATTTTTCCTTCTTTGTCATTGTTTTTCTTCTATTTTCCATTCTGCCCATTATTTCTCTGATAAAAGAATAGAAAATTTAGATTAGGATATGTTGTCTTGGCACCCTATTTATTTATTTATTCTTTATCTCTATGTTTTCTTCTATAAGGTTTGATTTGAGAATTCTTAATTGCTCTCTGGTTCCATCTAGCTTGTTGTCTTGAAAATGATTTAATAGAGTCTGGCCAAATAAGTCTATGGTATGCCATGTCCTTTGGTATACCTTGAAACATTGTTTTTTAAGGCCTTTCTTTGAAGTATAATTAGTAGAGTCTAAACTGGGGAAGCCTATAGTATGCCCTATCCTCTGGTCTGCCTCAAACTATTGCTTTGAAGGTCTTTACAATGTTTTGTTAAAGAAGATAGGTTTATCTTGCTTTCTAGCTGCACTCATTGTTATCTTAAATGTTTTCTTTGTCTGAAAGCAATTATAGGATTGCTAGATTGTTTTCTTAAAGGTTTGCATATTAAATTCTGGCCAAAGAAGTCTATGGTATACCCTTTCCTTTGGTTTGCCTCAAACAATCACCTAAAATGCTTTTCCTTTTGAAGTAGAGTGGAAAGATTCTTGACTGACTTTTAGTTTTGTTGCCTTCACAACTTATTGTTATTTCATATCACATCTAATCTAAGAGATCCACTTGATATAGTTCACTTGCCCTATGAAAACCCTTGTAGATTTTATGAACAATTAAATCCTTTTATGACTCCCTAGCCCAATGGATTAATGTTTTCTCATGGTCTATCTATTCAGCTGAAACACTCCCTCAATCAATCACACCACTGATTTTTCAACCTATCAATTAATCAACCAAAACACACAAAGTCCTTAGAACTTCATAACTAGCCTAAGATCATTAAGAAAAGCATAAAGAAATATCATCTTTAAACACATACATAGAGAGATCCTTCTCTCAGTCCAGGAAGGCTAGGTCCTTAGACTCCAAAGTGGTTCTGATGTGGTTCCTTGCAAATTTTTTTCTTGCAAATCTTGTAAATCATGGGGAGCCAACACCAACAAATAATTTGAGTGGACCCCCTCAAGGTCTAACCCATTAAAGAGGTACCTCCACCTCGAACCCTTAGGAAACTACAAATCTTACAGGGAAAGGCCAATTTTCTGATACATTTCTTCCCATGTTACACCACTTGCGATCAAGGATTCTTGTGCCTCCTTTGCCAGAACATCCCATTCAGATGGAACGACCAAGCCCAACAAGCATTCAACACACTAAAAGACACATTTTCTTCAGCACCAATGATTATTCCCCCAGACTACAACAAAGATTACATCTTGTATCTATCATCATCTGAGACCACTTTGGCCAGAGTATTGAACTAGGAAGGCCCATGGGAAGGAACATGTAATCTACTACATTAGCAAAACCTTATCAAGCTCTATATTAAGATATGAACCTAAAGAAAATACTGCGTTAGCGCTAATTCATGCAGTCCAAATTATTTTCCACTACATCATCTTAAATACCACAACAGTCATTGCAGATATTAATCCCATCAAATATCTACTCATGCGTCGCCTAATGAACAAAAAATACACCCATTGGATAGTCATTCTACATGAATATGACTTACAGTTTCACTCCCTTAAGAGAAAAAAGTCTTTAGTCTTAGAAGAGTTCAATACGGACCTCCCAAGTCATACCAAAGGATCACCAGTAAACAATTCACTACCAGATGAACATCTCCTCCTCGTAGCAACCGAAGACCCTTGGTACAGAGATATCCTCCTCCTCTTATGAACCTAAAATTTTCAACCCCATATTACTCGAGACGACCGTCGATGCATTCGCCATCAGGCCGCCCGATACCTCCTTATGGGAGTTGTCTTACACCGACAGGGAATCGATACCATCTTTTGTTGATGCCTTACCCACAACCAAGAAAAAAAGCCCTTAATGACTACCACAGTGGAGTTTGTGGTGGCCACCTTTCTGGAATGGCCACCACCCAAAAGGTCCTACGAGCAGGATATTTCTGGCCCACTTTATTTTGCGACTACATTTCAACAATCAAGAGATGCAAGTGATGTCAATGCTTCTCTCATAAGGAAAGATCCCCTCCCAATCCCCTACACCCCGTCATCGTCGTTGGTCCCTTTTCTAAATGGGGGATCGACTTCATGACTTTCAACCCTGCATCGTCGGGAAATCACAAATACATCATTGTGGTTGTCAATTATTTCACCAAGTGGGAAGATGCTATGTCCACATACGAAAACACCACAAAAAATGCATCATGATTTCTATTTAACCATGTCATGGTGATCAGGAGATCAATTCTTATGCTAAAAAATGAAAGTGCTCGAAACAGGTCCAAAACTGAGTGAGCGGAAAGGTCTCGTCATTGCGATTCCAGCATCGTGAACGGTTCGAAAACTGAAGTCATATGAGGAATATATTGTGTTCTGTTCATTTTCCCAAACAAAAAAATTTTGGTGACTGGATGCCCAGTTAGCATGTCGGTACAGTTAGCAGGTATATACTTGGAATATTCCATTTTTATTCAGCCAACATAATCAAGCCACGTGGCCTAATCTAGGTCGTTGGATGTTGATGGAACGGAGGAATTTGGGTCGTTGATGAGATTCTTAGAGGGCCAATGGTTGAGCGACACATGGCAAGCCCGCAGGTCACCACATGTCCTTAGGATAGTCTATTAAAAAAAAAAATAGGCTACAGGAATCGAACCCAAAACCTCATGCATGGGTGCGAAAGGGCTTGACCAGTCCACCTGCAGGGTGTTTCTCACCCCTATAGGGCACCACTATTATTTGAATGTTTAATATTTTTGCATTGAGGGCTTAGGAGGTGAGCCCTGAAAGGCAATCCCCCCTATCATGTAACTTGGTGCCCAGAACCGCGACCTCCGCCCTAATCGCAACATAAAAATTTAACTTCGCAATGACTCCAGTCACATGATGGGTTACAAAACAGTTTCAGTTAATGGTTGTGATAATTTTAACCTCCGGCGGGTGTATACAATGGTTTTTCACATTCAGGGATCAAGAGTTAAGGAATATGGTTAAAGGAGTGGAACCTTAACTCCCAGTTCCAACATATATGGCAGAGTGAAAATGGTCAAGCGGAGGTTACGGCGGGGTTAGCATGTGACCACCCCGCCACTAACACTTAAATGTTAAGATAATTGTCCAACCATATTTGGAGCGCACCCTTATTTTTAGGAGATTTATTAAATTTAACTGCAGCTAACTGCTTGCTCTCCACATTTAGTGGATCTTTTCTAGTTGTCATTGGGGAAAATGCATGGAGAGGTCAATTTTTGACCAATTTTGGTGAAACAAGAGTCTACCTAGACTATTTTGATCATTCTGGAGCCATTTGTGCAGATAAAACAACCATTAGAGGCCTACAAACATATGTAATCTACAATTTTGAGCATAATTACAAAGAGGGACATGCCATTGGGAGTTGGACCAACAGATGTAGCCCAGGAGGGGTGAACTACTTCATCATTCCTACTATGTAAAACTTATTTGTGAATTTTTTTCTCTATTATGCACTATTTTTCAGTGTTTTAAAGGCTTATTTACGTGCTTAAATTTCACTAATTAATATAATTTTCATGGTTAAAACTCTCATTCCTTAAGAAAAATTATGGAGACAATTTGTACATGTTTACTTAATTGAAAGGACACTTAGAACAGCAGAACTGATACACTCATTTCAGATCAAGTTGGTATCAGAACTAGAGTTTTATCTCTAGTGTTTTTATGTGCAAGGATTTGTTAACTGTTTGCAAGGGTTTTCATGCTTACTAGACTCAAGCATAAGAGAGGAGAAGGAAAATTGGTGGAAGCAAGAGGTTCTCAAAGTGAGCCATAGCAAAGGAGGGCAAGATTTCCACATTCTCCACCACCTAGTTTACCTCCAATAGAAGCAGAAGCGGCATCAAGCATGCCTCCAGGAGAAGAAGAAACTCATGAAGAGGTGGATCCCAAAGAGGAATAAAGAGTGTTCAGGAAAGCACTCCTTGACATGACTGAAATGGTGAGAGTCCTTTGTCAAGAAAGTAATGAAATACTAGAAGGAGAAGGATCCAAACTTCACAAGGAAGTTCAAGGATCATCAGGAGGTCACAATGATGAAGATAAATCAAAGAAGGGAAATGGAGGAAATGGAGATAGTGGAAAGTCACCATCATCACCCTCATCTTCATCCTCATCATCCTCTACTTCATCTTCAGTATATCAACCATACAAGTCAAATAACATGGGTAAAATTCCTTTTCTAAAACTTGATGTTAAGTTTGAATTTCCAATGTTTTATGGTGAAGTTAATGCAGAAAAGCTAGATAATTGGATTAGGCAATTAGAGTTCTATTCGGGAATCCAAAATTTTCATGATGATAACACCAAAATCCAACTAGCTTCATTGAGAATGGAAGGTGCGACACTTGTTTGGTGGGAAGCCAAGACAAAGGATGAGATCAAGAAATATGGTAAGATTATTTTATCATGGAATGATTTCATTTCAACAATAAAACAACAGTTTTATCCATTAGCTCACATGCAGAAGGCCATAATGGACTGGAAAATTTTAAACAATTGAAAGGAAAAAGTGTTCAAGTGTATACTCAAGATTTTAGGAGAAGATCTCTTTTACTAGGAGTATATTTTCATATCCAGTACACTTTTCTCAAGTATATAGGAGGGTTACATACCTACCTAATACATACAATCCTCTTGTTTAACCCTACAAGCTTAGATGAAGTTTGTGTCCAAGCCACACATTTAGAGGTAATGGGGAAAACAAAACTTAGATGGGAATGAGGAAAATGAGTTTAAAGTAAAATGGAAGAAAAAGAGAAATGCAAATACTAGAAAAGAGAAGAAAAAATTATTTTGCAAACACTGTTCTAAAACTAGCCATGATGAGGACCATTGTTGGAAACTTCATCTAGAGTTGAAACTAGAAATTTTGAAGGCCAAAGAGAAAGCCAAGGAGAAAGGAAAAAATGTTGCAATAGCTGAACAAGACATAGGGTAAGATTCAGAAGATGAAACAAAAATCATAGCTATGGGACTAAATAACTTGAAGGGGAAAGAGAAAAAACTAAACCCAGTTCTAGTATATCTAACTATCACATACAAGCTCCAAATGTAGAAAAGAGAATTGAACTGTTTCATGTGAGGGTCATTTCCAAACATACCAAGTTTGACACATTGTTTGACAGTGGGCCACGAGCAAATTTAATCTCTGAAGACTTGGTCAAGAAACTTAATCTTGAGACCATTCCACATCTGAAACCATATCCACTTGGTTGGATTTGTAAGGATTCAAATTTACAGTTTTTAAAGAAGTGCATGTTGCGCTTTGCAATAACTGCACATTTCATTAACACAGTTGAATTAGATGTTGTTCCACTTGATATAACATGTATGGTGTTCAGCAGTCCTTACTTGTATGATAGGAAAGCTATCTTTCATCGCCATAAGAACAAATTCCATTTATTCAAAGATGGCAAGGAGTATATTGTGAGAGCCCATCGTAAAAAACTAGACATTTCTTTAGTTAATTTAGGGCAGATGAAGAGGCTCATCAATACAAGTCAAAACTTGACATTGATGATGATTAAACAAATATAAGTTTTACATAATCCTTTTCAAACAAATGCTAATGTATGTAATGAGTTGTTTCATTTTGAAAGCAGGTTGTCTTTGAAAGAAGATGACAAGCAGTTGCAGCAGTTGACATTGGTGTTGAATGGTGCTGAAAACAAAGTGTCAGTGAAAGAATTTGCAAAGATCCAAGAGAGGGTAAAGAAACTTAGTAAAGAAGGCACAAGATTCAGAAATTTTCATTACTAGCTTCAGAAAGGCATGGTACAATGGCGAAGGAACTTGATCAGGAATCTACACAAGTTCAAGGCTAATTCAGAAAAAAAATTGCCATAAGGACAGGATGCAAGGTGAGAGTAATTCCAAGTTTCCTTTGATTATAGACCAATGTAGAAATAGGATATTTACTACAAAGATAGGTTTTTTTTCTACAAGTTCAGTAAATGTATAGCATGACAATGTCAAAAACAACAACGGTTGGTCGATGGAATCAAGAAAAAAAAATTTGTTTCATGAAAAGCTCCAATTAATGAAATTATGTAAATTTCAATGGATTAAGATTGGAAGAGTGGGGACACGGTCTCCTCATCTCCATGTTTAGTAGTCAAGAGATATTTTTGGGTCCAAAAGCTTCCCAATGGGGATTTGTGATCAGGAGATCAAGTCTTATGCTAAAAAATGAAAGTTCTTGAAATAGGTTCAAATCTGAGCGACTGGAAAGGTCTCGTCATTATGATTTCGGCACTACGAATGGTTTGAAAAATTGATGTCATATGAGGAAGATATTTCATTCTGTTAATTTTCCCAAACAACAAAATTTTGGTGACTGGATGCCCAGACAGCATGCAGGTACAGTCAGCAGGTATATACTTGGAATATTCCATTTTTATTCAACCAAAATAATCATGCCACGCCGCTCAATCTGAGCCATTGGAAGTTGATGGTACGGAGGAATTTGGGTTGTTGATGATATTTTTGGAGGGACAATTATTGAGCGACATGTGGCAACCCTGCAAGCTGCCACGTGTCCTCAGGATGGTCTATTAAAAATTTGTTTAGGCTACAGGAATCGAACTCGAAACCTCGAGCATGGGCACGAAACGGCTTGACCAGTATGCCTGTGGGGTGTTTATTACCCCTATAGGGCACCACTATTATTTTAACATTTAATGTTTTGGTGTTGAGGGCTTGGGAGGCAAGCCCCAAAGGGCCAGCCCCCCTGTCATGTAACCTGGCGCCTAGAACCGCGGCCTCCACCCTAATCGTAGCATAAAACGTTAACTCCGCAATGAATCCAGTCACATGACAGGTTGCAGAATAGTTTGGGTTAATAGTTGTGATAACTATAACCTCCAACGGGTGTATACAACAGTTGTTCACATGTGGGGATAAAGATTTAAGACAGACGGTTAATGGAGCAGAACCTTAACTCCTCGTTCCAATGTATATGGCGGAGTCCAAACAATCATGCAGAGGTTACGGTGGGATTCGCATGTGACCACCCCGCCACTAACACTTAAATGTTAAGATAACCATCCGACCATATTTGGAGCATGCCCCTATTTTTAGGGGATTTATTAAATTTAACTGCAGCTAACTGCATGTTCTCCACATTTAGTGGATATTTTCTAGCTCCCATTGGGGAAAATGCATGGAGAGGTCAATTTTCGACCAATTTTGGTGAAACAAGAGTCTACCTAGACTAATTTGAGCATTCTGTAGCCATTGGTGTAGATAAAACAGCCATTAGAGGCCTACAAAAATATGTAATTTAAAATTTTTAGCATAATGACAAAGAGGGACATCCCATTGGGAGTTGGACCAGAAGATGTAGCCCAGGAGGGGTGAACTACTTCATAATTCCTACTATGTAAAACTTATGTGTAAATGTTTTTCTCTATTATGCACTATTTTTCAGTGTTTTTAATGCTTATTTACATGTTTAAAGTTCACTAATTCATCTAATTTTCATGGTTAAAACTCTCATTCCTTAAGAAAAATTATGCAGACAATTTGCACATGTTTATTTAACTGAAAGGACACTTAGCACAGCAGAACTAATACACTCATTTCAAATCACATTGCCTGGTTCAGCGTTCCCAAAGAGTTAGTCTCTGACCACGGGAAACACTTCGAAAATGAATTTTTCTAGGATTTATCTCAACATATCATATTCACACATGAATTCGCGTCACCATACTACCCCCAATCTAATGGACGGATAGAAGATGTGAACAAAGTCCTCAAAAATATGTTACAACGTATGGTGAATAACCACAAAACAGATTGGCACCACATTCTTTTCTCTGCCCTGTGGGCATATCGCACGGTCGTGAAAACATCTTTTGGGTTCACACCCTTTCACTTGGTATATGGGGTTGAAGCTGTGATTCCCATAGAACGCGAGATTCCAAATTTACACGCTGCCATCGAACTCCTCAATGACACCCAGCCTCTAGAACAACGTTTAGTACAACTAGAGTTCGTCGAAAAAATCCAACGGTAGTCAGTGTAACACAATGAGGCCCACAAGAAATGGGTAAAAGCATCATTCGATCACCACATCAACCCTCAATCCTTTACTGAGGGAGATTTATTCCTCTGCTAAAATGTTGCAAAAGAATCCCTAGGAAAAGGAATGTTTGAAACCTTGTGGAAAGGACCCTACATTGTCAAACATTGTCTCCTAAAAGGGGCATACATCTTGATAGAGCCAGACGGAACATGCCTCAGCAACCCCGTCAACAGCCTTTACCTCAATAAATTCTACCCATAAGGGCCAAGATGGCTCACCCCTAGAGTCACCATACACAAACCAAAAACTTTGACATTTTTGACCAAAATACTTATCACAAAATACGCTCTAGTCTCACAATGAATTCTCAACCCGGTCACTAGTTTGGATTATCCAATGGAGCATCGCGATGGCCTCAAAGTTTAGTAGCAGCTGCCTGGGTCATCTATCACCCTGACTGATCACCACTCTTCACCAATAGGGCATACATTGGCTCAACGACAAACAATCAGGTAGAATATGACATCATCATCGGATTTATGTGTGACGCCCTCAATCAAGGCATAGGCCATTTTCATATCTAACTCGATTCCCAGTTAGTGGTGTCGTAGTTAAACCAAGAGTTTGAGTTACGGGATTCGCACATGTTTAGAAAATATTTGTGTGCAAAAGGATTTGAGTCGTCAATTTGATCACATTACATTCACACATGTACCAATAAATCAAAACCAAATAGTTGATCGCATAACTAGCAATATCCTAAACTGGAATGTATCTCAGATAAACCATCATACATAAAAAACAAAAAACATAAAAAATAAAGATATCCATCAACATAGCACATAATCCATAAACAAATTTCAACAGGGGACACACCATGTAGAACCAAAAAAAATATATCTCTCATATATACCAAAAAATATGTGCCTAAGTACAAAAAACATCATATCTCTGACCCATTATTCAGCCCAAAAATACACATATAAAAGTCGACAAAAATAAGGAAATCATCCTCATCAGGGGTGTTTTCCCTGTGTACAATAAGCCTCTAGGGTTGTGCCCCTCCTGGTGGGGCACCTGGACCCACGATCGCTCCTGGTACCAGAAATCAAGTCGCTGTCAAAACAGAGATCGCCATCTGGCACAACGTCTTTCAATAGCCCCTATTCTGGACCATCAAGGTCTCTAGCCATGCATCATCAAGGTCATCTACAAAGCCTCGGGTAGGCATCCCCTGGGTCAATTGGTCCATTCAACCCCATGCATCCTCCAAAACTCGAGCCCTGACCTCCAGAGCGGGCATCTTCTTTGTCACCTCTGCGACGCGAGCCTCCACCGCCTCGGCGCGAGTGATCATCGTAGCACACTTCGCAGTAGCCAAGCTACTACCCTCCCCCAAGGATCCAGTCTCCCCGTCAGGTGCTCCACCCTAAGGCTACATCGAAGCCCCTCCCTGTCCCCCAACTACGCGTGGAACACCTCGAGGCCTGCGTACCGAATCATGGCCCACCAACCGAGCCACGGGACGCCCGACCTTGCCAACATCTGCAAGAGTAACAAAGCTATGTCATGGTCATCATAATACACATATAATGCATAAATACTCAATTAAATGTAGAATAAAACATGAAAACATACCTGATGGCCCACATGCATACCAAACAGGAAGACCCATGTCTGGGTCTCCACAAAATTCCATCCATGCATAAAGGAAAGGCAGGAACATCTAAGGATTGGCCTCAAAACAAGCCTTTGTAGTTGCATTCCAATAATTCCCCACCCGACCTCCCCCACCATGAGGCATCATGGGCGCCCACCTCCTCATGCGAGGCTCTCAAGGATCCCTTGTAGGCATGGCCACCGTAGGCCTCAGTAACACCACTCACTCATAAATTATGCTACATAGAATACTAGCATATGTAAATAACTTTGATCCATCCCACACCATGGAGAGTTGAGCCAACATCTCATTGTAGCAATGACGGGAAAAATAAAAAAAGTGACCGAACCTCAGCCGACGCAGAACACCAATTTGTGGGCCCTGCTAGTCATCAATAATTTTTCTATTTTGAAGATGACTAAGTTATTGTCCCAGATTTCTAAAAAAACAAGATTTGTGAAATATTGTGAGTTTTAGAAATCTCATTTCCTTCATTATCCTAACTCAACCTATCTTACTATATTTTTTCCTCTATACCTTCTAAATTTACCTTGCTGCTCCAAAAGGACTTCATTTCTAGGCCTATTGATCTCATTTTTCACTCCCCTACCAACTCTCTCATTCACTCCTTTTTTCCCTCTAAACAACCCATTTTTCACTTCATAAACCCTCATAAAGAAAACCCCTATTCCTCATTTTCCTTTGAAAATATTAAACAATGTAAAAGGCCCCTTTTACATTGTTTAAAATTAAAAATTAAGCCTATCGGGTCTTTCTATTTTATATATAAAAACTCTGTTTTTATGTTAAAAACCCTCCCTTGTGTTATAAAGGCCTAAGCCCCTTTTCCTCTAAAACCCCAGCCCCCTTATGCTCATGTAACCCCGACCTATCTTATCCATAATCCCCTTCCCCTATATAAATTTCTCCTCCGCCCTTTCTATTTATAAACCCCCCATAGACTTTATTAAAGGCCTCATCAACCTTTGTTATATCAAAATCTAGGCCCCTCTCTCCACCATACCCTGCGCCCATTTAAACCTTATAAATTAACTCATTTCATTGATTTATTAAAAGCCCTGGGCCCATTCTCCATTTAAACCCGCGGCCCAATGTAAACGCGCTACCTGTCCTCCACTCCCATGATTTGACCATCTGCTCACCGCCTCCAAGATGCTTGACGACCGTCGATATCTCACCCTGAGATTTGACGATCCCAAGTGCATGTCACAAATATAATTGTGTCTAGGTTAACATCCTATGACCCACGTGAATTGGGCATTTTTTCCCTACCACGTGTCATGCTCTAGACCATATTGCGCGCCTCCTCTCAAAAACCACTTACTTCCTTTCAACTACGCAATAAACCACTTCCAGTTTTTCGAAACCGCTTATGCCTCTGTACCATTTTTCAAACCCTCCCACTTCTATTCAAACTTCTGCTAGTTCTACCTTCGGAACCCTGCCTCCCATGCCATTTCCTCCTCTGCAAAAACCCTTCTGATAAGCCCAAAACCACAGAAAAGTGCATTCAAGGCCCTCCCTGCAGGTTTTCAAACTTAAAAATGGTTTTTGTGTGCAGGTTTAATGGCGGAATGCCTAAAGAGCATTCTGATGGTACAAAAACATTCAAATGAGCCTCTGGATGGCGATCCATAAGTTCAATTTTAATCACAGAGTGGTCAGAGGCCTTGTATCAAGATTAAACCATTGATGAAACATGATCATCGATGGTCATTTAACCATCCCACCACGAAAGGAAGCATCCCCTGCACACTGCAAACAAACACAGACAAAGAAATAGTGAAGAAAAAAAGGTTAAAGGATAAAGGCAGACAGTTAAAAGGTTAAATGATAAAGACAGAAGATCAGAAAGATTAATCAAAAGGATTAATAAACAAGCAGAGATAAAGTAGATTAAGAGAAAAAATAATAGAAACAGAGAGTTAGAGTTTAAAGACAGATTTTAAAGGCCTAAATACAGAGATTAAAGACAAAACAAAAGGCAGATTTACCCAAAGTACATTCGAATTAACTACACCTATAGGCAGTTAATTATTTCAAAGATATTTTTCCACCCAATGATTTGTTTCCTTCAATAAAGCATCAAAAAATTATCGCACTGAGTCAGAGATATTTTCTATCTACCAAGCAGTTATTGTAAGGTTATTAGTAGGCCTTAAATTCAAATATTTCACATATATTCTCTCATAAATTAAGATAGGAGTTATTATTCTAGAGAAGTATCTTCATATATTTTTGCCTTGAGCCTTGCATGGTCTTCAAGGTAGAAAATTCATTAACTCTGTAATAAATGACACCCAAACCCCAAAATTTGCTTCACCTCCTCATTTGTAGATAAATATTGCATTTGAGCTCATTATCTTGTTGGAATTTGATGACTCTTTGAATTAATACATATTCTGTTGGAGGTTAAAAGTAAATTGATGTTTTGGAGCTTATGAATGCCTTGATCTATTTGTTGATGGAGAAGGCTTGCTTGTAGGATCCCTAAGCTTGGTTAATGGTGAAGTGCTTCTATTTAGTTTTTTTTTTTCCTGTTTCATTATGTTTCCATCTTTCTATATTGCAGTAGAACAAAGGATTTAGACTAAGAAATGTTTTTAAAGGCACCTTAGTTCTGTTTGTTCTTCACTACCTTTATGTGTTCCTCTGCTAGGACATTTTAGAGAATTCTTAATTTCTCTCTAGACCCCCTAAGCTTGTTTATTTCATGAATCGTTTAATACAGTAGGTATCAAACATGATTTATGGCTAGCCCTACTTATTTGATGTCACTAAAACACTGCTTTTGATGTCTCTCTCTAAAGTACCATTAGTTAGGTCTGCCAAAGAGGTTTTGTTTCGATCATACCATTTTTCCTTGCTTAAATAATTTTTTTAGAGATCTTCATAGCTATGATTAATGATGTTTAGGCATTCCCTCTTCCTTGATTATAGTTATATGTGTGTCTTGAATGTTTTCTATCCTTGAAGGTGAAATCACTATAAGTTAAATGAGTTTCTTTCCTTCTATATTTCATTGGAATGTTTGTCTTGAATAATTATCCGCTTAAGTTGAATCAATGAATTTATGGTTTGCCCTATCTATTGATTGCTTCTTTATGCATATGATATTTAAGTCCCTTATTGTTAAAGGTACATGATAAAGGATTCTTGATTTCCCTCTGTCCTACTTTTATTCCCACAATTGATGTCCATCTCATTCCCCTTAAAAATCTTGAGGATCCACTGACCAAGTTAGATTTTCCCTATGATGCTCCTCGATCCATTTATGAACCTCTCATGACTTTTATAAACTCCATAGCCCAATTACTTGGAGATTTTCTCATTCCATCTATTATGCTTGACCATATTTCCCAACCAAAAAAAACAAAAAACCCTACACTTAATAACTAGCCTAAAATCAACCATCTAAAGCAAACAACTTCTCATCCTTTGCATATAAATAGAGAGATCCCTCTCTGATTCCAAGAAGGCTAGGTCCTAGGACTCCAAATACTGGTCTAATATTTCCCTGTTCATTTGGTCTACCAATCTGCTAAATCACGGGACCCTAACATAATGGCGATCACGGTGGGACCTTCTAAGTAAGTCACAAGCTGAAACATTTGTATCCATTTATTCATTACCACCTCACCATCATTACTAACATAATGGTGATCATGATGGGACCTTCTAAGTCAACGAAAATCTAAGTATCCCTTAGGACTTTAGAAACCATATCAAATCATAGAATACTTAAGTGTTAGACAAGAGTATAATCTGGTTGTTTCAACATCCTAGAAAAATGATGACTCAGTTGTAGGATACTCATATAAACCTTAGGGCTACATAAAGAAACTCAAAAAAACCCAAAAACATTCCTAGATTGGTTTTTGTTAATTATTGATGGTGAACCATACACATATATCTTCAAAATAACTAAAAATATTCACCTAGCGACTCCACTAGCCTCCAGTAGGCATATTACTTCACTAGTTCTCATTAGACTTCCCTAGGATTGTGTCAAATCAGCCCTGAGAAGTTTAGAAGCCTAGTCTCATACTGTGTAAGTTTACTAAGCACTAAGAGAGGTCAGCCTTCTGAAAATAATCCTAAGCTTTTAACCTTTCTAAATTTTGAGTTTGAAATCTAGCTTCACAAAGGATTAATACCAGATCTCATCCAGACCCAAATCCTCCTACTATATTTGATGACCCAGAAAAAATTTTGTGGAAAAATTCTAGAACTGGAGACTTAACTACTATTAGGACCATTCATAGAGAAAGATCTGTCCCTGAAAACATTACATCCTTACAGGATCCTCAATTTGACTTAAACCATTCAAAGAACTTATTTAGAACCAAGTCACATAGTGAGATTGACCAGACTTACCTTGAGCCCATAGATTTGCAGCAGAGTTCCAGTAGAGAATCCTCTCCTTCCACTCCTCCTGATTTTTAGCTTCTCCATCACTTTAGCTCTTTCCATACCAAATCTGTTCATAATCAGTTTATTGGTCCAAGTACTTCCACCACACCCATCCAAACATCCACTATTCAAAACACTCCATTTCATCCCCCATTCCCTCTCACAAATCCTCCTCTTGTAAATATTACATTTTCTCCCATCATGGTAGCATGGTATGCCCCCCTAGTGTTACCACAACCTTTGGTTCCTTTTCCAAATGATTACCAATCCAGAATTCCCCACTTTACCATAATTGAACCTACCATTGCCTAACAGCATGTAGATAGGATGAATGATGCCTTTGACTACATGGAAATAGAAGAAAAGACCATTAAGATGAGGATATTTTCTCAAAGCTTAGGAGGAGAAGCCAAAAAATGGTTTAAAATCTTGACTCCTAACAGTATAAATGACCTCCCTTCTCTATACCAAACATTCATAAACAAATGGGAAATTAAAAAGAACCCTCTCCAAATCCTTTCAGAATACAACAACCTTAAGATAAATGCAGGGAAAAGTGTCGAAGATTAGCACGCTAGATTCAATAGTGTTTACAATTCACATCCACCAAACATGAAACCCTGACTAGACTTAGCCCTAGAAAAATTTCCAGAAGGCTTTGACCCAGACATGGCCTATCAACTGAGAGAAAGAGACCCCTTAACTTTAGAAGACATACATAGGGGAGCTGTAAGTGTAGAAGCAAATATGATTGAAAAAAGAGCCAGGTTAAAGTCAGAAAAAAGAGTCACATACAAAGACGAAATTATGGCATCAACCTCATCATTTGATACAAAAATTAATAAATTAGTGAGGTTTATGGAAAGAATGATGGAAAGGATAAACTTAACCAAAAGAGCACCTCCTAGGGAGAAGCAAAAAAATCCCCAAAACAAAAACAAGAATCCAAATTTCAGAAGAGACCCTACTCAAAACAGACAAAGAGATAATTACCAACAAATTAGACCTCCTTTCCAAGACAACTATGTAGATGAAGAAGAAAGAGGGATCGAAAGGTTAGAAGAAAATCATGTAAATATGATAGGATATGACAGTGAGGGTGATGTTTTTCTCACTGAAGAAGAACAAGGATTCTTTTCTTCAAACCAAACTGAAACCAACCATGAGAATTCTGAAGATTACCAATTAGGATTTGAAAATGCCATAATGGAGTTCCATAGGAAATATGACCTTAGGAGAAAAAAGAACCAAGAGACTTCCAAGAATAAAAAAAATAGACAATGATGTTAGGAAAACCCCAGAAAATCTTCCTAAAAAGACAACAAATAGTACCAACACTATGGCTAAGAAAGTTGATCTGAACAAAGACAAAACTAGCCAGCAAAGTGTTGACCCAAGCTACCCTAATACTTCTACTAGTGGCCCTGAAAAATCTATTCAAAATAACAGTCTTAATAAAACTCAGCAAATCAACATTGCTGAAAAGACTATGTGTGACAAAACATATGTAAATATGTCAAAAACACTAGCACTTTTCAGCCTTGAGGGAGAAATTGCTAAGATCAAAATTAGCATACCCCTTGCTGAACTAGTAACCCAGGATGCATATAAAAATCAAGTCTTGAAAGCTTTGAATATAGTAAATGATACTGATACTCTAAACTTGACTGATGATAAACCAGAACTATTGTTTGGTCCTGAAGTAGAAGAAAAATACCAAGAAGGATCAGTCCCTCCATTCTATGTTAGGTTGAACATACATGATAAAATCTTGCACAATGCCATGCTGGACTCTGGTGCCTCTCACAACCTCATGCCAAAAGTGGTGATGGAGATATTAAGCCTAGAAATTACTAAACCTTACAAAGACCTCTATTCTTTTGATTCAAGCAGAGTCAAATGTTTGGGTCTAATCAAGGATTTATGTGTCAATCTGGCACAAATCCCTGCTAAGGGTCTATTCATGGACATAGTAGTTGCTGACATTCCCCCAAAATATGGCATGCTTTTATCCAGATCATGGGGAGCCAAACTTCAAGGGAGCCTTCAAATGGATATGTCTTATGCCACCATCTCGGTCTTTAACCAAAAAAGGAGATTGTACCAGGAATCTCATATGAAATATATGGTAAGCAGCCTAGATAGGCCAAACAATACTCCTGTTTATTCCATTCATTCAGACCTTGATTCATTTATCTTGTACAATGAATATGAAATCAGAAAACAAGAAAATGAAGGTGAAAGAGTTAATCCCACCATAACAGTCAAATCTGTCCTCAAATGAATAACATAACAGCTCAAACTTTGGCATCCTTGAACACCAACATGACAATGAGTATGAGATAGAAATACTTTGGAACATGAGCTTTGATGGCTCTTGTGGCAAAGGTGGTTCTGGAGCTAATGTATGGATACATAATACAAACAAAGGGCATTCCTATAAACTTGATTTCCAATGCACTAATAACATTACAGAATATGAAGCTCTCCTCCTTGGCTTACATTTTCTTAAAAACATAGGAGACAAGAAAATCTCACTCCAAGGAGATTCAGAACTGATCATTAGGAAAAGTATTCAGCTAAAAATCCAAGGTTAAGAGAATATAGAGATGTTGCCCTAGACCTCCTGAAAACCTTTGAAAAACATGAACTCACTTTCATCCCTAGAGCTCAAAATAGCCTTGCAATGAACTTGCCTTTGCTGCCAGCAATTTCCAAATACCCCATGCAAATGAACAATTCACTATCAAAGTAAAAAATTGGCCTGACAATGAAAACTATTGGCAAGTGTTTGAGGGTGATAAACATATTGATGATTTTCTGCAATCTAAAAATTATATTGTTGTACCAACACCAAGCTCAATGCATGAAGAAGATTGTTTTCCTAAAAAACAAGCCCACAAAACAAAGTTGTCCTCTACTGCTGATATAAACCAGTTTGAACATCTTTATAAGGCAGAATTTGTAATATTCCCAATTAGTCTTAAGCTAATAGGAATATTCAATTTTGTTTTGTCTTCTGTTTCATGAATAAAATTGTAAAGGAGGATCAATAAAACTCCTAAATAGAAAAATAAATCAATGCCACATGTGAATAAATCTAAATCTAGGTTATTTACATAAGCACATTTAGGTGTGAAAGAGGCTGGATCATTTGATCAAGTCAACCAAGACAAAATCAACAACGCTGTCTAGAGGGAATGAACCTCATTGATCCACAACACAGTCTTAGTTGGAGGTGGCACATGTGAAAGAAGCTAAATCATTGAGATTGTTTAGGGTTTGGCAAGATTTCTATCTTATAAAAGGAAGAGGTGGACAACATGAGAAGATTGTTGATGATTATCATATTTCCAAAGAATTTGTCTGTTTAGACATTTCTTATTCTCTTGGCTATTTAGCAGATAATAGTGATGTTTAGCACTAGGTGTTCCTGATCTGGAATCCCACCTCTTCCATTGAGAAGCTCTTGGAGGAGTCTTTCATTTCTTGACCACTATCAAGCATTTGGACAAGTTCTTCTTCCAACTACAATGCAGATCTTGTTGAGGGTTTGGTTGTCTTTGTAAGCTGTAGCAAATGGAGGTTAGATCTACTCAAATCTAGGCCATTCTAGTGCCTCTTTTTCAATGGGAAAGAATTCTATCCCCCTGGAAAGAGAGTATTGGATGAGGAGAGATCATTTTCAGATCTTGGATTGAGGCCACACCATGTTCTAGAGCCTACAACATAGTCCATCTTCCATTACTGTGTTATTTTCAAGAGAGAAAGCTGCAGGGTGTTTTGGCACATTTTGGAGGAGTGATCTCTGGTGTTGGGAATCTACCCTCACTATGGTGATCCATGCATTTCTAATCTATTACATGTCATATTCAAATCTGATTTTAATCCTCCTTTATTTTCTTCATAAATTCTGAATCATTCTGCAGATCTGTAGCATAAGATCTCAGATCTACTCCATATGCTTCATGTATTGCTGAAAACCCCAAGGGGTATGTAAAGTAGAGACTCTATAGTGTATGGATCTGTCATAGATCTGACTATTCATGCATTATTTTTCTCTATATCTAAGTTGTAAGCTACAACTACTGTATTCTCTATAAAATAATGTTGTCAAGCCTTTTTGCAGTGAATACGTGTGTTTGCAGCACCTCTTTTGAGGGATTTCTTCTATTTTTGTCTTTTTCTTCCTGCTATACACTGTATGGGCCTCAATATAACTATGATTTGCTGATGTATACATAAATTTTAAGCCTCCATATTGGTCTCCTATTGTTTTTTAGCTAAACTGTGTTATTTCTAAAGTAGTATTGTTTTGTATTGCTGTTTGTTCCCATTTTGGGATATTACAGTGGTATCAGAGCATTATCTTGGCACAACCTTGTTACATTGAAATTTGTCACCGTGAAATTTATTTGTCTATATGGGTTCATCACTACTTATTTATTGCTCCCTTAGAGGTCTAAAATCATAAAGTTCCTAAATCAAGTCTTGGAACTGGAAAAGAACTCTTAAAAATCCTAAAAAGCCTAACTCTGCACTTTTCCTAATCATTTCCTTTGGTACCATGGTTTATTGCTATAAAAACTGTGGCACATTCAGCACGTTTTTCTCATTAAAATTGTGGACCCCCATAAAAGGTAAAATAAAAAGAAAAGTAAGTTCTAGAAACCCAACTAGTCAAATATTTTCCCAGTTGAGACCTTCTCGAAGCGTTATCTGGTCGAGATTCGCCCCCTCCATTCATGAACCTTTATCCCTTTATAGATGGAGCTATCCCTTGGTTTTTTGAGTTTAAATCCCATGATGAGAGGGATTTATCCATTCCTTATTGGAACTGAAACTACCTCCCTTCTGCTATAAATTGAGACCAAGTTTTAGTCTCAAGGGTACTTAGAACTTGATAGTTTTGAGGTGAATTGCTGAAGAAATATACTCTCCACGTTTTGCATCATTGGCATGAGAGAGATTACATACTCATAGCCATAGTCTTATGCTGACAAAGAGAGTCATAGTCTTGTCAAACTGAGCAAAATGGTTGTTCGGGACCCCGGAAGAACCTGTACAAACATCAAGGCATCAAGGTTGTAAGGTTTCTTCTTTTTATTCAAATTTAATAAAAATGGATTATATTTTCTCATTGAATTGTTCATCTATATTTTCAATGTTTTAATTCTTAGATTCCTTGATCACTAAGATGGATTATTTCTTTTGAATTATTATATTTTTCAGATGCTTTTGATCTTGTTAATTTGTCTTTGATTGCAGATCTTATATGATGGATCAATACCTTCTGGAAGGACTAGATTGAAGACCGAGCAAGCATTGGACTGCAGGTAGGAGTATCTCTCCGTAGTTAATTAATAATTCTTAAGCAAAATAGTCTAGAGTAAATGGTCTACATTTTTCTGTTTGTTTCTAGATATCCTTTGTATAGTAGGGAGATCACTCTTGTCCGTATGAGGGATTTTTCCATCTAACGTCAAAATGGTGACTCCGTTGGGGAATAAAGTCTGAACTTAGTTTTTCTTGTTTATTTTCAGTTTTATTTTTATATTTCTTTGAGATTCCTTTGACTCTGATTATCTCAAACTAGTTTGGGTAGAAAACTCAATAGGATCCCTGACTAGAAATCTGTATTTTTTATTTTTTCTGTACTTTTCAACCTTCTACACATTTTTTTTAAAAACAGAGCAGTAGACTCCACTGATTTTAGTGAAATAAGGTGCGGTACCACACCTTGTTCCAATAGAAAATGTGGACTTCTAGAAAATTTTGAAAAAATAAGAATTTTTCTTTCTGAAATCCAATTTCTTGATTTTTTGTTATTGTCCCAATTTGTTTTGACTGTCAAAGATCTCTGTCAAATTTTCTTTCAGTAATTTCTGTGTTGAAGTGATCTACTCAATTAGTTTTCATTTTATGAGTAAATGTTTGCCTAGTCCTCTCGTTGCTCTAAATCAGAAACTTTTGTCTACCTCAGCTACTTGGTATTTCATTGTTTATATGTTGAGCCATTGAACTTGATGCAATTATTACTCTTATGAAAAAATTATTTTATTTTCATCTGCAAACTTAGAAAACCTTTTGGATTGATAAGGTCTGAATTTCATTTTAAAACCCTTATTGGATGCTTTAGTTTCTTGCTGGAATAAGCAGAAAATTCTTGGTTAGATTACAAACCGAACTTAAACATCCTCCAACTTTTGGATAGAGTTCAAGATTAGAGTATTCATTTGGTTTTGAATTTTATAATTTTAACATTTTTAGCTCTCTTTTGGAAGAAATTTGATTTTTGTTTCTGATCTAAATGATATAGGGAATTTCATTTTGAGCAAAAATATTTTTGAAATTGAGTTCTCTGAATTGTCTTCTTTTCAAAGTTTCTCATGTAGGAAAGAAAGAATTGATATTTTGGAAATTATTGAAATATCTCAACTCTTTCCTCTAGCTAGATTTCATTGAAAAGAAATGAGTTGTTTCTCATATAGATGCATTGTAGAGTATTTTGTGTCAGGTCATTAAACATCATTGAAGTTTCATTTCCGTACCTCTTGTCCTAAGAAACTTCCAACTGAAAGTAATGCTTAATTAAAATAAATCTAGAAATTTTATATTTTCTAGGGCTCTTTTCCACCAACATAGCTTAGACTAGTGTCTTGGAATAGTTTTTAGTTAAATTTCCAAGACCGTAAAAACAAACAAGTAGTCGATCTTGCGGTAGGAAAATCCAATTGTAGCATGTATGCTCTGGGAAGCTCCTCCTAAAGGAGTCAAGCACAAGATCATATCCGAACCAGTGAGGTAATCATACCTATATCATTGGGAATGATAGAAGATGTGCACGTATTAAAAACAGTAAACTTCGGATAGATCATTGTCGAGGAGCCTGGGGTCACTTGTCAGTAAACCTTGGATTATGTCAAGGCACCTTCAAGGTGATTGAGCTTGTAACTCTGCCCTTGCATGTATATCGGATCGTAGAATATTCCCCCAGGTATATGTGTTCCCGTTGGTGACCTTAGTGGACATAAGCTTTAGGATTATTTCCCAAGGTGATGGTGAAGTGGAGGTCCCACTGTACCTGGATCAGACGTCGGCTAGACTATCTTGGACTCTCCGGAAGGTTATCTTCACTCGAGATGGTTTAAGTGGAGAAACTTGCATCAATCTATTTCATTAAGGTTGTCAAGGTAACTATTCCAACTGCCATTTCTGCATTAAAATTCTACGATATTGGATTTCATCACCAACTAGTGTTTTTAGTGTGGGAATCTACTGTTTGTGAGTGGATTGATCTCTTAGATTTTTTATAGGCGTGTGATTCATTTGATTTTTTCCTTAGCGACTTTAAGGTTTTTCTTGAAAATTTCTTTGATTGCATGTGTTAAAGGTTTTAATCATGGCTGAATTACCAAGATAATCACATAGAATGTAGGGGAAACCCCCTTAATATACACCAAGCCAATTAGAGAAAATTAAAATTGAAATAGGACAAACATCAGGAACTGGATCAACCGAACAGGAATAAACCTCCATTATTATTCATCCCCATTACGAAGTAGACCAACCAAAAGCAGGAGAATCCTCAGAAACTTTATGTTTCCAAACTAGTTGAACTTGCATCTATAACAAGTGAATTATCACCTTCAGAACCTAAAATTTCTGAGCCAGAAACTGAGTCTGCTACGTCTGAACCTACTTTAGAATTTGCTACTCCAACTCCCGGTCGTATTGATTCACCTAGAGTGAGGGATCGGATTACAGAAGATATTCCTCCTGGTCTCATTAGTATTGAAGAAATCAATGACATAGAGGAAGAAATTGTTCTTCCTTCAACTCAAGAAAACTTAGAACTTAGAGAACATGAATCAATTTTTTACAGTCCTTTTAGACAAGACGCTTGGTATTCTTCATTGACAGACTTTCTAAAAAACATTGGTTTGAATTATTCACCACCCCGAATTCCTTATTACTCTACACCAATAGGTTATAGACCTCCATTAAACATGTCTAGTGAGTCATCTATGTTTACTGAATCTCCAGAAACATTTTTGTATGGTGGTTCGTATGTTCCTGCAGGCTATCAGTCGTTGTCTAGAATTTTCTCAGGAGAATCTTCTTTTCCCAACAAACCAATGTCATCATCTAGTCCAAATGAATCAAATACTGAAACTTTGAACAATGAGAAATTTTATATGATGTCTAGAAATATTCCAAACACCGGATCTCAAGGCAGTAATTTACCGTTTGGGGGGAAACCTCAAAGTAGTCAAATACAGCTTGGGGGGAAACCCCAAGGACAATACACACCTCAGGGTCAATATCAACCCCAAGTACAGTACATACCTCAAGGTAAATATCAACCTCAGGAACAGTATATTCCTCAAGGATAGTACATACCTCAAGATCAATATCAAACCCAGGGATTGTACATACCTCAGGGTCAATATCAACCCCAGGGACAATACATGCCCTAAGGTCAATATCAACCTCAAGGGAAGTACCCAACTCAAGGATTTCAACCTTCTTTAGGACAACAGTTCTACCCAAAACAACAAATGTTACTAGGAGGTAGAAATTATCCATCTAATTATCAGCCATATGTTCAACCTAGTTACGGTCCTTCTTTTACACAACCTTCAATGGGACCCTCATATTCTGAAGTTAATATGGTGTGGGATCCATCCCAAGTCCAACAAAATTTACAACCAAATGTGCAAGTACCTTATTATCAAGCTGGACAACAAGTTGGTTATAATCAACCCCAACAATCAGTCCAGCCTATAATTCAAATACCTGCATCTAGTCCTGTTCAGCAACCTAGTTCAAGTACACCTAGAACTCCACCAAAAACTGTTGCTCGGACTTATGTTCAACCTACCACACCTATTCCTGGAGTGTCTACAGATCCTATTAATTCTACCTCGCAAATATCGGTATAGATTCCTCAAGTTTCTATTCCGCAATCTGGACCTACAATTCAGACTACTATTCAGATGCCTACAGGACAACCTGGTACAAGTACAGTTACAACAAGTCAACCTCAGTTTACTTATCAACCATATCAAGGGAAAAATCCATATGGACTTGTTCCATGAAATCCAGTATACCTACAACAACCGTATCCTGGGTATACATATTAGACACCTGTTCAACCCCAGTATGGTCTAGTTATTCCTGGTTATCCATCGGCTGCCATTCATAGCAACTTTAGACTTACCTGATTTTTCATGCCTTATGAATGACCCCATCTATTATCATCCTTATTGGCCACCAATGCTAAATAAGATGCCTAGTGATATCCCAAATTTTGAAGGAAAATCAGGAGAGGATCCTTCTAACCATGTCATGACTTACCACCTTTGGTGTGCATCCAACTCATTAATCGACGATTCTATTCGACTTAGACTTTTTCAGAGAATGTTAATAGGATTAGCTGCCAAATGGTACATTGAACTACCACAAGGCTAATTTAACAATTTCAAAGCTCTAGCAACTGCTTTCTTAACTCATTTTCAGTTTCCAGTCAGATACGACAATGGCACGGAATTATTAACTTCACTAAAATAATCTACATCTACATACATATCAGATCATATACATGAATGGAGACATAGAATATGTCTGGTGAAATTTTTTATCCTAGATCAAATATTGGCATAATGGTTTATCAAATCATTGCTACCAAAAATCACTGAAGATGTAGCTAAATGAGGAGTTGTTACAAAAGAACAAGTCAACGCTCGGGCTCAGTATCTTGACTTGGTATATACCTAGTCAAGTAATTTGTACGAGAAAATTCTCGATTTAATGCGTCCTGGTCAGATAACATAAACTCCTTCAGGGTCTCATGTCGCTGATGGTGTAATCAGTTCAGTTAGTACGGCTAAAAGTAAGAAGAAATCTTCAAAGGTTACTTCTCCCATAATAACTTTACCTAATTCACCAAAAGGAGAATCTTCCCTGGAAACTTCTGCTGATATTCACATTGTAGATTCATCTACTACAAAATGAAAATCCAGCAACAAGATGAAAGGGAAGAATAAAAGTAAATAGACTTCATCTCCCAAGGAAAAAAATGATAAAAAAAAATCGACTAATGATAAACGGAAACCTCGTTATCCTTGTCTTATCTGTGACGAGGATCATTTCACCAAGGAATGTCTGCATAGGGCTGAAGTATCTAAGTTCATCAAAGGTTCACCCACACCCGCTATCTTGAAAGATCCTTTTCCTGTTCAAGATAGTAAACGTATTGGATCTTCTTCTAATACATCAGCAGATATTTGATGATGTCTCACGTAATGGTTGTGACTCGATCGCAAGATTATGGTAGTAAAAATCATGTTACTAGTAAAGAACTAGAAAATTATAATTTTGCACCAGCTACATCTCCTTCGGTTTCTGATCCACTTCATACCAAGAAACCTAATCCTAATCTAGTAATCAAACTTCTTGCTAAAGGTGTACTTCGTAAATCAGCTTTCAATCCACATGCGAGAGCTGCTCAGAACTATAACATTGTCGAATATTTAGCAATATCTCCTTCAGCAATGTCGGCCTTAGAAGTGCTGCAATCATGCCTAGCACAAAGGAAATTACTCTTATCAGCAATTGGAGCTATAGATATTTAGCATTCAAACCTTATGGTCTTTGATTTAGAAAATTTTACTCTACGACTCCCTCATCAAATGGCTTTTCAGATTCCAGTACTAGTAAAAAACAGATGTTGCTTTCATATTTTTACTGATGAAGGATCATCTACATGCATAATGTCGTTAAACTGTTGGAAATCACTTTGTTCTCTGACACTTAACCAATCCCCGACAATCCTCAAAGCTTTTGACGGAAGAGGATTCCATCCATTCGGAATTTTGCAAGATCTACCTATAGAGGTCAATCGTAAAACCATTAATTTAGATGTGGAAGTAGTTGATGCCCCTCTAGATTACAACCTTCTTCTGGGTCGAAGTTGGTCTTATGCTATGATTGTCATCGTGTCATCCATATTTCGATTAATCATGTTTCCTCATCAAGGAAAGATTGTGAAAATCGACCAGCTCTCATATTATTCGTCTGACCCAGCTTCTACAGATAGTATTCAGCACGTTGGAAAATTGACTATCCCTTATGAGGATCTAGGAGTAGGTTTAATCAAATATTCCTCTTTGATGGGAATTTTTTCTATGCCTCCACCTAACATACCACGTACTATTGCTAATATCAATATGATTACATCAAACACTATTCCATCTGATGATCCTTGGATAGTGCCTTTAGAGTCAGAATTGGATTCATAAAATGGTGCGATGCCTTTGAGTCCATTTGAATTAGCATATCAAGTAGCGTTGAGCCCCAAAGATGTCCTTTTCTTTCACCACATTTCACTTCATTTCCTTTGTTCCTTATCAATTACAGGCTTAAAATGATCAATAGGATTAATTAAAGTTTCTTTAAGAATGTATATAATGACTAACTTGCTACACTTTTATGGTTTTGTTGTTGTAGTAATTTTTTACTAGACTTAGCTACAGAATGCAGCCATTCTGTAGCTAGTTGTCGATTCCGCAGCTATCTTCATGTTCTCACAGGTTCCAGGTGTCACCTCAAAGAAAAACACATATGGATGAATTCCAGACTTCATCCACATCATTTTTTTCTCCCTACGAAGTCTGAGTAGAATTCTACAGGTGGTTATGCACGTGGGAAACCAAAACTAAGAGATAGACTTCTAATAGGACAAGGACTGTACAAATGTCTTTTAATCACAATACGAGACCTCCACCAGAGTTCTAATTTGATTTTAGTTGGGAAATAAATTTATTCCTATTTTATCTCAAGGGTAGTTATGTAATTTTCTTATAAGAATGACTCGGGAGACCGAGAAACAGCTAACTAGATTGATGTTTTGTTGCTAGATCTCAGAAGACCGTAATACTCTGTTTTTGAAATATTTTTCCTTTAATGAAAGAAGCACCGCTTTATTGCAAGATATGAGGTAATATTGAGGAGATTTTTATGCTAATCCAGTGGTATAGGGCCCCTACTGCCCGAGAAGCTTTGTGCACATTGTTTAGATAAGTAACTTTAGCCTTGTTGCATTCCTATTTTAAGCAATTTTCTGAACTTTGTGTTTTATATTCACTTGCATTGGATGCTACAGTCTAGTCTTTTTCTTACGAATTATTCCAAAATATCACTAATATTGAATGAGATATAACTGTAGTATTTTAGGAGTTAGTTGCATTTCTCTGAACTTTATGTTTTTATGCTCAATCACATCAATTGTTACAGCTAGTCTTGTTCTTATGTACTCTTCCAAAATATCACTAACACTGGATGAGACATAGCTGTGGTGTTTTAGAGCTTAGTTGCGTTTTGTTGAAATTTATGTTTTTTATGCTCATTTACATCACATGTTACAGCCAGTCCTGTTCTATGAATTATTCCAAAATACCACTAACCCCGAATGAGACAGAGCTGAAATATTTAATTGCATTCTAGTTCAGTTATAGTCATTGTATTTCAATTTTGATTAGCTAGTTGAATTAGACTTCACGGCCTTCATTATTTACAAAATACTCTTTTATTAATCTCTTCCAAACACATCATCATATAAACAAGAATTAGTGATATCAATTCAAGGCCTTGACTGCTCTGCAACTTCTTATAATTTCACAAATTTCCTCGTTTCCAAATCTATTCCAAAAGATTTCTAATTCTTGAAAGAGGTTTAACAGTGATATTTTGAGTTTTAGAATGGATTAATTTCGGTGTCTTAGGTTAATTTAGAGTAGAATTCTTCACTAGGTTGCAGACTATCTTAGAAGAGCCTCATTACATTAAACTTATCCTTTTCTCAAATTTATTCCAACATATTCCTAATGAATGAATTGGACTGAGTTCATGTTATGAGTTATTGAATTCATGTTATGAGTTATTTAGTTCTTGCTATGAGTTATTTTTCTTGTTAAGAGCTTTGCATTTTCTGTTCTCAAGTGCCATACATAGTTTAGAATAGTTTTTGCTCTGTTTTAGTGTGTCCAACAACTTCTCTTTGCCAAAACTTAGTTCTTTTCCTTTTAGAATAAAAACACAAAATCAAAAATATTAAAAAAAACACTAAACACAACGTAGTGAGAAAAAAATGCCTAGGCACATATAGTGCACTTCACTTCAACAATTTACTAACCTTGGTTGACAATTTATGACCTCAATTTAGGAACACTAAGTTGAGTAGACAAGTGGTACAATAATTTTCCAATTCACCATCAATTGATTATGATCCAATGAATGTGGTCAATGAAGAATCATTTTCACCATCAAAATCAGCTATAACATTAATTCTGAATCCTTTTAAAGAGGTGCTTTATACTAATGAGAACATTCATGAATTCTTGTCCATAGATGATTTACCATGGGATGATCTCCATCATAGGTCATCATTTTTACCTGAGCTTGATAGATTCGAAAATAATTTTTCATCTATTTTTACAATTGACTATGTCAAGGAACCCGGAGTCCAATATTGATCACAAATTCGGATTCTAAAGTAAATTTGGGAAATATTTTTTCCATAGTTCCCATTGACATATCAGTTGTTAGTCATCAATAATTTTGATCTTATCCAAATATTACTAAGTTGAAAATATCAGATTTATAGAAACAACATTTGAAGAAACTCTGTGAGTTCTAGAAATCTCACAGCCTTCATTATCCTAAGTCTATCAATTCACTAAAAATATTCACTCAAATCCTCTAAGTTATCCTGCCATCTTAAAAAGAATAAATTTTTCAGGCTATCTCCACCATTTTCATCTCCATTTCATTCCCTCATCTTATCACTCCTACCCCTATTTTCTAACAGTCTTTTTTCCCTCTAAAAAGTCCTTTTTCCTCTTCATTATCCTCCATTTTCCCTAAAAAACCCTTATAATGGTTTAAAAACCTCTTTTTATCCTATCGAAACTTCTTAGAAGGTTAAAAAACCCACTTTATGCCTTGGTTCCACCATTTTTTAAAGTATTACACCTTAATCCCTTTTCGAGCTTAAGCCCTCAGCCCCTACTTCATATAACCTCATCCTGCGACCATTGGCTAAGTCACAGCCCCTTCACCTTAGCCCTTGGTCCTTTCCTTTCTTCATAAAACCTTTTCCCACCTTATCTAGCCCCCTTCATCTCTATTTTGCCCTGCGCCTATTCGTTCTTCCGAAATAATCCTGACTGTCGATCCTCCAGATCCGACGGCCATCGCATCATTGCCCTTTTGGCCCTTGCCCCACTTTTCCATTCCACCCACTTCCCTACAAAAGGATCTTCACCATTGATCATCCAGATCCAACGATGGTCGCTCTTTCGCATTTTCGCTGACCCTCTCGATCATTTGTGATTTGCATGAAATTCCAAATAGATGCCAACCATCGATCCTCTAGATCTGACGGTTGTGGCACCCTCGCTCATCGTCGACCCTCTTAATCATTCCCACTACCCAAAGAAACAGCCCATGTCACACTCCTAGTCCCACCTTTCACTCATAATCCCACACTCCAATCTCTGCTTGCCACCTGTCCCCTGGGTCCTATTCACCAAAATTATGCCCCACTCCAAAATTCATCCACTCCATAGATCCCGTCACTTGAGATCTGACGGTTCACGATTATTTTCGTGTAGTTTTTGGTGTTAGTGGTTAACAACCCATTTTCACATGAAATGGGTATTTTTTCCTGGGACACGCGACAAAATATGAATGGTATCGTGTCCATATGGATGGAAACCACTTACCACCAGATGTCTACGTGAAAACTACCCGGTTTCCTGCGAAACCACCTTCGCAATTTCACGCCCTATTTTAAATATTCCCTCTGTCTGCATCGTTCTGCCACGAAATTCCTCCTTTGTGCATTCTCCCTTCTCTCCGCAATGTGCATCCCACTGAAAATATCCTGACCATCAATCCTCAAGATCCGACAGCTATTGGGGCTCCACCCTTTCTCGACCCCTCATCCACCATCTCCCCCCGGGAACCTATCCTAACCGTTGATCATAATCGATTAACGGCCCGCACTTAACCTGATCCATTTCACCCCACTGATTAAAAACCTTTTGCTACATGAAAAAGGTTGACATCACCGTCAAGACCCACCATCCTCCTCCCATGCATCTTTTCTCCCCCCACGCTAAACATCCACCGTAGATTTGCAACTCGCAAATCGAACGGTCAATGCATCGTTTCACACCCATTCCACCCACACCCCCGCAGCATGCAATTAAAACACGAAATGGGTGGTTTTAGGGGGACACGTGTCAATCTCTAAACCTTATCACGTTCCCCCCTGCCAATTCCACTTACCACCCGGACCTCACGCGAAAACCATTCACAGTTTTCCTGAAACCACCAATGCTTTCTTCGCACTAAAAACTTTGTTTTAAACCCTGGTTCTTTGCTCTTCACCATAGAACCTCCTTGCTGCATGCACCCTCCTCCTCACTACTCCTCCTACCCCCACATAGCTTCTACAAGCAGTTTAAAACCACAACACATGTTTTCATAACATTTTTAATGTTTATTTGCAGGTTATAATGGCAGGTTAATGTGCAGGCTCTCCCAAAGTCCAGCAAAGTGAAAAAGAGCCGAGGATGACGATCCTCGAAGGCCCAAAACAATGCTTAAAAGGGATAAGAAAGGGTTTATTCCACATTTAAGGTGATGTGTCATGAGCATCGAGCATTCATTCAAAACCCTTCAGTGTAGAAATCCACCTATACACTAGGAAAATTGAAGAAACAGTGAAGATTAGTGAAGAGTATCAGAGAGATTAAAGTTTAAAGGTTAAGCCAAAAGCATGAAAGATTAAAAGACTTGAACCATGCATATTATAGATAAAGACAACATAGTGAAATAATGAAGGAAAAAAGTGAGATCTGGCCTTAACACAGTGTAATGATGAAATTAAAGGGAAGATTAGGATAAAGCAGCCTCGAACACATTAACACAGAGCAGTTATTCAATCAGAAATATCAACTAACACCTTTTACCTACTCTTTATATATAAAGGAAACAAACAGTTATTTCACAAAATAATATATTTTAAACTGTCAGAACAGTTAATGTAAAGATGAGTATAAAGCCTTAAAGTCAATATTTCCACCTATTTTATCCTTAGAAAGTTAAGACAAAGTTATTAAACAGAGAAGTAGCTGCATACATGTTCCTACCTTAGGCCTTGCATGGTTTTCAAGGCTAGGAACATATTTACTCTTTCATTAATAACATTTTGAACCATAGAAGAGTTCCACCTCCTCATTTGCAGCATAAATACTGCTTTGGAAATCATTTTTGGTGGTTGGCATTTGATGACTCTTTGAAGTAATAGATATTTCTGCTGAAGTTGAAAGAAAATTGATGTTCTGGAACCTGTTGATGTTTTAACCTGTTTTTTGATAGAGAAAGCACTATCATTGGATCCCTAAGCATGGTTGTTGGTGATGTATTCTAATATGTTAATTTTTTTCCTGTTTTCCATTCTCTCTCATCATTTCTTACTACAGTAGAGTAAAAATTTTAGGCTAAGAAATGTCTCTTAGAAGCACCTTAGACCTGTTTACTCTTCACCGTTTTATGTTTTCCTCTGCTGAGGCATTCTAGATAATTCTTAATTGCTCTCTTGAACCCTTATGCTTATTTATTTCTTAAATAGTTCAATACATTTGGTCTCAAGAATGATTTATGGTTTTCCCTGCTTACTTGCTACCACTTGAAAACTGTTTCTGAAGTCTCCCTTTAAAGTACCATTGTTTATAGTCTGCCAAAGAGGTCTATTTTGATCATACCCTTTGTTCTTGCTTAAATAATTGTTTTGAAGGTCTTTATAGCTGTAATCAAAGATTTCTAGGAGTTCCCTCTTCTATGAAAGCAGTTATTTGTGAATCTTGAATTTTTTCTTATCCTTGAAGGTGAAATATTTGGATGAAATAGAGCGTTCCTTGACTCCTATATTTTCCCTTTCATATCCCTGATTCATCTACAAACTTATTACAGCTTCCACTTGACTCCATTTCCCAATGACTTATAGATTTCCCCTTTTCTATCTATGCTTCCTTGATCATCATGTCCAACTAAAAAATCAAACAAACTCATGCTTCATAACTAGCCTAAAATCAAACCCTTAAAAGAAAACAAGCTCACATCTTTGCAAACAATTGAGAGATCCCTCTCTGATACTAGGAAGGCTAACTCCTAGAGCTCTAAATACTGGTTTTGATGTTGCCTTGTCACTTCGTATGCCAATCTGCCAAATTACAGGACCACAACATAATGGCGATCACGGTGAGACCTTTTTGAGTAAAAGTTCCTAAACAAGACACTTAGTATTCATTCAAGTGAATTATAGCTTTCTTCAAGCACTACCAACATAATGGTAATCATGATAGGAACTGTCTGAATCAGTGGCAATCTAAGTAACCCTTAGGATTCTAAGATACCCTTATCAAACCTTGAAGAAATCAACTGATAATCCATAGAGTAGACTCTGTTTATTTCATCACCTTGTTAGCCACCTATAAAATTTGTTATACCAAATGGTGGCTAAATATTTTTTAGCCTCCAAGAAACAATTAATTTCCAAAATTGTGAGTTCTTGAAGTCTTATGATGTCCTTGGAATTACTCTTCACTACTATTTCACTTCAAAGCCCTCAAAAACCTGTTGTTTACTAAGAGAAAAATTGCTCATGAAGCTCCATTTTCCCTCATTTACCCTTCTCCATTTTCCTTCTCTATTTCATCCACAAACCCTTTCTTTTACCTCTCAATCCCTCGAATTTCCCTTCAAAGCCTTGTAAAATCTCTTTATAAGGTTTAAAACCCCTTCTTTACCCTTATCGGAACCTCCAAAACCCTCTGAAAAACCTTCAAAAATCCTAAAAACCCTTCCATTTTCTATAAGGCTTTGAACCCATTTCGGCCTTAAGCCCCAGCCCCTTTTCTGCATATAACCCATGCCGAGACTAGGCGCTAAGCGCTTATCGCATCAGAAATTTTTATCACATCACAAATATTCATTTTACCCTTTTTCTTTGTTATTTGCCTTCGCTGATGCGATCCCGCGATCAATTCTCCACTGTTGATCTGTTTTTTTTCACCCAGATCTAACAATCCATATCGCTCCCCGTTCCCAACCCACCTTTCCACCTTTTTCTTCATGATCAAAACCTGACCATCGATCTAGTTTTTATATCAACGGCTCTTGCTCCATCGCAAATCGGCAATCGCAGTTTTCCCTTTATCCTTTGCCATTTTTCCTACCACCGATGCGATCCTGCGATTAAATCTCAGTCGTTGAATCTACAAGAACCAATGGCCCAGATTCAATTGCGCTCCTTCATAATCCCTTCACCATCGCGCTCGCTGACTAAATCTCCACCATTGATCTCTAAAACCGATCCAATGGCCAGTGCTTAATCGCGCATCGCAAAATCAAAAAACTTAGTGTTTTGGCCTCTTCCTTTTCTCCGATGTGATCAAATCCTGACTGTTCATTCCACCAAATCCGACGGTCCACGCTTCATCGCATCGCGCTCATTCATCTCATGATCCCTTCGACATCAACCTTCTGATTTAATCCTGACCATTTATCTCTCTTAGATCTAACGGTCCGCGCTCAATCACATCGGCACATTGCATCGCCACTTTGCCCCTTTCCTTCCGTCGATACAATCCTACGATCAAATCTTCGTCTTTGATCATTCTTAAATTTAAAGGCCCACAATGCTTCCACCTTTTAAACCCTAGCCTTCTCATTCATCCACCATCTTTAATCTCGACCGTCAATCCTCACGATCCGACGGCTCCCATTCACCTTTCTTTCCGCCCTCTATAAAGAGGTGGGTCCCACTTCTCCTCGTTTTTCTCTACCAATTCCCTTTGAAACCTTACCTTTACTATATTTTTTGTTTCTCGACAAATATAGTTTAAAACCAATCCTGACCGTCGATCTACCAAGATCAAAGGCCATCAGGCCCCATCCTTCCACATTTTCCCTTTCCCTGAATTTCTTCATATCCGCTCCTTTTTTCAATTATAACCATTTATCAAAGAAATTTGATGATCGGGACTTAATCCAAAGGCCTATTACACCCATCCATTGTGCACCAATTTTGATGATGTCACCCTGGACCTCGCATTCACTTTACCCCGCAGCTCTTCATCCATTGCGTGTGATCCGCACCGTTGGATCTGCAGCCTCCAATTCGACGGTCGCCGACGCGTTTCACGTAATTTTTGGCCTAAACGTTAACACCAAAAAATTACGCGAAATGGGTGGTTTTGTAAATCCACGTGTCAAGCAACGTACCATATCACGTTCCAAAAGATAATACTGCCTCCCCTCATTTTATTTTTCGAAAACCGTTGTTGGTTTTTTGCCATACTGCTACCCCCCTAATGTCATTTTCGCATTCAATCCCAGCCGTTGATCTCTGAGATCTGACGGTCCTGATTTAATCTCGCCCCATTCATTTTCCCTTTGTCTATTCTCCCAAACGATTTCATCAGACAATATCCACCATTGGTTATCCTAATCCAACGGTTCTTGTTCGTTGTCGCGCCCAAACTCCATTTTTCACCTGGTTAGTTGTTCTGCGAGGATTTTCCTCCCTTTTTCCGCTGCATCCACATTCTTCCTCATTGCTCCTCTACCCTCACAAGCCTCTGAAGCAGTCTATACCACATTCGCAAGTTTTCTTAACGGTTTGTTGTGTTTTTTGTAGGATTTAATGGTGGTTGATCTGTGTTTTTCCACAGTCACAGACAGGTGACAAAGAGGCTTAGAATGACGATTATGTGGCTTAAAATCAAAGAAGAAAGGATCTGCAGGTTCTCAAATCCAAGTTTAAATCAATTGGATCACCATCTAGGGTTTAACAAAGACCCTCCTATGACGGATAGCCACCTGTATAAACAAAGAACAGTAAACTGTATCAGACAATGAACACTCGAAGAATGAAGATCAAAGCTTAATTAATCCTAAACATAGATGTAATATCCCGAAAGGGAAATAGATAGCAATACAAGCATACGACAATATAGAAAATGCCAGAAATAGAACATAAAGCAAATACTCATAAAAATGCCGGGAATGCTAAGCCATTTTATTAATCTGAGAATATAAAGAAATACAATAGATGATCAGAATGATAGCACCTATTCTTGCTCAAGGCAAGTGGAGAAATCTCTCAGAAAGACAGGAAAATGGCTGAAGCAAGAGACTGCGTCCTAGCTGCTAGAAAACTGCCGTAAACTGCTGCTGCTGGAATGGACTGGAACTAGGGGCTGATCCCCCTGCCGGAATGAGCTGAAAATCTGCAGACCACCTGTACTCACCACCCCGGACAAAACCCAGAAACCATATCAAAAATGGTCAGCCTCCGAAAATCACCAAAGGAACCCTCCTCAAGGAATTACGCTGCCTCTGCAAGGCTCAGCGCAGATGCCAAAAGATAATAGCTGAAACTGTGCCGCAAACTCCTCAAGAAACCTCCTGCCGGCAATACTGATCCTCTCCTCTAGATATCAACTGAAACTCCTACAGAAAACCCCCGCAACGGAACACCTCCAACCAGAACTGCGTCCTCTCTCCCAGGGACTGCGCAGTCACAAATATAGCCCAACTCCTCAGCAAAACAACCAACCAAACCTCCCGCTGAAGACAGAAGAAACAACCTTACCCGAGCAGGCATTCGAAGTCCCCCGGGGCTAAGGGCGAGATCTCCGACCGGAGACACTCAACGCACTAAACAGTGCTGCAGACAGGCTAAACAGCCAGCGTGCTCAAGAAGACAAAATGTCTAGCTCAAATATCATCAATAACAAGAATGCCAAATGAGAAGGCTCTCCCTCCTTTTATAATGTTGGCCTCTCTCCAAAACCCTAACGTGGTCCCTTTCTCCTCCACGTGCTCTTCCCTAATCTGCGCAGAAGCTCCTAGAGGCTACGTGGGCCTCCTCCTCCACGTGGTGTTGGACCCCATGGCTCCCCCATAAGTTATAACGTTGGGCTACTAGGGAAACACTTTATTTTTCTTAAGTGAGTTAGACTCCTCTTCTCACTTTTTATTTATTAATACTATAGTCGGCAAAACTATACAAAATTCGAATATTCCAATTAGCTGCTGCTAATTAGGAATATTACAGTCTCCCCCGGCAAAATGTTGCTTGTCGTCAAGCAACTGAAGTGATGGATGCTGCAGAATCTTCTCATTCTCCCAAGTGGCATCCTCATCCGGCAATTTCTTCCATCTCACCAAGAATTCCTGGACCGTCCTGCTCCGCAACTGCCGCTCCCTGGTATCAATAATAGCCTCTGGCTGTAACACCAAATGCCCCTCATCATCCGTGGGCGGTAGCTCATCCGTGAACGTCACCTGCTGTACCAATGCCTTCTTTAGGCATGATACGTGAAAAATATTATGAATCTTGTTGCCTTGGGGCAACTCTAACTCATATGCGACCTGTCCAATCCTGCGTATCAACCTGTACGGTCCATAAAAGCGGGGTTTGAGCTTCTCGGCCCCCTTCTGCTTAAGTGACGACTGTCGGTATGGCTGTAATCGTAGGTAGACTAAGTCTCCCACCTCAAACTGTCTCTCTACCCGATGTCTATCTGCATACAGCTTCTGCTGGTTCTGCGTTGTGGCTATGTTGTCCTTGAGAGCTCGAAGGATGTCCTGACTCTCTTGGATCCAAATCTTGGCTCTCGGAGCCCTGCTAACACCAAACATCACGTCCGCAAAAGATAAAGGATGATACCCATACAAAGCATAGAACGGTGACATACCAATGGACATGTGATGCGTCGTGTTGTAGCAATACTCTCCCAAATGTAGCCACTTCAGCCATGCTCGCTGCTGCCCACTGACATAGTTACGCAAGTAGCCCTCCAGCCACTTGTTAACTATCTCTGTCTGCCCATCCGTCTGTGGGTGATAACTAGTGCTCGGTGTCAACTCTGTCCCCACTAGCCGGAAAAGCTCCTGCCAGAATCCGCCCATGAAGCGGCTGTCCCTGTCACTGATAATGGTCTTAGGAAGACCATGCAGCCTGAAGATCTCTCTGAAGAACAACTCTGCCACCTGTGTTGCTGTGTAGTGCGCGGATATGGCGAAAAAGTGTGCATACTTTGTCAGTCGATCAACGACGACAAAGATGCAATCCTTGCCCTGCACCATGGGCAATCCTGTGATGAAGTCCATCGATATGCTCTCCCATTTCCCTTCTGGAATGGGAAGAGGCTGCAACAATCCTGCGGGATGGCTCATCTCTCCCTTGTTCCTCTGACAAACATTGCACTCCCTGACATGCTGGAGTACGTCCTCCTTGAGGCCCTTCCATGAGAACCTCTCTCTAATGGCCCTGTAGGTTTTGGTAAACCCCTGATGGCCAGTCAATGGAGAATCATGTGATGCATGGAGTATCTTCTTCTTAAGCTGAGATCCCTCAGTCAAGAAGATCCTGTCCCTGTAATAGATGATCTCATCAACCACCCTGTACCTGTCATCTGCTACCTGTCCATCCAACACCTCACATGCAAACCTGTCCTTAGAGTACTCCACTAACAGTCGAGCCCTCCAATCTGTATCCAAGCTCATAAGAGATAACGTGGCCGGTCTCCGTGAAAGGGCATCTGCTACCACGTTATTCTTGCCTTTGACATACTCAATGTCAAAGTCATATGCTTGGATCTTACTGATCCACTTTTGCTGCCTCTCCTGCAACTGCTTCTACTCCAGAAAGAACCTGAGGCTGTTGTGATCGGACCTCACCCTCAATCTACTGCCCACCAAATACTGCCGGTACTTGGCCAATGCATGCATAATGGCCAACATCTCCTTGTCGTATATAGAATACAACCTCTCATGCGGAAGGAGCTTCCGGCTCTCAAAGGCTATAGGGTGACCACCCTGCATCAATACTGCGCCGATCCCCTCTCCCGACGCATCGCACTCCAAGACAAATGGCTGCGTGAAATCCGGCAATGCAAGCACGGGGCAGCTACTCATCACCTCCTTGAGCCTATCAAAGGCTCGCTGTGCTGTATCTAACCAATTGAATGCCCCCTTCTTTGTCAAATCAGTGAGGGGTGCAGCGAGCTGTGAGAAACCCTTGACGAACTTCCTGTAGTAGGTGCAAATGCCAATGAATCCCCGAAGCTCGATCACGTTCCTCGGCTTTGGCCAATCTCTGATGGCCCGGATCTTCTCCTCGTGGACTCTCACTCTGTCCACTCCTATGATATGTCCCAAGTACAACATCTCCGTCAACCCAAACTCACATTTGGAGAGCTTGGCATAGAACTGCTGCTCCTCCAAGATGCGCAATACTGTCTCAATATGTTGGAGATGCTCCTCCCAAGTCCTGCTATATATGAGTATGTCATCGAAGAAGACCAATACGAACTTCCTCAGATGACTGCGGAAGATATGGTTCATGCACGATTGAAAGGTGACGGGTGCGTTGGTCAGCCCAAAAGGCATAACCAAAAACTCAAAGTGCCCATAATGACACCTGAAGGTGGTCTTGGGAATGTCCTGTTCCCTCACGCGAATCTGATGGTACCCAGATCTCAAATCAATCTTTGAGAAGAACTGTGCTCCTCTCGACTCGTCCATCAACTCATCGATCCTGGGAATGGGGTACCTGTTCTTCAGGGTCTTCTTGTTCAGAGCCCTGTAGTCAATGCACATCCGCAATGTGTCATCCTTCTTCTTCACCAACACCACGGAAGAAGCAAAAGGACTCGTGCTCGGCCGAATGTGCCCAAGGGCCAGCAACTCCTGAATAGCTCGCTCAATCTCATCCCGGTAGGCCTTGGGATGCCTGTAAGGTGTGGTGATCACTGCCTGTATACCCTGCTCCAACTCAATGGTATGCTCAAACCCCCGATCCGGTGGCTGCCCTGGCGGAATATCCCCGAACACTATGGCATACCTGTCAAGGATGGTCTGTACCTCTGGGTGCACTGCCTGCCCTGTAGTCACTGCCTCGGATGCCCGCAGCTCTACTGCCCACTCTATGTCTCCCTTACGGAAGGTTGCCTCCATCCGATGTGCCGAAACAGTCTATGGCGGGTATGTGTGTTGCCCCCGTATCTTCTCATGCCTTCCCGTCTTGGGATCATCCCACTCCATCTCTAGGGCCTTCCAATCCGTCGTGACCTTCCCTAGAGTGATAAGCCACTGAACACCCAATATCATGTTGGTGTCCGGAATATCGACCACAAAAAAGTGATCTGTCAATGTATATGTGTCCATCGTCACTGATAACTCGGGAACATATCGAGCACATACCATGGTCTAATCTCCTGGGACCAAAACTGAAAATCCATCAAAGTCCTCAATCTGTATACCTCTCCGCTCAACCATCTGTGCATCGATGAAGTTGTGGGTTGCCCCACTATCAACCAAAACTGAGACTCGCTGACCACGCACTATCCCCCGTACGCACAGCGTCAAGTACTTGGGAACTCCCCGCAATGCGGCTAGAGCTCCTCCAGTAGGTGCAAACGACGCCCCACCTGCTGCTGGTGGTGGAGGTGGTAAGGTATCCTGTACTGCACGACAATCTCCTGCCTCCACATCATCCTCCTCATCCTCTTCCCCGCTGCGCTCGGAGAAGACCTCAATGAAATGTGCTTTCCCAGCAGCACATCTATGTCCTGGTGCCCATGGCTCCTGGCAGGTGAAGCACAACCGCTTCTTCTTCATCTCCCTCCTGGCCTCATAATCAACCTGCACCTGTCCGGGATTCCCCTTGGGAAGCGGCATCCTCGTGTCCTTCCCCTTAGGCTGGAAAGCCTGTCTCTGAGGATAAGGCGTCCGAGTCCGGGGTAAGGCATCCTGTAAGTCTCGGGTCCTGCTGATAGCATCCTGGAGTGTAGCTGGTCTAGTCGACCTGACTAGGCCACGAAGTGGCTCTGCTAATCTCTCCACAAACATGCAGATCATCCGGGCTGCGGATAGATCTGGCACCATCACTAAAACCCTCAAGAAATCTGAAATGTAAGTCTCAGGGCTCCCAGTCTGCTTGAGCCTCGTCAGCTCAACAAAGTGTTGTTCCGGATCCCTCCAGTCAAAACGCTCTATCACCCTCCTGGTAAACTCGGCATATGTCGTCACGGCAGAATGCCCGAGTGTCGTCATCCCATGAAACCACCAGTCCTGGGCCTCACCATCCAAATGTAATGTTGCCACCTTAATGGCCTCTGACTGCGACATCTGATTAAGCTGGAAATAGATGTCCAACTTTTCTACCCAAGACTTTGCCGAACTGTTTGATGAGCCATCAAACGTGGGCAAATGGAATCTGCTAGCTGCGCGGTGGTCATCATGATGATGCCTGTGCCCTCTGTGATGATCACGGGGTCTACTGTCACGCTGGAGCTGAACAAAGTCTCTGAATGAGATAAGATCTCTGAACTCCGGCCCGTATGCCCGGTACTCTGCAAGGTAGTCTCCCATGTGGCCAGGCTCTGGCTCCTGCAGTGCTTCTGCCCCTGTGTCCTCTCCTAGGAAGGTAGGCATAGTGGATCGCATAGGTGCATGCGATGCCATAAGGGGGGTAGACTCGCGCTCCGGCATATGGTGGGATGTGCCTGATCCCTCACCAATCTGAAAACCCCTTGGGGTTTCACGCTGTCTAGCCTCCACGGCAGCGAATCTCTGCCTCATCGTCTCCATCTGTATCGACAGATCCTGTAATGTTTTGAGGAGCATTTCCCTATATCTCCTTGCATCATCGTCGTCTGCCATAGGACCCTGCTGCTCTGCGTCCACCACAGGCTGCCCCTGCTCTGTATCTGTCACAGGCTGCTCCTGATCCGTATCCACCACTCGAACACAGTCTCCCTCTCCGTCGGTGTTCTCCAACCTACGCTCAATGTCTCTGTATTTCCTACCTCTGTAACAGATGTAGGGTTTATCCCTCGGTGTCATAGACTGCTAGCTCCACAGGCTGAGCCAGATCTATGCTCTGATACCACTGTAATATCCCGAAAGGGAAATAGACAGCAATACAAGCATACGACAATATAGAAAATGCCAGAAATAGAACATAAAGCAAATACTCATAAAAATGCCAGGAATGCTAAGCCATTTTATTAATCTGAGAATATAAAGAAATACAATAGATGATCAGAATGATAGCACCTATTCTTGCTCAAGGCAAGTGGAGAACTCTCTCAGAAAGACAGAAAAATGGCTGAAGCAAGAGACTGCGTCCTAGCTGCTGGAAAACTGCCGTAAACTGCTGCTGCTGGAATGGACTGAAACTAGGGGCTGATCCCCTTGCCGGAATGAGCTGAAAATCTGCAGACCACCTGTACTCACCACCCCGGACAAAACCCAGAAACCATATCGAAAATGGTCCGCCTCCGAAAATCACCAAAGGAACCCTCCTCAAGGAATTACGCTGCCTCTGCAAGGCTCAGCGCAGATGCCAAAAGATAATAGCTGTAACTATGCCGCAAACTCCTCAAGAAACCTCCTGCCGGCAATACTGATCCTCTCCTCTGGATATCGACTGAAACTCCTGCAGGAAACCCCCGCAACAGAACACCTACAACCAGAACTGCATCCTCTCCCCCAGGGACTGCGCAGTCACAAATAGAGCCCAGCTCTCAGCAAAACAACCAACCAAATCTCCCGCAAAAGACTGAAGGAAAAACCTTGCCCGAGCAGGCACTCGAAGTCCCCCGGGGCTAAGGGCGAGATCTCCGACCGGAGACACTCAACGCACTAAACAGTGCTGCAGACAGGCTAAACAGCCAGCGTGCTCAAGAAGAAAAAATGTCTAGCTCAAATATCATCAATAACAAGAATGCCAAATGAGAAGGCTCTCCCTCCTTTTATAATGCTGGCGTCTCTCCAAAACCCTAACGTGGTCCCTTTCTCCTCAACGTGCTCTTCCCCAATCTGCGTAGAAGCTCCTAGAGGCTATGTGGGCCTCCTCCTCCACGTGGTGTTAGACCCCATGGCTCCCCCATAAGTTATAACGTTGAACTACTAGGGAAACACTTTATTTTTCTTAAGTGAGTTAGACCCCTCTTCTCACTTTTTATTAAATATATTCGGCAAAACTATATAAAAAAATCAAATATTCCAATTAGGCTGCTTTGCTAATTAGGAATATTACAATAGATCACAGGACAAATCACTATGTTTATAAAAACATAGAGTTATATCAGTCAAAGAGAGCCTCCACTGCCACATCAGAGGCTAAAATATCCTTTCAGCTACCAAAAGCGCCACCTATAACTTCAATTGATCAAAAGAAGACATAATTATTGCCTTAGTCAGTGATATTTTGTTTAAAGCAGCCAAAGTTATTGCCAGCCTGGGTAAAGAGTTTTTAAGTCAACAAAATCTGCTAAGCGGCTAAATACTTAATGAAAACCAATTAATATTGAGGAAATATCAGAAAATTTCTCTATTGAGCCCCTCAAAGGCCGAGAAGCTTTAACTCGTATTCATTTAACTAGAGATATTTTATTTTATCCCACCTCCTCTTTCTTCTATAAATACTTCTGAAGAAGACGGGATATTGTTGGTTATTGGATTTCTGATGTAATAGTTGTTGTATTCGAATCATTGTTGAATGTAAATAAATTCTGAAGCTTTGAAGCTCTGTTAATTTATTGAAGAAGTTAGGCTGAGATGAGAATTTTTTGCTATGATGAAACACTGAACATGTAGTTTGTAACTGGATTGACATAAATATATAAGCTGATTTTTGGGATCCTGGACCCTGGTCTATATCATTGGTGAAGTACCTCTTATTGTTATTGTTTTCTTTTCATGCATGCCATTTGGTTCACTTTCTCTGATAAATAACATAAAATATAGAGTTAGGATTTATTGTTAAAAGTACCCTACTCTCACTGATAAGCTTTATCTTTATGTTTTCCTCCAATTGTGTTTTTAAGAATGACTTAAGTTAAGTGTAAACATTATAAATGAATGTTGGTTTGTCCATGTCTTGATGTGCAAAACTTGAAAGGAAGTTCTTGAATGATATTTTCATTATATTGCCAAGTATAGTTAAACTAGAAAATTTTATGGTTTGCCATGTCTCCTAGTTCTTTCTCCAACGGTTGTTTCGAAAGTTTCCCTAAGAGTGTGTTGAAAGCAGGCTTTGATTTTAATGTATCTTGCTTGATCTTAAGCTGCACTTTGTTTTCTTATCTGTTTTCATCCTTTCTGAAAGTAGTCAAGTGGATTACTGGATTTTTTGTCTGATAAGTTAGCTTTAATACAAGCTTGTCCAAAGAATTTTATGGTTAGCCCTGTCTTTGGTTGGTTTCAAATAGTTGCTTAGAAAGGCTTTTCTTGTATGGAAAGTTGATAGATCCTTGTTGAAATTATTGGCTTTTTCCACCTTCTCAACACTTTTAATGTTCCATTCCATCGTTTAATCTAAAGTATATTTTGATATACCCCTTGGACCACTCTTGAAATTGTTGTACAATTAAACCCTTTTGTGACTCCATTTCCCAATGGTTTAAAGTTGTTTCACACTAATCCTATCTGCTGACCACTTCTCAATATACTTTCATCTTTTCCTTTTGAACTCTTTCATTTTGTGATATTGCATCCAATTAAAGATCATACCTGACCAACCAAAAACAAACAAAAACCCTTGTTCTTAATAACTAGCCTAATATCATATTAAAAACCTTAAATATCACATCTTTAAACACACTTATAGAGAGATCCCTCTCTAGATTCAGGAGGGTTAGATCCTAGAATCCCAAACTGGTTAAAATGTTGTCTCTGCAGCTTTAGTCCTGCCAATCTGCTAAAATTACAAAGGCCTAACATTTCTGGCGACTCCGCTGGGGATCGAAAGTAAAATCCTTAAAACAAAACACTCAGTCTTAAATGCAGTATTAGTAGCTCTCTTCAAGCACTACCAAGAAAATGGTAATCATGATAGGACTTATTTGAATCAATGAAAAACTAAGTAACCCTTAGGATTCTCATAAAACTTATTAAACCTTGAAGGAATCAGCTAGCTAGGCCATAAGAGTAAACTATGTTCATCTCATCACCTTAGCTAAGTGTTGAAACAGATTTAGGACACTCTCATAACCTATAGGACTGAAAAAACTTAGAAAATCCAAAAATATTTTAGATTGGCTTCTTAAAAAACATGGTGGTGGAACCATAAAACATTTTATCTTCACAAAAGCTAAAAATTTTCCACCTGGTGACTCCACAATCCTAAACAGACCTAAATACTCCACTAGGAAACCCATTACTATCATAACATCATACAAACTCAGTTAAGAAAACTTTGAAGATTAAAGTTTCCTTGCTAAAAGATCAGTTAGCCTCTTATAGATTTTCATATTTGGTTAAACGTTTCTTATTGTTGGGTTTGAAAACATAGCATAGTGGCTTCTAGAAGGATCCATACTAGAGCCTATCCTGACCCAAATCCTCCTGAGATAATTGATAATCCTGACAGAATTCTTAGGAAATCTTCTAAGGCCAAAATTTCAACTATTGTTAGGTCACTCCATAGAGCTAATTATGTCCCTGAAAACCTTGCAGCTCTACAAAATCCACAAGTTTACTTAAGAAACCTATTCAGAACTAGGTCACTTGAGGATATAGATCAGGTATATTTGGAGCATTCACCTTCATCCCAAGATAGAAGTGAACATCCTAATAGCAGAGAAACTACTCCACCTGATTTTCATTTCCTTTATAATTTTGGTTTCTCTCATCCTAGATCTGCTCAAAAATCTTGTGATGGTCCATCCACATCTGTCTCCACACACCCACTCTTCAAACTACACCATTCCATCAACCTTCTCCACTTGTAAACCCCCCACTTTTTCCACAACCTCCTATCATGGAAACATGGTATGCTCCCCTAGTCCTTCCTTTACCTTTAGTCAATATACCACAGGACTATCAGTGCAAGATACCATTATTTGATGCCAGTGGTGCTACTACTGCTTCACAACATGTGGAAAAGATGAATGACTACTTTGGTAGAAATGAGATTGATAATGAAACTGTCAAACTTAGGTTATTTGCTCAAAGTCTAAGGGGAGAAGTAAGAAAATGGTTCAAAGGCTTAACCCCTAATAGTATTAATGATCTCCATGTCCTCCATCAGTTATTCTTAAACAAGTGGGAAGTTAAGAAAAACCCTCTCCAAATACTTTCATACTACAACAGTCTCAAAAGAAACACTGGGGAAAGTGTCCAAGCTTATTGCACTAGGTTCAATAGTGTTTATAATGCACTGCCCCCAGACTTAAAACCTCCAAAAGGCTCAGCCTTGAACAAGTTTCCCCAAGGATTTGATCCTGAAATGGCCTATCAGCTAAGAGAAAGAGATCATTTGACTTTAGAAGACATGCAAAAAGGAGCCTTAGCTGTGGAAGTAACTATGATGGAGAAAAGAGCTAGAATGAGGAATGAAAAGAAAGTATCATTTAGGGAAGCATCTGCACCATCCACATCCAGCTCTAAAATGGAAAGGATGATAGAAGAAATGATGAATAAAATGAGCATACTTGAGAGGGCATAAGCTAGAGAAAACCAATCAACTCCTCAAAACAGAAATCAAAATAAAAATGAGAATTTTAGGAGAAACCAACCTCAAAACAGACAAAGAGAGTATGATCAACATATTACACCTCCTTTTCATCAAAACTATGTAAGTGAGGTTGAAGAAACAATTGAACAAATAGAGGAAGATGACATAAACATGTTGGGAGTGGTTAGTGATCATTTTGATGTTCTTATTAATCAGAAACAAGGTCTATACACACCCTATGATGATAAAAGAGCAGAAGATGAATATTACTATCAAGAGTTGGAAAATGTCATTATAGAAACCCCAAAAGAATATGAACTTAGGAGAAGAAGAATCAGGAAACTCCCAAAACTAAAACCTCTGACAATTCTGCAAAAAACAACCATGTGAGTAACCCAAAAACATTAAACCAAAGGATAAAACAATGGTTGTAAATTCTGATCAAAACAAAGAGATAGGCACTCAAATTAATGAAAAACAAAGTGTATAATTTAGCAATGTTAGTACTTCAAATAGTGCTCCTATTAAAACAATTTTAACCAATGTAGATAGAGGAAATCAACAAGATGATTTTACTGATAAAGTAGTGATTAACAAGGTTGAAACAAACATTGTAAAAAGTCAGTTGCCTTTCAGTTTGGAACAAGAAATTGCCAAGATCAAGATCTTTGTTCCCCTTACTGAATTAGTCACCCAAGATGTATATAGATCACAAATTTTGAAAGCTTTCAACATAGCAGAAATAATGACACTGTTAACATCAATGATGACCAACCAGAGCTCTTATTTGGTCCTAAGATTGAGGGAAGGTACCAGAAGGGCCAGTTCCTCCATTTTATGTTAGTTTGAAAATTCATGACAAAATTTTACACAATGCTATGCATGATTCAAGGGCCTCTCATAACTTAATGCCCAAAGCAGTAATGGAGAGTCTAGGCCTTGAAATAACCAGACCATACAAAGATCTAGACTCCTTTGACTCTAGTAAAGTGAAATGTTTAGGTTTGATCAAACACCTTTGTGTAAACTTAGCACAAATTCCAGCCAAATGTTTAGTGATGGATATTGTAGTGGCTGATGTCCCCCCCAAATATGGTATGTTGTTATCAAGATCATGGGGAGCTAAGTTACAAGGAACAATTAAAATGGATATGACATATGATACTATCCACGTTTTTAATCAGAATAGAAAACTTTATAGGGAATCTCATATGCAATACATGGTCAGTAGCCAAGAGAGACCAGAAAACTCTCCTCTTTATTATGTACATACAGGCCTTGATTCATTTACTCTTTTCAATCATGAAACATCAAATGAGCAAGAAAACTTAACTGATTTAATGGCCACCCCTCATTGTAACATAGTGGAAAACACAGAAAGGAGGAAGACATGACAGAAGGGTCAAAACAGTTGGTCAAATCAGAAAATCACAGCAAACTAATCACAGGTCTAGAGCTACAAAACAGTCATCCATTTCTTGTAAACTTTGAGAGTCAAGAGAAGGCCCATCAACATAATGAAGGACATGAGGAACTAAACCAAATTCAACATAGTGTTTACTTACAAGAACAATCTAAAAGCATTATAGATAAAGAGGATAGTAGTCAAACTACTAAATCTAAAACTAGTCCTCTTTGAAGTATGAATTTTGATTGCTCTTGTACTAAGAACAATGCAGGTGCAGGCATTTGGATACACAACACTGAAAACAATCATACTGAAGGGCATTCTTATAGGTTAAATTTTCAATGTTCAAATAACATAGCTGAGTATGAATCCCTCCTTTTAGACCTACACTTATTGAAGAAATTAGGGGCCAAAAGGATAAAAGTTCATGGGGATTCAGAGTTTATTATCAAGCAAGTGAATGGGGAATATAGTGTCAAACACCCCAGACTTAGAGCCTATAGAAATGATGTAATTGACTTATTGAAAATATTTTATGAATTCCAACTTATTTTTGTCCCAAGAAACCAAAATATCCTTGCTAATGGTTTAGCCTTTGCTGTTATAACTTGTTTAACACCTCATGAAACCAAACAATGCACTACCCAAATCAAATTTAGACCAGTTTTCCTAGACAATGAGAAATACTGGCAAGTTTTTGATGGAGATAAACAAATAGAAGACTTCCTACAGTCCAGAAATGAATTTGAGCTGCCAAGTTCGAATTCAGAGTATGAAACAGACTGTCCTATTGAAGAAAATATACTTGATGAACAAGTAAAATCTCCAGAGATTGGTGATATAAATCTGTTATCTAAACATACCACAGAGATTAGTGTAGATTTAGAAAAATAAGACTTAGAAACACTGCAATCTAACACTCAAAGTTTGCCAAAAGGTCTGGTCCCATTAGAAGAATTGTTTGATTTCAATGATGTTGCCAAAAAACCAAAACTAGAGCCTGTTGAAGCTGAAGTAGAAGAATGTAACATAGGCAGTGAACAAAAACCAAAAATGATCAAACTGTCTAAAACATTGCCAGCTCACATCAAACTGAAATACATAGAGTTGTTTAAGGAATTTTCTGACGTGTTTGCATGGAGTTATGAGGATATAAAGTCTTATGTTACAGAGATAATTCAGCACAAGATACCCCTCAAAGAAAACCAAAAGCCCTATAAACAAAAATTGCGTAGAATCAACCCTGTTCAATTACCTTTGGTTGATAAAGAAATCAAGAAAATGTATGAAGCTGGAGTTATTGTCCCTATTAGATACTCAGAGTGGGTGTCTAATCTTGTGTCAATGAGGAAGAAAACAAGAGAAATAAGGCTTTGTATTGATTTTAGGAACTTAAACAAAGCCTCATTAAAGGACAACTACCCTTTACCCAAAATGTATCACATTTTACAAAAGGTAGTTGGTTCTAAAAGAATTTCTTTGCTAGATGGCTTCTCAGATTACAATCAGATATTAGTACATCCTAATGATCAAATCAAAACAGCCTTTACTACACTTTGGGGTACTTTCATGTATGTGAAAATGCCCTTTGGTGTAATGAATGCTGGCGCTACTTTTCAGAGAACCATGGATATTGCATTCTCAGAAGAATTAGGATACTTCATCATTATTTACCTTGATGATATCATTGTTTTTTCCAAAACAGATGAAGAACACCTAGAACACTTGAGAAAAGTATTTGAGAAATGTAGAAGATTTGGGTTATCTTTAAATCCAAAGAAAACAATGTTTGGTCTCCAAGAGGGCAAACGACTTGGACACATCATATCAGAAGAAGGAATAAATATAGACCCAAAAAGGATTGATGGTATTTTTCAAATCAACCATCCTAGAAACATCAAGGAACTACAATCTTTCATTGGGAAGATTAATTTCTTGAGAAGGTTCATACCCAATCTAGTTGAACTCCTTAGAAACATAACAAACATGCTGAAAAGGGAACAAAGAGTTAAATGGACCTTAAAAGCAAATAAATCATTTGAACTGGTAAAACAAGCATTAACCAAAACACCAATTCTCATTAGTCCTAACTTTACAAAAGATTTTTTCATTTTTTCATATGCATCAGAACACACAATGGCTGTTGTCCTATTACAAAAAAAATTGAAGGGACAAGAGCAACCAATTGAATTCTTTAGTAAGACATTAAAATATGTGCCTCTGAAGTACAACATCATGGAAAAACAAGCCTTTTCCTTAGTCAAAGCCTTAAAATACTTCAGAGTTTACATTTTACACTCCCACATAATTGGGTTTGTGCCAAATTCAGTTGTAAAAGACATTTTGACTCAGGATCCAGATGGCAAAAGAGGAAAGTGGATTGTTGTGATACTTGAATATGATTTAGAAATCAAGCACACTAAGCTCATAAAAGGCCAAGGACTAGCAAGATTAATGGCTAAGTCTAATTTTGAAGCTCTTGATATAAACATGATAGATCCTTTAGATAAACAAGAAGAGTTACCAACTCTCATTGTTGAAAATCATTTTCTCTTTTCATCTTGGTATGCTCATATTTTATATGTTTTTCTCAATTTAAATACACCTCCTAGTTTGTCTAAAACAAAGGAAAGATTTTTAAAGTCGAAAGCTGTTAATTACTATATTTTAGATAAATTTATATATTGAAAAAATGCAAGTGGATTATTGCTTAAATGTTTGCCTGAGAATGATACAGATAAGATCAAGCATGAGTTCCATGAAGGAGAATGTGGAGGCCACCTCTATTGGAAGACAACTGCCAAAAAAATCCTTAGAGCTGGTTACTATTGGCCCACCCTCTTTCAAGATGTCCATAAAATGATTATTGCCTATCAAAAATGCCAACTTTTTGAAGGAAAAATAAAATTGCTTCCCTTACCCTTGCATCCAATCACTGTTGAAGCTCCTTTTCAACAGTGGGGTCTAGACTTCATTGGGGAAATCCATCCACCCTCATCTTCCCAACATAGATGGATCCTCACTGCAATAGACTACTTTACCAAATGGATAGAATCCATCCCTTCTAGGCAAGCCAATGACTCTTTCGTCATAAAATTCCTTGAAAATCATATCCTCTCTATATTTGGCTGTCCTAGGAAGATTATCACTGAAAATGCTGTTGCATTTGAATCCAAAAGGATGGTTGAATTCTGTCACAAATATCAGATTACATTGGACCATTCTACTTCTTATTACCCTCAAGGTAATGGGCTGGAAGAATCCTCAAACAAAATTTTGGTGAATATAATAAAAAATTTCCTGGAAGATAATAATAAATCATCACACACAAAACTAGTACATGCATTATGGTCTGACAGATTAACACTTAATAAATCAATTGGAATGTCACTCTATAAGCTATTTTATGGAGCAAATGAATTTTTTCCAACCAGTCTAGGAGTGCCAGTGATGAAGCTGATCCAAGATGTTCAGTCTAAAGAAAATGATATGACAAGAAAAATAAATCAGATAATACATTTCCAACAAACTAGAGAAGAAGTCTACAACAGATCACTACAAAAGCAAGAAAGCATCAAGAAGTTGTTTGATAAAAGCACAAAGGCCAGTGATTTCAGCATTGGTGACAAAGTTTTGAAGTGAGATTTCAGGAGAGAAGATAAGGGCAAACATGGAAATTTTGATAATTTATGGTTAGACCCTTATCTTATTCATTCTATTGCTGGTAACAATGTCTATTTCTTGCAGGAATTGAATGGAATTGAACTTTTTGGAGGTCTTGTCAATGGCAGGATGCTCAAACATTATTTTTTCTTAACCATATCAGTTTGAAGCTTACCTTTTATTTTTCCTCATTGTAAATTATCATTGTCGAAACATTGCATTCAAAGTTAGAAAAAGAAAAATACAAAAAAACAATTAAAAAAAAGAAAGAAAAGAGGGCAGATTGTGAAAACAAGAAAGGTACAGCCCCATACCAAAAAGAGACAAAGTCTGAAAGTGTGCAAGCTAAAATGCCACTACTAAAAACACATTTCTAGTTAGTCATACAGCCTAATCATGACTAATTAGTTTTTAAATTTACTGCTGATAGGTTAGTGAATTAGATTTTCCAAACAACATAATCTTGGCTTATCAGTAAGGTAGATTAGGATAGATAAAAAAAGGTTCAAATATGCTCAAAACTTGGGCCAGAAAGAGAGAGGAGACAACTCAAACAAATTCAAAACAGAGCTGAAGAAATAATGAAGGATGTTTCTGATTTTCAGATATTAAGCCTTCACAATTTTGTTTTAAATTTCTGTAAGTTTTAGTCTATGTGCAGTTTTTTTTTATGCCATAGGCCACAGCAAGCTAGACTGCTTAATCCTGGCTTGGCTGCTTTCAAATTTCCTATTTTAGAATGTAGAGAACAAAAATTTGTTAGACTGTCTAATCCTAACAGATAGTCGTTAGGTAGAGAACCTTATGAGTTCAACAGTTTAATCTGAACTCACGGGGGAATAAGAGTAGACTTAGATTAATTTTATGTTTTCAATAAAATAATAAAATGATTGATGAAAAGGCTTGCAATTCCAAGTGCACCTTCTGAAGAAAAAGAAAAAAATTTTAAAAAAATGCTAGGAAGTAGGTTGAGTAGGTAGATTTTTGGGAAATGCTTTTCTACTAATATATCAAGTTTTAAGCTATTTTGTTATCAACTGATAAAAATGTTTCCAATATGCAAGATACTGATCTACATTCCAGAGGTGAATTTTTGTGGTTCTTGACACCTCCAAGGAGATGCCATCCCAAGTTGGAGCCGTTGTTAGCCACCTATAAAATTTGTTATACCAAATGGTGGATAAATATTTTTTAGCCTTCAAGAAACAATTCATTTCCAAAATTGTGAGCTCTTGAAGTCTTATGATGTTCTTGGAAATACTCTTCACTGTTGTTTCACTTAAAAGCCCTCAAAAACATGTTGTTTACTAAGAGAAAAACTGCTCATGAAGCTCCATTTTCCATCATTTACCTTTCTCCATTTTCCTTCTCTATTTCATCCACAAACCCTTTCATTTACCTCTCAATCCCTCAAATCACCCTTCAAAGCCTTGAAAAATCCCTTTATAAGGTTTAAAACCCCTTCTTTACCCTTATTGGAACATCCAAAACCCTCTGAAAAACCTTCAAAAATCCTAAAAAACCTTCATTTTTATATAAGGCCTTGAACCCCTTTCGGCCTTAAGCCCCAGCCCCTTTTCTGCATATAACCCACGTCGAGACCAGGCGCTAAGCGCTTATCATATCGGAAATTTTTATCGCATCGCAAGTATAAATCGCATCGCAAATATTCATTTTACCCTTTTTTTTTGTTATTTGCCTTATGCCAATGTGATCCTACGATCAATTCTCCACCATTGATCTGATCTTTTTCACCCAGATCTAACAGTCCATATTGCTAACCGTTCCCAACCCACCTTTCTGCCTTTTTCTTCATGATTAAAACCTAACCATCGATCTAGTTTTCAGATCAACGGTTCTCGCTTCATCACAAATCGGCAATCATATTTTTCCCTTTATCCTTTTCCCTTTTTCCTACCACCGATGCGATCCTGCGATTAAATCTCAGTCATTGAATCCACAAGTACCAACGGCCCAGATTCAATCGTGCTCCTTCATAAGACCTTCACCATCATGCCTGCTGATTAAATATCCACTGTTGATATCTAAAACCGATCCAATCGCCAGCGCTTAATCACACATCACAAAATCAAAAAATCCGGTGTCTTAGCCTCTTCCTTTTCTCCAATGCGATCAAATCCTAACCGTTCATTCCGCCAGATCCGACGGTCTGCGCTTCATCGCATCACGCTCATTCATATCATAATCCCTCCGACATCAACCTGCCAATTTAATCCTGACTGTTGATCTCTCTTAAATCTAACATTTCGTGCTCAATCGTATCGGCACATTACATCGCCACTTTTCCCCTTTCCTTTCGCTGATGTGATCCTGCGATCAAATCTCCGTCGTTGATCATTATTAAATCCAATGGCCCACAATGCTTCCACCTTTTAAACCCCACCCTTCTCATTCATCCACCATATTTAATCTCGACCATCGATCCTCATGATCCGACGGCTCCCATTCATCTTTCCTTCCGCCCTCTATAAAAAGGTGGGTCCCACTTCTCCTCGTTTTTCTCCGCCAATTTCCTTTGAAACCTTACCTTTGCTATATTATTTGTTTCCCGACAAATATAGTTTAAAACCAATCCTGACCGTCGATCTACCAAGATCAAAGGCCATTAGGCCCCATCCTTCCGCCTTCCCTTTCCCTGCATTTCTTCATATCTACTCCTTTTTTCAATTATAACCATTTATCAAAGAAATTTAATGATCGGGACTTAATCCAAAGGCCTATTACACCTGTCCATTGCGCGCCAATTTTGCTGATGTCACCCTAGACTCCGCATTCACTTTACCTCGTAGCTCTTCATCCATTGCGTGCAATCCGCACCATTGGATCTACAGCCTCCAATCCGACGATCGCCGACGCGTTTCACATAATTTTTGCGCCTAAATGTTAACACCAAAAAATTACGTGAAATGGGTGGTTTTTTAAATCCACGTGTCAAGAAACATACCATATCGCATTCCAAAAGACAATACCACCTCCCCTCATTTTATTTTCTAAAAACCGCTGCCGGTTTTCCACCATACCGCTGCCCCCCTTAATGTCATTTTTGCATTTAATCCCAGTCGTTGATCTCTAAGATCTGATGGTCCTAATTTAATCTCACCCCCATTCGTTTTCCCTTCGTCTATTCTCCCAAAAAATTTCATCAGACGATCTCCACCATTGGTTATCCTAATCCAACTGTTCCTGTTCGTTGTCTTGCCCAAACTCCATTTTTCACCTGGTTAGCTATTCTGCCAGGATTTTCCTCCCTTTTTCCGCTGCATCCACGTTCTTCCTCACTGCTCCTCTACCCTCACGAGCCTCTGAAGAAGTCTATACCACATCCGCAGGTTTTCTTAATGGTTTGTTGTGTTTTTTGCAGGATTTAATGGTGGTTGATCTGTGTTTTTCCACAGTCACAGACAGGTGACAAAGAGGCTCGGAATGACGATTATGTGGCTTAAAATCAAAGAAGAAAGGATCTGCGGGTTCTCAAATCCAAGTTTAAATCAATTGGATCACCATCCAGGGTTTAACAGAGACCCTCCTATGACAGATAGCCACATGTATAAACAAAGAACAGTAAAGTGTATCAGACAATGAACACCCGAAGAATGAAGATCAAGGCTTAATTAAGACTAAACACAGATCACAGGACAAATCACTATGTTTATAAAAACAGAGAGTCATATCAGTCAAAGAGATCCTTCACTACCACATCAGAGGCTAAAATATCCTTTCAGCTACCAAAAGCACCACCTATAACTTCAATTGATCAAAATAAGGCATAGTTATTGCCTTAGTCAGTGATATTTTGTTTAAAGCAGCTAGAGTTATTGCCAGCCCGCCTAAAGAGTTTTTAAGTCAACAAAATCTGCTAAGTGGCTAAATACTTAATGAAAACCAATTAATACTGAGGAAATATCAGAAAATTTCTCTATTGTGCCCCTCAAAGGCCGAGAAGCTTTAACTCGTATTAATTGAAATAGAGATCTTTTATTTTAACCCACCTCCTCTTTCTTCTATAAATACTTCTGAAGAACATGGGATATTGTTAGTTATTGGATTTCTGATTTAATAGTTGTTGTATTCGAATCATTGTTGAATGTAAATAAATTCTGAAGCTCTGTTAAGTTATTGAAGAAGTTAGGCTGAGATGAGAAGTTGTTGTTGTGATGAAACATTGGACATGTAGTTTGTAACTGGATTGACATCAATATACAAGCTGATTTTTGGGATCCTGGTCTATATCATTGGTGAAGTACCTCTTACTGTTATTGTTTTCCTTTCATGTATGCCATTTTGTTCACTTTCTCTGATAAATAACAGCAAATATAGAGTTAGGATTTACTGCTAAAAGTACCCTACTCTCACTGATAAGCTTTATATTTATGTTTTCCTCCAATTTTGTTTTTAAGAATGACTTAAGTTAAGTGTAAACATTATCAAGGAATGTTGGTTTGTCTATGTCTTGATGTGCAAAACTTGAAAGGAAGTTCTTGAATGATATTTTCACTATATTTCCAAGTAGATTTAAACTAGAAAAGTTTATGGTTTGCCATGTCTCCTAGTTCTTTCTCCAACGGTTGTTTCAAAAGTTTCCCTACGAGTGTGCTGAAAGCAAGCTTTGATTTTAATGTATCTTACCTGATCTTAAGCTGCACTTTGTTTTCTTATCTGTTTTCATCCTTTCTGAAAGTATTCAACTGGATTACTGGATTTTTTTTCTGATAAGTTAGCTTTAATACAAGCTTGTCCAAAGATGTTTATGGTTAGCCCTGTCTTTGGTTGGTTTCAAACAGTTGCTTAGAAAGGCTTTTCTTGTATGGAAAGTTTATAAATCCTTGCTGAAATTATTGGCTTTTTCCACCTTCTCAACACTTTTAATGTTCCATTCCATCATTTAATCTAAAGGATCTTTTGATATAGATGACTTGACCCTTGGACCACTCTTGAAAGTGTTATACAATTAAACCGTTTTGTGACTCCATTGCCCAATGGTTTAAATTTGTTTCACACTAATCCTATCTGCTGACCACTTCTCAATATACTTGCATCTTTTCCTTTTGAACTCTTTCATTTTGTGATATTCCATCCAATTAAAGATCATACCTGACCAACCAAAAACAAAAAAAAACCCTTGTTCTTAATAAATATCCTAATATCATACTAAAAACCTTAAATATCACATCTTTAAAAACACTTATAGAGAGATCCCTCTCTGGATTCAGGAGGGCTAGATCCTAGAATCCCAAAGAGGTTCAAATGTTGTCTCTGCAGCTTTAGTCTTGCCAATCTACTAAAATTACAGAGGCCTAACACACCTTAGCTAAGTTTTGAATTAGGTATAGGCTACTCTCACAAACATAGAACTAAAAAAACTCAGAAAACCCAAAACATTTCAGATTGGTTTTCAAATAAATCATTGGTGGTGGACCATAAAACATTTTACTTTCAGAAAAGCTAAAAATTTCCACGCGGTGACTCCATTAACCCCAGTAGGCCTATTAATCCTCTATATCTCCATATTTCCTTAGGATTGTGTTAACCAACCCTAAGGAAGTTTAGAAACATAGTCCCCTATTATAGAAATCACTGAGAGAGGAAAAAACTTGAAAAACAGTCCTAAAAACCTCAACCTCTCTAAATTTTGGAAACTAAAATCTAGCTTCACATAGGGTCAATACTAGGTCCCATCTAGATCCTAATCCTCCTACCATAGTTGATAATCTAGAAAGGATTTTGTGGCAAACATCTAGATCTGGAAAACCAACTGCTGATAGGACCATCCCAAGAACAAGATCTGTCCCTGAAAATCTCATAGTCTTGAAAGGTCACCACTTTGACTTACCTCACACAAAGAACCTATTTAGAAATAAGTCTTAAAGTGATTTAAACAAGGTTGAATTTGAAACCACATATTTGCAACAGAGCTTTAGCGGAGAATATTCACCTTCTACTCCACCTGATTCTTAGCTTCTCCATCATTTCAACTCCTTCCATAAAGAATCTACTCATCAACAGCTTGTTGGCCCTAGTGTTTCTTCCACTCCTATCCACACATACATTCTTCAAAGCACTCCTACTCAACCCATTTTCCCTCTTGTAAATCCCCCATTATTTCCTATCATGGCAACATGGTATGTTCCACTAGTGTTACCACAACCTCTAGTTCCCTTACCCAATGATTATCAATCCAAAATTCCCCATTGCACTGGAAATGAACTTACCGCTGCCCAACAGCGTGTAGACAAGATGGATGATGCTTTTGACTATATGGAAATAGAAGAAGAGACCATTAAGATGAGAATTTTTGCTCAAAGTTTAGAAGGAGAAGCCAAAAAATGGTTCAAAGGCTTAACTCCTCACAGCATAAATGATCTCCCTCCTTTATATCAAACATTCACAAACAAATGGGAAATTAAAAAGAACCCTCTTCAAATACTATCGAACTATAATAACCTCAAGAGAAATACTAGGGAAAGTGTCAAGGATTATTGCACTAGATTCAATAGTGTGTATAATGCACTTCCCCCAAACATGAAACCCCCACTAGGCCTAGCCTTAGCTAAATTTCCTAAAGGATTTGATCCAGAAATGGCCTACCAACTAAGAGAAAGAGACCCCTTGACTTTAGAAGATATGCAGAGGGGAGTCTTAAGTGTGGAAGCAAATCTGATTGAGAAAAGAGCTAGGTTAAAAGCAGAGAAAAGAGTTACATACAGGGATGATACAATGGCATCAACCTCATCATCAGAAACTAAAATTGATAACTTAGTGAAGGTAATGGAGAAAATGCTTGAAAAGATAAATCTAAATGATAGTGTGCCTCCTAGAGAGAATCAAACCAATCCTCAAAACAGAAATAGGAATCCAAATATCATAAGAGATCCTAGTCAAGATAGGCAAAGAGATAATGACCAACAAATTAGGCCTCTCTTCCAACAAAATTATGTAGATCAAGAAGAGGAAGGGGAAACTAAAAGGTTGGAAGAAAATCATGTAAACCTGATAGGATCTGACAGTGAGACAGATGTTTTTCTCACTGAAGAAGAACAAGGATTCTTCTCCTCAAAACAAACTGAAAACAACCATGAGGATTCTGAATTTTACATATTATGGTTTGAAAATGCAATCATGGAGGTACACAAACAATATAATCTTAGGAGCAAAGGGAACCCAGAGATTTCCAATGACAAAAACACTAGTACTACTATTATAAAAACTTCAGAAAATCAGCCTAAGAAGACAGCAAGTAACACCAACACTATGGCCAAGAAAACCGATCTAAATAAAGACAAAAACAGATAGCAAAGTGTTGACCAAAGCTTCCCTATTACTTCTTCTAGTGGCCCTAACAAATCTGTCCCAAATAACAGTCCAAATAAAGTTCAGCAAATCAGAATTGTTGAAAGAGTTGTAAATGACAAAACATATGTAAATATGTCAAGAACAATAGTTCCTTTTAGCCTTGAAGTGGAAATTTCCAAGATCAAAATCACCATACCCTTAGCTGAACTAGTAACTCAGGATGTATATAAAAATCAAGTTTTGAAAGCCTTGAATATAGGAAGTGACACTGATACTTTAAACTTGACAGATGATAAACCATAATTATTATTTGGTCCTGAAGTTGAAGGAAAATACCAAGAAGGGGTTTTCCCTCCCTTCTTTCTCGGCTTGAATATACATAACAAAATCTTGCACAATGCCATGCTAGACTCAGGTGTTTCTCACAATCTTATGCCCAAAGTAGTAATGGAAAGCCTAGGCTTGGAAATTACTAAACCATATAAAGACTTGTATTCCTTTGATTCAAACAGGGTCAAATGCTTGGGCCTAATCAAATATTTATGTGTCAATTTGGCACAGATTCCTGCTAAAGGTCTAGTTATGGACATAATAGTAGCTGACATTCCCCCAAAATATGGCATGCTTTTATCTAGATCATGGGGAGCCAAACTTCAGGGAAGCCTTCAAATGGATGGGTCCTATGCCACCATCCCAATATTTAACCAAACCAGAAGACTATATAGAGAATCTCATATGAAATACATGGTCAGCAATATAGATAGGCCCAACAACACTCTTGTTTACTCCATTCATTCAGATTTAGATTCCTTTATCTTATATAATGAAGATGAAATCAACCAACAAGAAAAGGAAAACAAAGAAGAATCTAGTCCAATAGAATAGTGAAATCTGTCATCAACTCAAGAAAATAACAGTTCATACTTTAGCAGCGTTGAATAGCAAAAAGAAAATGAAAATGAGATTGAATTACCTTGGAAAATAAACTTTGATGGCTCTTGTAGCAAATTAAGTTCAGGGGCTGGTGTATGGATACAGAACACAAACAAAAGATTTCCCTATAAACTGGATTTTCCATGCACAAATAACATTGTTGAATATGAAACCCTCCTTATTAGCCTACACTTACTCAAAGATTTAGAAGCTAATAAAATATTAGTCCAAGGAGATTCTGAACTAATCATTAGACAAATTAAAGGGGAGTATTCAGCTAAAAATCCAAAACTCAGAGATTATAGAAATGATGCCCTTGATCTCCTAAAAACTTTTGAAAAAAATGAACTGATTTTCATCCCAAGAGCTCAAAATCATCTAGAAAATGAACTTTCCTTTGCTGCTAGGGATCTCCAAATACCATAGATAAATGAACAATTCAAAATAAAGGTAAAAAACATGCCTATAATACTTGACAATGAAAATTATTGGCAAGTGTTTGAAGGAGACAAACACAGATGATTTTCTGCAATTAAAAAATGACTTTGCCATATCAACATCTACTTCAAGCCATGAAGAAAATTGTTTAAATGAAGAGCAAATCCCTGAAACAGAGCTGTCCTTTTTTGCTGCTATAAACCATTTTGAACATCCTTTTAGAGCAGAAATAGTTGACAATACAGATCAAAAAGACCTGAAAATTTTACAATGTAAAAATGATACAATTCCAAGAGGTCTTGCACCATTAGAACAATTGTTTGACTTCAATGATGTATCCAAAGAACCAAGAATGGAGCCTATAGAAACAAACATAAAAGAAGATAACATAACCAGCCTAGCAGAACCCAAAATGATCAAGCTATTCAGCACTCTCCCATCTCATATCAAGCAGTAATACATACAACTTTTCAAAGAGTTTGGAGATGTGTTTGCATGGGGATACAAGGATCTAAAATCATATGATATCAACATCATTCAACACAAGATTCTTCTTAAGGAAAATCAGAAACCTTTCAAACAAAAACTCAGAAGAATAAACCCTGTTTTATTGTCTTTAGTTGAGAAAGAGATCAGGAAAATGTATGATGCTGGGATCATAGTTCCCCTCAGATATTTAGAATGGGTGTCCAACTTAGTATTTGTTAGGAAAAAGACTGGGGAAATCAAGCTCTGCATTGATTTTAGAAATCTAAATAGAGCCTCCCTTAAGGATAACTATCCCTTGCCAAAAATGGATCATATACTTCAAAGGGTGGTTGGGTCTAAAATAATTTCACTGTTGGATGGGTTCTTAGGTTACAATCAGGTGTTATTACTCCCAAGTGATCAACATAAAACTACTTTTACTACACCTTGGGGTACATTCATGTATGTCAAAATTCCATTTGGTTTAATGAATGCAGAGGCCACCTTCCAAAGGGCCATGGATATAGCCTTCTTGGAAGACATAGGCTATTTTATAATCATTTACCTTGATGACATTACTGTTTTCTCTAAAACTAATGAAGAACACTTGATTCATTTAAGAAAATTTATTGAGAAATGTAGGAAATATGGCTTATATTTGAATCCCAAAAGGACACTCTTTGGTCTCCAAGAAGGAAAACTTCTTGGCCACATAATTTCTAAAGAGGGAATCAAAGTAGACCCTAAAAGGATTGATGGCATATTGAAAATCAGCCATCCTAGAAACCTCAAAGAATTGCAATTTTTCATTGGGAATATAAATTTTTTAAGGAGGTTCATCCCCAACCTTGTTGAGCTATTGAGAAATATCACAAACATGCTAAAGAAAGAGATAGGTGTTAAATGGACAATACAAGCTAAACAATCATTTGAACTAGTAAAACAAGCATCAACTCAAACACTAGTTCTTATTATTCCTTATTTTACCAAAGATTTGTATATATTTTCTTTTGCATCTGAATATACAATAGTTGTAGTATTACTACAAAAGAATATCATGGGGCAAGAACAACCAATATCCTTTTTTAGTAGGGCCTTAAGAGATGCTCCACTCAAGTATAACATCATGGAGAAACAAGCCTTAGCCTTGGTAAAAGTGTTGAAAGACTTTAGAGTCTATATATTGAATTCTCATATCATTGCTTTTGTCCCACACACAGTTGTCAAGGATATTATAAGTCAAGACCCTGATGGTAAAAGGGGAAAATGGATTGCTATTATTCTAGAATATGACTTAGAAATCAGGCCAACCAAACTAATCAAAGAGCAGGGATTAGCAAAACCTATGGCCGAGTCAAACTTCCAAGCACTACATATGAATATGGTTGACATTTTGGAAGAAACAAAAGAATTCACAACTCCATTTATTGAAGAAAATTTTGTGAATTCACCTTGGTATGCTGATATCATATATGTGCTACTTTATCTGAATACCCCTCCCTCTCTCTCTAAAACTAAAGCTAGATTTTTGAAACAGAAGGCTTTAAATTATTGCATATTAGATGGGGTTTTATATTGGAAGAACGTTGTTGGAATATTGCTTAAATTTTTGCTTGAGATTGATACAGGAAAAATCATGCATGAGATGCATGAGGGAGAATGTGGAGTACATCTTTACTAGAAGACTACAGCGAATAAAATCCTCAGATCTAGTTACTGTTGACCCACCCTTTTCCTAGACACTCATAAACTTGTCATGTCTTTCCATAAGTGTCAAATTTTTTATGGCAAAAGAAAACTCCTTCCTTCACCCTTACATCACATCAGTGTTGAGGCTCCCTTTCAACAATGGGGCTTGGACTTCATTGGGGAAATCCACCCATCTTCTTCATCCCAACATAAGTTGATCCTCACTGCCACTGATTATTTCACCAAGTGGATAGAAGCCATACCTTCTAGGAATGCTACTGACTCTGTCATTATCAAGTTCCTTGAAACCAACATACTATCCAGATTTGGTTGTCCTAGAAAAATTATCACAGACAATGCTACTTCCTTGAAATCTAAAAGAATGGTTGACTTTTGCCATAAGTATCATATTACCTTGGGTCATTCCACTGCCTACTATCCTCAAGGAAATGGATTAGCTAAATCCTCCAACAAAAGCCATGTTAATATTATCAAGAAACTGTTGGAGCAGAATCAGAAATCATGGCATAGTAAGCTTATTCATGCTTTATGGGTTGATATATTAACCACCAAAAATTCAATAAATATGTCTCCCTATCAACTACTTTATAGCATGGATGCAATCTTCCCAACCTCTCTAGGAGTTTCGTCATGAAACTCCTTCAAGAAGTACAAACTGAAGAGAATGATATGCAGAGAAGGATAAATCAGACCATTCATTTACAACAGTCAAGAGAGGAAGTATATAAGAGAACACAAATACTCCAAGAAGGCATCAAGAAGTTATTCGACAAAAGGACTAAAGCAAATGATTTCCAGGTTGGAAATATAGTTCTAAAGTGGGATTCTAGAAGGGAGGAAAAAGAAAAACATGGTAAATTCGAGAATCTGTGGAAAGGGCCCTACATTATTCATTCTATCAGGGGTCATAATGCATTTTTTATGCAAGAACTGAATGGAGAATATTTATTTGGAGGCCCTGTCAATGGCAGGATGCTCAAGCACTACTTCTGTCAAGAGTCTCAGCTTCCAAGTTTTTATTCATTGTACATAATCCGTTTGAAAAGAAATCATGAAAAATACAAAAACAATAAAAGAAAAGAGAAGGAAAATAGGGTAGATTCAAAAGAGGTACAACCCCATACCAAAAAGAAAATAAAAATTTGAAAGTGTGCAGGCCTAAATGCCACTACTTGAAAGAGCATTACTATTTAGTCATATAGCCTAATCATGACTAGATAGATTTCAATTTACTACTGATAGGTTAGTGAAGAATATTTTCCAAACAATGAAATCTTGGCTTATCAGTAGAATAGATTAAGATAGAAAGAAAATAGCTCTAAAAAGATCAAAACCAGAGTTGAAGAAAGAAAGAAGGATGATTCATAATTTTCAGATCTTAAGCCTTCACAGTTTTGTTTTTAATTTTCTGCAAAAAAATTCTATGTGCAACTTGTACATAAATGCCATAGCCTCCATAGCAAATCAGACTGTCAAATCCTAATTTGACTATGTTTAAATTTCCTGTCTTAGAAATAAAGAATAAAATCTATCAAACAGCCTAATCTTGACAGATATATAGTTAGGTAGAGAAATAAGGAGTTCAACAATTTAATCTGGACTCTTGGAATAAATAAGGATAGGATTAGATAGTTTATTTCTTTTTTCAACAAATAAAATTTCAAAGATTTTGCTAGTTCAAATTCACTCAAAGAAGAGAAAATGATAGGATAAGTAGAATTGGGTAGGAAGAGGTTCTACTCGAAGAAATTACATGTTGTAGATTGATAAAAGTTGTCTTTTTCAGAGAAATATCAGCAAGAAAAAGGAGCAATCTACCCAATGGATAAGGCACTGGTCTGCTTTCTAGAGATTTATCTCTGAGGTTCTTGACACCTCGATGGAGTTGCCTTCCCCAAGTGGAGCCACTGTTAGTCATTGTTTGCCATCTATAATTTATGTTATTCCAAATGATGGCTAAATATGTTCTTAAGCCTTCAAGAAGAAATCTTCATGGAAAACTGCTAGTTCTTGAAGCCTTCTTGGTGTCTTTTATCTTAAAAATCATCTTCACTGTTGTTTCCACAAGAAATTTTTAAAGAAGTTGATCAGGAGTTCAAATCTGAGCTTGGGAAAAAGCTCAAAAATGAAAGTGTTCAAATTGATTTGGATCCTAAGCAACGGGATAGGCCTCGATGATACAATCCCAATGCCATAAACGGTTCAAAAAATGGACACTGTATGAAGAAGTTATTGCACTTTTAGTGGAGTGGGTCCGGCGGAGCATGGAGGGGCCAGCCCTCCTCCCATGGAACCTCATCATATGACCAGTGTGGGAGCGTAATGATTAAGAGCGCTTAAGGAGCCTAATCTCAAGTTTAATATTTAATTAAGCTTCAGTTAAGTGGATTTTAATATGGCGAAGATTCTGGAGGCGCTCCCAAATTTAGGTGGACTTCCACTTTTAGTGGAGTTAACTGGCAGTTGCCCCACATTTAGTGGAGGAAATTGGGGCAAAGTTGTTTTGGTCATAACTTTCTCATTACTCAACCTTTTGGAACAAATGTTTTTTTGATTTCATATGTTCTCCGCATTTTGGACTGAATGACATAGGTTTTAGAGCCATTGGAGCTCATTTTCAGCCTGTTTAGCTTTGGAGAAGCTTTTTGAGCCACTAGGGCCATTTTGGGTTTTGAGTTTGGTTGAGCTGTGGTTAAACTTTTTTGGTGAAACAAAAGTCATTTTCAACTATTTCCTGCATTTCAGAGCCATTGGAATAGGTCTTAGCTCTGTTTGAAGACTTTCAGAGGCTGAAAACCTTTAGGAGAGTTTTCAGGGCCACCATGGCCATTTTAGGGTTTGAGTTGTTTTGAGTTGTGGTTATCATTTTGAGGTGAACCAAAGCTCTATTTCAGATAATTTAGACCTTATGAAGCCATTGGAAGTGGTTTCAAAGGAATTTGAGGAGTTCTATAGCCTGAAAAGTTGCAGAGAATTTCAAAGCACTAGCAAGACATTGATGAAGAAATCACTGTTTATGGTAATCTTTCACTGTTTAGTGAATTTGAAAAGGCATTATTAGCTTTTTCCTGCCTTCTGAATCAGTTTATATATTCATATTTTTCTATTGAGACACTTATAATCTTGTATTGCATTTGAGAGCTTTTAATACAAGAGGACAAGCCCATTTCGGGAGGCTTGATCCAAGAGATGTAGCCCAAGAGTTGGGGTGAACTCCTATATTATATTACTGTTGTGTTTTGATATTATATTGCTGAATATTTTTTCTCATACCCATGTTAATTTTCAGCAAAAACAATTACACTTAAGATACATAAACAGTGAAAATACATACACCATTCGCAAGCTAAATTTCCGCATAACGTCAAGTTTAAAGAAAGATCATTTTAATTAAATCTGAGTGTTTACTTCTATTATTTCTTTAGGCAGAGTCTGTAAAAGGGCCAATTAGCCTCTGGATTCATCCTTTCTTTGAAAGGTGAAATATCCGATAAATGCCCCTACAATCTATCTCTGTATTAGAAATATGAAGTTCTCACATTTTCAGATTTAAACTTAGAGTATTTTTGCACTTATTTACATAATTGAAAATGGATACCTTGCACCCTTTTCAAGTACCTTCCATTTTCAGATCAGAAACCTAGCTGATTCAAAAAGAAAACATCCTTCAAAGCCATAATTTCCACCATTTTCACCTCCATTCCATTCCCCCATTTCACCATTCTTATCCCTGTTTTTATCAGTCCATTTCCCTCTGAAAATAGCCCATTTTCCCTTTATCAACTCTTCATTTCCTCCGAAAAACCCCCTTAAACTATTATAAACACTCTTATTTGGTTTAAAAATACCTTTTCTAACCTATCAGAAGCCTCCAAAAAGCCTAAAAAACCCTCTTTTAGCCTTATATCTGCCTATTTAAAACATGAGGCCTTCAGTGCCTTTGGCCTTAAAAACCCAGCCCTGTTTATCCCACGTAACTAGGCGTCGTGACCATGAGCTAAGCCCTTAGCTCTTTCCATTTTAAAACACTCGGTCCTCCTTTTCCCCACAGGACCATCGTCACACCTTATCCTTAGCCCCCTTCCCTTACCATTTAGCTCACACCCTCACGATTCATCGGAGTAATCCACACTGTCCATCGACTCGATCCAACGGTCACCACCACTCCTCCACTCCACCCGTGGGCACTTCTTGGTCCGCAGGTCAACCCTTTGGTTCCCCCGCAGTTGACCAGCTTGACTACGAGAGATCTCAGATCTACGGTTGAGATTTACTGCGAAGGCACAAGCCAAGAAATTGGCCCGTACCCCCCAGTCCCCTCGCAATATATCCCGACCATTGATCTCGATTAATCCAACGGCCAATGCTTCATCGCTATTTGTCTGTCCCCTCACCCATATGTTATATATTGCGCATCTCGTGTGAATCCCCACTTTTGATCCTCTTGATCCAACGGTGAGCACTCAATCGCATTTTCCGCCCACCCTCGAGCCTTCTTCTACACGAAAAAATAGGCTTACGTCAGCCTGGCCCCAGCATCTCCTCCCGCCGTGCTACTCTCATCCCTCTGTGTTCATTCTCAACCATAGATCTGTAGCTCCCAGATATAACGACCCATATCCCGTTTCGTGTCCATTTTTCTCCCCCTCCCCCTCTGTGCACCTTGAGTGCAAAATAGGCAATTTTTCAAAAGACACACGTCACCCTCCGACGCGTATCGCATTTGTTTGTGGCAAAATCGTAAACTGCCTATCCCCCGTGTGAAAACTGCCTTCGGTTTTCCAAAAAACCACCCTTTCATGTTTTTGCACCAAAGCCATTTTTAAACCCTGTTTTCATGGTTCTCACTATAGAACCTCCTCGCTGCATGCACCCCCATCCTCACTGCTCCTCCTGAACCCTCCAAATAGCCTCTAAAAGTAGTTAAACCCAAAGAATGCAGGTTTTATTTAATTGTTTATTGTTTGGTTGTAGGTTTTCATGGTAATTTAATGTTGAAGCCATCCCACAGCGAAATTGTTACAGAGAGCCTCAAGATGATGATCCTTGGCTCCAATATGCAGAAATAGGATCTTCAGGGTTTGTTTAGTGCTCAACTAATGTCTCATGAACATTGGTTGAATGAAACCCTCCACCGCAGCAACAGAAGACACTCGTGCAAACAAAGAAGACAGTGATTAAGGCTTAAATGAGGACAAAGGTTAAGCATAAAGGTTCGAAGATTAAAAGGCTTAAACTGCAATTTAAAAGAACAAAACACAGTTAAAGGCATACAAAGAAGTTTTAAAGAAATCAGATAAATATTAAAGACAGCATGAAGGACTATAAAGGAAAAAAGTGAGATCAGGCCTTAACATAGTTTATTGATGAGATTAAAGAAAAATTAGGCTAAAAGCAGCCTTGAATACATCAAGACATAGCAGTTAATTCATAAAAATATCTGAAGCCACCTATAGCCTTCTTTTCACCTACAAAGACACTTTGATAGTTATCACACTGACAGAACATCTTTTGACCGTTAGAACAGTTATTTTAAGACATGGGAAAGCCTTAAAACCCACTCTTTTCACCTACTTTATCCTCAGGAAGTAAAGATAGAGTTATTAAAACAGAGAAGTAGTGCAACTCATTCCTACCTTATGCCCTGTGTGGTTTTCAAGGCTAGGAATGCATTTACTCTGTAATTAATAACATTTTGAACCCTAAAAGGACTTCCACCTCCTCATTCTTCTATAAATACTCTATGAGGAGCTCTTTGTTAGGGGTTGGCTACTGGCATTCGAACTCTTTGAAGTTGTACATAGTCTGGCTGAAGATTAAAGAAGAAATTGAAGTGTTGAAAGATTGATGATGTTTTGACATGTTTTGTTAATGAGAAGGCTCTATCATTGGATCCCTAAGCATGGCTGTTGGTGATGTATTCTAATCTGTTAATTTTTTTTTCATGTTTTCCATTCTATTTCATCATTTCTTGCTTGCAGTAGAGTAAAAATCTTAGGCTAAGAAATGTCTCCTAGAAACACCTTAGACCTATTTTCTCTTCACTGTCTTTATGTTTTCATCTACTACAAGTTTTATTGAGTATTTTGACTACTTTTGAACCCTTAATCTTGTTTATTTCATAAATTGTTCAAACAACTGGTCTCAAAAATGATTTATGGTTTCCCCTGCTTAGTTCCTACCACTTGAAAATTGTTTCTGAAGTCTCTCTTTAAAGTACCATTGTTTACAGTTTGCCAGAGAGGTCTATTTTGATCATACCCTTTGTTATTGCTGAGATAATTGTTTTGAAGGTATTTATAGCTGTAATCAAATATGTCTAGGAGTTCCCTCTTCTATGAATGTAGTTATTTGTGAATCTTTAATGTTTTCTTATCCTTGAAGGTGAAATATTTGGATGAAATAGAGCGTTCCTCGACTCCTAGATTTCATTTGAAAAGTTTGTCTTGGAATTATTATTTGCTGAAGTGTGGTTTCTAGAATTTATGGTTAGCCCTATCTATGTAATGCCTCTTCATGTTCAGATAATGTTTTAAGTCCCTTTGTTGAGAATTACATATAATTAATTATTCTTAACTGCCCTTAGTTCTACTTCTCCTTCTAAATCCTTAATGTCCATTTCATTTCATCCACCAAACCCAAGATCCACTGGCCAAGTTAGATTTTCCCTTTGATATCCCATATCCATTAGTTGAGCTTGTTATAACTTCTTCTTAACTCCATTTCCCAATGGCTCTGATATTTCCCCTTTCTATCTATGTTTCCTAGATCATTCATGTCCAACCAACCAAACCCAAACAAACAAACTTGCACTTAATAACTAGCCTAAAATCAACCCTTAAAAGAAAACAAGACATATATTTGCACACATTGAGAGATCCCTCTCTGAGACTAGGAGGGCTAGATCCTAGAGCTCTAAAGCTTGGTTTATATGTTTCCTTGTCATTTGGTTTGAGAATCAGCCAAATCACAGGACCCCAACATCTTGGTGATCACAGTGGGACTCTAATTGATAAACAAACTTAGACTTCCATAAATCTTTCAAAAAACTCTTAAGAGTACTATCTTGTGGATTTATCCCACCGCTGACATGAACATTTTGGCTATCATGGTGGGACCTCTGAGTACATAATAGCCTAGCAAACTCTTATATACTCATTAGTCCTTCAAAACAAGAAACTCACAAAACCCTATTAGGGTCTCGTGATTTGGCTGATTGGCAAGCCAAATGACAGTGTAACATCAAACCAATATTTGGAGCCCAAGGACCTGGCCTTCCTGGATTCAGAGAGGGCTCTCTCTATTTATGTAAGGGATATTTGTGTGTTTTGCTTCTTGTGTTTCTTATTTTAGGCTAGTTATGAAGTAGGTGTTTGGTTTTGGTTTTTAGATTTGTGAGGGATGAACTTATCAAACACTAAGATAAGTAAAAATATGTCAGATCAACTGGGTTATGGGGTCGAAAAGGTCAAGAAATCTTTCAGATGGTGATACAAGGTTGTTGAAGGGTCGATTTGATTCGAGGTAAAATGGATCTTTGGGTAAAATGGAGTGGGATGGACATTAAATTTGTGAAGAAAAAAGGATTTCAAACATAAATAGTTTAATAGCGAACATAAACATGGTAGGGCTCACCATTAATCATGAGAAATGTAACTATAAACTGATCAATGCATAGAAATAAACATTCAAGAAATACATAGAGATATATGACTCTCTAACTTTAGGAAATTGCTATCAAAATTTGGGGAAATACATTTAAGACAAACAAACAACTCAAAACACTATGAGGAAACACTTAAGCATATTATTCCAAGCTATTGAGCACTTTGAAGCAAAATAGCATAGTTTTAGACAAAGGGAAAGATTAGTACAAGACCTCATTGGTTCAACAAATGAAAATCTAATCAATCAAAGAAAGGTTTCATAGGTGGAGCTATGACTAGCCATGAGTAAGCAGCGCATACCATGAATCATACTTAGCATGCATAAAGCCATAAATGAAACAAGCAAATAATTTCTTCAGTTATCAAAGAGGAATCAAGGATTCTTTGATATGACTAAGAAGGAAGAAAACATAGAAGCTATAAAGAAACAGGAAATTTGAGGTGCCTCCAAGGGCATGTCTCAAATCTATTCTCTCTTGTCTTATAGCAAACAAGAACATGGGATTAAGAATGAAAACTAAGTAGCATAACAGAGAGGGACACTATACCATTTTACCAAGACAAGGAATCCAACAACAAACCTCCTTCATCATCCAAAAACATTCAAGAAACTATCCAATGCATGAGACAAGTGTTTCTTTCAAGCTTGTATAACCATATATTGCTTCTATTCATCAATTTTAGCATTGTTTACAATGAATTCTCTTGGAATATATAGGCCAAGATGAGGGAAAACCTCCTAGTGCAACTTGCAATCTCATTGGCCCATTGAAAATATCTGATTTTGTCCTTGAGGCTTTGCAAAGCCCAAGCCACAAAATATCCAATAAAATATCTCAAAAATGCTTAAAAAGGAAAATATATTGACTTTTCATAACTAATCATGCCCAAAAATAGCTAAACGCGCATGAGGAAAAGTCACTTTAGAAAAGTTCATTTTTTACAAAAATACTTAAGAAATATATCAGCAGAAAGTCCTTTGTCTTGCGGACAACGTTTGGAGGCCTTCTCGATGTCAAAATGAGGCATGTGATGGCTCTTTGGAAAGCTATGAATGTCTATTTTCTGAAAATTATTATTTTCTACCAAACTAAGCAATATAAGTCCATAAAACACTGACCTATGTGTAAAAACCCAAAAAATAGACCTTGCTGATAAACGGGGCAGAGTGTGGAAAAAGTGAGTGTTTTTCACCATTTTGTGGGAACAAATCATCTTCAACTGATCTACAAAATCACTGAGTATATGCCCTTGAAATTATGGCATCCAATTATACCATTTTCATCCTTTGAGGATGTCCCAAACAGAAATGGCGATGCCCACGAGTTTTAGCCAAAAACCCAAAAATGACAAAAAACCAAAACTTGTTGAATTTCGCCCAATTTTGGCGAGCATGACCCTCAAGGGTTTTCAGAAACATGCTATGAAGCTGAGGCCAAAATTTGGAGCTTTGAGGTGTCTTTCTTCATTTTTGGTGCCAGGCGCCTCCTTTGAGCTTCCTTGAGTTTTTCCTATGTGGCCTTCAATTTCTGTCGGGCGAACTGATTTAGCTTCTTATAGTGCCCGATCATCCTCCCTTAAAGGTCCAAATATCTATTGGCCTTCTCCAACTTCTTTTCCAAGTGATCATTCACCCTCTTGAGCCATGCTTCTCGATTTTTCTCTATCTCTTGGGTGAACAAAGTAGTGAGAGGAATAGATTGGAGAAGGGCAGCTTCTTCATCCTTTTGTTTCTCAAGGGCTTTTTATAGTCCCATGGTTCTTGGCCTCTTTCTCCTAGGCTGATCTTCATCTTTTCTATCATTGAACTCACCCATGAGTTCTTCCAATTTAACTTGCACCTTGGAGGCCTCTTTTTTGTATTTGATGGCCCGGGTCTCATATACCACCATGTGGACACTCATCTGTTTATTTTTTATTTGAAAAAAGTGATTGAAGTTTCTAGCCCTCTCTAGATATGCCCTCAAAGCATCAATTTTCTTTTTTCTATTGATCAAGAGAGTCTCTAGGATGCGGGCCTCATTGTCGCTATCATCACTTTGGATTTGAATTATGTCAAAATCCCTCTCCTTTTCATGGCTGCTTTCTTCTTTCTCCTTTCCTTTGCTTTGGGTAGCCTTCTTTATCTTTCTCCTCTTGGGTAATTCGATAATGGGCTGCTTGGGCAATTTCCCCTTGCTTCGGAGGGCCCTAGTAACTTTTGGAGTTATAGTTTTAGGCACCCTTTTCCTTGATGTTCGGGGCTTCGCCACTTTTGGAGAAGAAAGCATGGCCCCTTGCTTAGGAGAGGCAGCTAGCACATGCTCTATTGGCTCTTTGCCCTTATTACTTTCCTCATCATCCTGGCCACTGTTTTGAGTTTCTTCATGAATTCTTTGACTGACCTCTTGCATGTCATTTTAAGGGCTTCCCTCTTTACTCTTGCCTTTGTTGTCTCTAGGACTTTGAGGCTCTATCTCTTCAATTTTTTAGGTTTCATCTTCATCCTTTTTGTTGTTGTGATGGCTACCAATATCCTCATCAAAATGCTTAATCTCCTCATCATTTCCTTGCTCACTGTTTTGAGTTTCTTCATGGCACTGCTCTTCATTACTATGCTGCATATTATCAATGTGTTCTTCTTCACCTTGCTGCCCTGCCTCACTGTGCTCTTTTTCACTTTGCTTCCCTTCTTCATCATCATGTTCCTCCCCTTCATCATGCTATTCCTCCTCTTCATCAAGCTGTTGTTCATCATGTTCATCTTCCCCTTGCTGCCCTTCCTCATCATGTTGATGTTCATCATGTTGCTGCTCATCTTCATCATGCTCTTCCTCCTCATCATGCTCTTCTTCTTATTCAATTACGGGAAATTTGAACTTCTTGGGAATGGGCTTACTTGAACAAGGCGAAGGATGGTGAGTGGAAGGTGAAGGAGATGTATGGAATGAAGGGACATTGGCGAAATATGGATGTGCAATGAAAGTGTCCCAAGAGATTTCCTTCTTCTCAAGCTGATGAAGAATGATAACCTTGATGAGAGAATGATGGAAAAGGCAAGCTGACTGCTGAGAAAGAGGTCTTTTCTGAACATCGGAGGCCATTTTTTCAATACTTTTATGGAGGAAGAAAGGGATATTTAAAAATTTGGCTCTTGTGAAATTCATGAGCAACTAGACATGGTAAGGATAGACCCGAGAGAATTTTCCCTCGCAAATTAAGTATTTCATGATTATCTTCATGAGGGGAGAATAACTAGTCGACAGATATGAGAAGGGAAAGATGGATGGACATGTATCTCTATGCTCAGGCTTCAAAAAGGGTTTGTACTATTCTGAGTCTAGGTGGCTCTGTTTAAACCACTTCTCTCTGACATAAGGGATTTTGGTGGCCTTAGAAATGGATCTAGGAGAAAACTTCAAATCTAAGCCTGCCAGCTAAAAGTGTTTCCCTTGAAATCTCAAAGCACAAATATGTGTCAAGGGGGAATAGCTTTTCACCTCCTGCACCCTTTGACAAAACTCTAGACATCCAACCTCATGAAAGTTAAACAGGACTGATGGATGAGCATTTACCTCTTCAGTTGAAATAGGCTCAAACCTCCTGTGATTAATCCACTTCTACTGTCCTTCCTAGGAGGCATTTTGTTTTGGATACTCTTTGCAAAAACAAGCTGTCTCAAATGGCCTTTGAAATGTTTTCTCAACCACACCCTTTTCCTCCTTATAAGTCACTGTTTAATCCTCTTTGATGCTAAAAAACAAGTATTTGTTAAGTGAAACAAAATCAACTTATCATTGTGCTTGGGAAAAGTCTTTGAAAGGTTTGTTTGTGGTTTCTTGGTGAAGAAGGAAACTTTGTTTTGATAAAAACACCTTTCTCTTCAACCAATACCCTTTTTGTTGTTTCACTGTTTCTTTACAAAGTAAGTAAGACACCCTCAAATTTGTTTGGAAAACCTTTCACACACTCTGTTTTTGGAACTCTAGTGGCTGCACAAAGTTCACTACTTCACCATACAGAGAGGACTTTCAAATGACAAATCTTTCAAATTATGATCATTGTTTTGCCCTTGGAAATTCAAACAGAGTCTACTCTTGTTTAAACATTGTTCGGACAGTCTTCAAATTGATTTTAGACCTCTACAACTGTGTATGTCTGCCTAGTAATTAGTGTATGGTTTATCATTTTTCTTGAAGGCAGTTAAGGCCCTTTAAACTGATAAAAACACCCCACCCTCTAATCATTTTTTTTGTCTTGTGCTCTTTATATGACAACTTCTCTTTAAAGCCACTATTTAAGACCTTTTCCAACTTGATTTTAGACCTCTAATACATAAGAAAACTTTCTTCAGCTTTGACTAGAACTCTGTCTCATATACCACTGCCTATCTCATGTTTTTTAAATGATGAAATGGTCTCAAAATAATTATCTCCTTCTTAGAGAAAAACACCACAAAACACCCTTTTAATCTTTGAATTTTTCCAAGAGGAAATGTAGAATACCTCGAAGAAAATCTTAAAGACCTCGATTTATTGATTGGTGCAGCTCCACAGAGTTTTTTGAAGGCGTTTGGGTGTGCGTCACGTTCACTGAAAAGAACACCGTGTAGTCAGGTCGGCCTCGGGCAGTGGGTGAACGGTGCTACAAGCGCCCCACGCCACAGTAGAAACCCTTTGTATTTTTGTTCGCAGGCACACTGCGCATGTTTGAGGGCCTTAAAAACTCTGAAAAACGATGAAATCACTTGCTTCTCCAATGAACAGCCAGGGGAGCACTTGGTTAGTGTTTTGAAATTGCACAGTGGGACTTTGCAACGGTCTCATCCACCTTTAAATGACGAAAAAGCCAAAAACCTTTTGAACATACTTGTGAGGGTTTGAATGCCCTTTGAAAAAGGCTTTTGTTATATAAAAACTCAACATGCTATTTTTTATCCTTTCATCACCTTCTTAGATATCATGAAGCATTTTTTTCGAACAAGTTTATGACAAATTTTGTGAATTATATTTTGAAATTCTTCATAGATATGACGCTTCCCAAAGCGAAGAAGTCATCTCAAGGCTAAAATCTCTTTCACAGTTCCTTCATTAAGGCAGCAACCCTGTCACTGTTTTCCTTGTTGGAAATACTGAGAGGGGGGGTGAATCAGTATTTATTTCAATTAGAGCACTAGTTAATCTTCAATTATTATCAATGTTTTTACAATGATAGTAGCAAACAAGAGGAACACAAATGCACACAGTTTTTAAGGTGGAAACCCACTCCGGGACAAAAACCACCTAATGCTTTTCTAATAATTCTTTTCAAATCCAATTGAAAATAAAGCTCCAACTTCCTAGAATATAGAAAAGCATTCTTGTCCAACTCCCACTAGATGGACGCTCTAATGCCCGAGATTCTTCAATAACACCCAATGAGCTACAACTCACCCTAGCACCACCCTACCACCCTATAGAAGAATAAAATAAGAATGGACTCCCGTACTAGCGAAAATGATCCACTTTACAATGATATAGAATGATGTAGAAGAAGAATATATACTATACCATAACCCCAACTTTGATACAATCACCTAATTATGATCCTAGACCTCTCAACACTGCCTCTTCAACCCTTGGCAGATAGACACTAGTACAATTTGTACAATAATGTATTTACAATGACAAAGTACAATGATACATTTACAATGATTGTATGCAATGCTGCCCACTTGAAGACTTCATATGATGAACTTCTTGCTGCTGTTATGCACCTTGGTTACTTCTCCTATCATGCTACCCTCTGCTACACCTTGCTTTGTTTTTTCTATCGTAGAAATTATGGTCCTTTGCAACCCTTGAAAACACATGATCTAGCTTTTTCTTGCCTTTTGGGAGCTCGATATTGAATCTGGTGTTTCTCTGACATTTCAGATCCTCAATATCTGATTTTCGGTCCTGTAGTATTCCTTTGAGTCATATTTCCAATGCCACAGGTCTGATGGATTCTTGAAGAGAGAGTTAGACCCAATCTATCACAATGCCCTAATTATGGACTATTTCAGTAGAGCGCACTTGTACGGCATGACACGTGTCATTGTTTCTTAATTTTCCTCTAAAATTGATAGAGAGAAAGCTACAGACTGTGCACTATTTGAAAATTTTTACGGAATTCCAATCTGATACTCAGACAGAGAGTTATGATGATTTTACCAAGATCACTTCTTTGAGATGAATTTCAGGAGCCTGCAAAAACCCTTACTTCCACAAATCGTATCTCCCAAAATATTGCGCCAAGTGATCTGAAATTTTTACTGAAGCTTCCTCAAGATTTCTTCTTCACCTCATAAACATTTCAGCTTCTTATCCTTCGTATAAAAAAATTTAGAGCGAAAATTCCACGATGACCTGTTTCAGATGGTCGAATCCCTTGCCTAAGGAGGAAATGAAGATCACAATTTACATGAATGCTTAAGTTGAGAGGGGCTTCAAAAAGTGAACATGGGGGGGATTTTAGGAGCATAAAAAATATTAATTATGACTTTTCAATGACCCATGCCCCAACCCCATGGGGTTTTAGCCCACTAACTGGGGTACAAACTTCAAACATGAATATCTCTCAAACCATGAAGAATCACATGGCGTTCCATATATCAACAGAAACATCTTGACAAGTAGAAACCATAAAAATAATTATTGACCCATAATATATTAATTTGGTAGGTCAAAATTCCCATGCAATATTTGGTTAGCCCCTAGTGCTGCTTGGGTTGACATTAATGAAAAACGCTGATCAACAATCTCCCCATTTGGCATTGATGGCAACATAAGTACTCCCCCTGCGATCATGACACCTCTTCCTACAACATTCTCTCCCCCTTTGACATCAATGGCAAAGGGTCACTCCCCCTGAAGCACAACCATCCTACAGACCTGTACATACTTCCACTTGCGCTGACACACAACCGTCCTGCAGACTTGTACACACTTCCACTCCCCATTTTATCTTCTGAAAAAGGAAAATCTAATGAGAACTCATGAGAATCCCAAGATTCTCGCGAAGATATTCCAATGCCGCGAATATTTAATATGTGATTCTTTTGGTGCCGCTTGAAATCGTTGGGGATCTCGTAATTTATTAGGGCAATATCATTGGCGTAGTCCAATTACGTAAAAACAACATCGTTTCAACTAACTTTGGGATTATAGGATCTAGCCCCTGGCTGAACCGGAGAGGGATCTCTCCAATATGTACAAAGATGGATTTGTATTTGAAGTTTGGGGTAATGATATTAGGCTAGTTATGAGGTCCAAGGGTTTTGTTTGTTTTTGGATGGTTAAACATGACTGCTGTTAGAGGTTAAAAGTCCCAAAGGTAAAGAGGTTCAAAGGTGAGAAGTTGCAAGAAACAGAGTAAGTTTTGATCAAGAGGAAAGATGATGGCAGGTTTTCAGTCCATTGGGCTATGGAGTCATAAGAGGATTTAATTGAAACAATTAGATTCAAGAGTGGTCTATGGGCCAAGTCATCTATGCCTAAGGATATCTTAAAGGTTTTGATTTGTGGAATGGAGTAATACATTAAGAAGGGGAAATTAACAGATGCAGAACAAAGAGCAGCCTAGGATCTGGTAAGTACTTTGAAACTAGCCAGCCTTTGACCAGGCACTTGAGAAAGACATGAAAGCAAACTAGGATCTGGTAAGTACTATGAAACTATCCAGCCTCTGATACACTTCCAATAGAAAATAGACAAAAACTAAGGGAAACTTGAAGGCAACCTTTGGAGTAGAGACTAGCGGGCTGGGCTCACCACAAATCCTCTCCTAGCTCTTCTTTACTTGGCTGCTTCCAAGACAATCACAGAGATAACACAGAATGGCATAAGATCTAGTAAGTACTTTGAAACTATCCAGCTTTTAACACATTCTAAGGGAAACAATCAAACAATTACGCAAACAAGACTGGGACCAGGGCTCACCATATCTTCCTCAGTACTTCTTCACACAACATATACTGAAAGTAACATTCAAAAATAATATTCAGCTAAGACAATAAGACGATGGAACACCAACATTCCTATGCTTAAACTGAATTAAATCATTTCCAAATAACATAGTTGAAAGAAAACATTTAAATAAATATTTCTCAGCCAGAGAAGGTTACTGATATGCAGTAGGTCCTAACACTTTTTAAACTATTCTTTACAGAAGAAAATGAAACAAAAATGAAAACAGGAATAAAATTACAAGTTACAATGAGAATAACATCACCGTCAACATAGACCAGGATCCCATAAATCAGCTTGTATTGATGCTCCAAACCGGTTACAATCTTCAAGTCCAGTGTTTAATTCATCTTTCATTCACAACCTAACTTATCAGTTACAAGCAGAGCTCCAAGAGCCAGTGAATCACTATTTATAGTCAGGAGTCTTCAGCTCAATTACATTACAATGTTTCAACAATTACATCAACAACCAACCCCTCACTCATCTTCTACTGAAGTATTTATAGAAGGATGAGGAGGTGAGATCTGATAAAAGATCTTAAATACAATTAATACAGAGTTAAATGACTTCTCGGCCCTTTGAGAGGCTCGATGGAGAAGTTACAGGTGGATGCGTTGTATTAACTTTTACAATTATGATTTAAGCTCGGTGGGAGCTTTATTTGACTTTGAGGCTCTGTGTGCTGTGTGGAGTAACTCTGCAGATATTTGTTGCATTAGTTTCCTGTGGCAGAATTAACTTCTTGGCAGCGCTGGAGGCAATATCTGATTTTCTTCAATAAGTTCGGCCTATGTTTGAATGCTTTGAGGCAACAGGTGGCTCTTTTTGGTAGCTGAGGAATCGATTCGCCTCATCTGAAGCGGTGGAAGCCTTTCTGTCAGTGAAACACTTATGATTTTATGTTGTCTATGTTTTAATCTAGGGAATTAGGCTTTTGATAATCATTCTTAGCCGTAATTCCCCAGATCCATCTTTAATCTTCATCTACTATGCTTTGTCTTCAAACTTATACTCTTCGACTGTTCTTTTGAATTAAAACAGTGTCTTGTAGATGTGCAGAGCCGCACTGGGATTTTTATGTTATCAATGCTCATGAATCATTGATAGATCATGGAATAGATCCCGCGAATGGTTCTCTTTAGTATCTCGAGGGCACAGGAAACGTCTTTCCCAGTCCTCGGCTTTCCTTCGTTATTCAGTGGAAAACCATTAAAATACCTGCAAAATACAAAAATAATTAGGAAATCCTGCGTTTGGGCTTAAACTGCTTAGAAGGCGAGGAAGGAGCGCCACCGTCGGATCTGGACACGTGGATGGTCCAGTTTTAATCGGGGGATCGTAATCGGTGAGAGGAGAAAAAGGGATGCGATTGAAAAACTCCGATGCGTTTGCGCGATCGGGAGGGCAGTAGCGATTAAGCGATAGCTGTTGATCCAAGAACGAGATCAACGGTGGAGAACCAATCGGGGGATTCGTAATCAAAAGGGAAAACAAAACGCATGCTATTGAATTATGCAATGCGATTATGCGCGGACCGTTGATCTAAAATTCAGATCAACGGCAGGAATTGAATCGGCGGGCTTTGAAGCGGCAGCAAGATTCGTGATCGGAGGGAATAAGGATTGTTGGATCTCGGAAGGTGGAGAGGAGATCAACGGTGGATAACCAATCGGGGATCGGCAATCGGGGGTAGCAGGAAAAGGGTGCGATTGAAAAACTCTGATGCGATTTCGCGATGACCATTGATCCACGAACGAGATCAACGGTGGGAAATGAATTGGAGGGATGTCAATCGGGGGAAGAAGTGTTAGCGCATCGATTGAGAAATGTGATGTGATTGAGCACTGGCCGTTTGATCGGCTTTAGATCAATGGCGAAGATCTGTTCTGAAAAGAACCGACGGAAAACCCTTTTAAAATATATGGAAACTTAACTTTTTGAAATAAAACAATTTTTTTATGGATCGGGGGTGGAAAGAAAATATATAAAGTGAGGAGGTGCCCGACTGTGGGGCCGTTGGGTATATGAAATGTGATATGGCCGGGGCTTTAGTAAATCAAAGGCCAATCGCAATCGGAACTGCGGGCCTGGACTCTCCGATCAACTCATTGCGAATTCTCCGATTGCGATTGCACAATTGGTCTTTTTGATCAACCCATTTAGATTATTTCAACATGTGACTTAAAGTTTTAAGTCAAAACTTTGGATAGGCGGGTTTTGGTTTTTTAAAAAGAAAAATTGGGTTTGGAAATGAAATATTCACAAGGCTTAAGCGCCGAGGGCAGACACAAGGTTATATGAAAATGATATGATCGGGAGTAGTAAACATCAAGGCTAATCGCAATCGGAGTCTTTGGAGTATGGAAAAGACTTGCACATTTGATTCTTTCCAATGCGATTAGCACTCGGGGTCTTTGGCGTTTGGTTTTAACGCGTAGGCATGTGAGGGGAAGTGGTTCGGACTTAGCCCAAGGGGCTTAGGTCCATAGTAAATAAACTTTGTTTTTTCATGAATTTCATAGTTTGTAATGGAAATGGGGGTTCCGAAATAGTTAAAAAGTGAGTTTTTAACTATGGAAAAAGGGGGTTTTCATGAAGGGAAAAAAGGAGAACATGAAAAATAGAGGAAATTATGAAGAAAGGGGAAACAAATGAAGGTTTGTTTATGAGTGGAAGAAGGGAAAAAAGATGATTTTTGCAGCAGTTTCTCCTTTGTAATCAACAAAATTTCTGAGTATAAAAATGGAAATAGTAATGAAGATTTTGGACAGAGGCATGAGGCCCTCTAGGAGCCTTTAGGAGCCGACAATTGTTAGTGATAAAATTTGTTCCTTGGAGGCTCAAAAAGTCTTAGCCATATTTTGGTATAAAAAAATATTATAGGTGGCTAACAGTGGCTCCACTTGGGGATGATGCCTTCTTGAAGGTATCAAGAACTTCAGACCTGGATTCTCTGGGAGGCTGATCAGTTGCCTCATCCATTGGGTTTTTCTCTTCTGCTTGATGATCTTGCTTTGCTTCTGAAAAATAATATCAGTTATGAAAAAAATAATGGGCCATCAACACAAATTTCGACCTGTACAATCCCTCGATATAACATTTTTCTTCATCGATGCACTTGGATTAGCAAACTCTTTTCACAACATTTTATTCTTTTGAAAGCATAAACTAATCTAATTCTCTCCTTATTTCTCCCTGAACTTCGATTAAACAGAGTTGAGCTCGGATATTTCTCTATCTAATCCCTAATACATTGGGATTAAAAGGTGTGTAATTTGTCATTCTCTATATTCTACATGAGGAAATTTAAAAATTTAAAAACGAGGCAAAATCAAGATTAAATTTTGTTGACTTGCTTTTTTTAATCTATGGCATAAAAACAAGCTACATAGATTTTTATTTGAGAAAATCAAAAATCAAAATGGGCTTAAGATGCGAAAGTCTCATCTGTAGCCTTTTCCTTTCTTCTGACTCTATTTTGCTTTGCTTTTGGGCTATTTTTTCTTTTCTTGGTTCAGATTTTGACGATTAGAACCGAATTTTCTTTTTTGACTCAGAAGATAAAACAGTTTTGAGTCATCTCCCTTTGGAAACTTTGGTTCATATTTTGAGTTTTCTTGAACCTCCAATTGCTATCCTAATCTATCTATTGATAAGCCAAGATTGAACAGTTTGGAAAATCTAATTCACTATCCTATTAGCAGAAAATTTAAAGCTAATTAGTCAAGTTTAAATTGTTCGACTAACTAGAAGTGTGTTTTTGAGGAGTGGAATTTGAGCTTGCACACTTTCAGATTTGTTTCTCTTTTTGGCATGGGGTTTTTCCTTTCTTGTTTTCATTTTTGCCCTCTTTTCTTCTTTTTCTTTGTTTTTTGTATTTCTGATTTTTCATAACTTTGAATGCAATGGTGGATGGAATATTCATAATGGAAAAAGATAAAAAGGCTTCAAAACATAAAATGGATCAAGATAAGTAATGCTTAAGCATCCTGACATTGACAGGACCCCCAAACAATTCTGTTCCATCCAGTTCCTATAAGAAAAATGCATTATTACCAACAACTAAATGAATAGAGTAAGGGCCAAGCCATAGGTTGTCAAATTTTCCATGCTTGCCCTTTTCTTCCCTCCTTGAGTCCCACTTTAAAACTTTGTCCCCCATCTTGAAATTGCTGGCCTTTGTTCTTCTGTCAAAAAGCTTTTTGATGCTGTCCTGTTTCTGTAATGCTTTGTTATACACTTCCTCTCTGGTCTGCTGAAGATGAATGGTCTGATTTATTCTTCTGATCATGTCATTTTCTTCAGTCTGCAACTCTTGAATCAACTTCATCACTGGTACACCAAGGCTATTTGGAAAAATTGCATCTGTACCATACACAAGCTGGAAAGGTGACATACCAATAGATTTCTTCAAAGTTAATCTGTCAGCCCAAAGTGCATGGACCAACTTTGTGTGCCAAGACTTTTTGTTGTCCTCCAACAGTTTCTTGATTATGTTCACTAAGCTTTTGTTGGAAGATTCTGCAAGTCCATTACCTTGAGGGTAATAGGCTGTGGAATGCCCCAATGATATCTGATATCTATGACAGAAGTCAACCATCCTCTTTGATCCAAATGTTGTTGCGTTATCAGTGATAATTTTGGTAGGACAGCCAAATCTGGAGAGAATGTTAGTCTCCATAAATTTTATGATAACTGAATCATTGGCCTGCCTACAAGGAATGGCTTCTATCCACTTAGTGAAATAGTTTGTGGCAGTAAGAATCCACCTATGCTGGGCAGAAGATGGTGGATGGATTTCTCCTATGAAGTCAAGTCCCCACTGTTGAAAAGGAGCTTCAACAGTGATTGGATGCAGAGGAAGGGGTAGCAATTTTCTCTTGCCTTCGAACAGTTGGCATTTATGGCAAGTAGTGGTCATCTTGTGTATATCAGGAAAAAGAGTAGGCCAATAGAAACCAGCCCTCAAAATTTTGTTGGCTGTTGACTTCCAGTACAAATGACCCCCACACTCTCCTTCATGGAATTCCTGCTTAAGCTTCTCTGCATCAAACTCAGGCAAACATTTAAGCAATATACCACTTGCATTTTTCCAATAAAGACATCTATCTATAATGCAATAGCTTACTACTTTCAACTTCAAGAACCTTGCCTTTGTTTTTGATAAACTAGGAGGTGTATTTAAATTACGAAAAACATATACAATATCAGCATACCAAGAGGAATTCATGAAATGGTTTTCAACAATGGGTGTCGAGATTTCCTCTTGATCATCTAAAGCATTAATCATATGAATATCAAGAACTTCACAATTTGATTCAGCCATTAATCTAGCTAGACCTTGGCCTTTGATGAGTTTAGTGGGTTTTATCTCTAAATCATATTCAAGAATAACATCAATCCACTTACCTCTCTTACCATCTGGATCCTGTGTTAGAATGTCTTTAACAACTGAATTTGGGACAAAGGAAATGATGTGTGAGTGAAGGATGTATACCCTGAAGTCTTTTAAAGCCTTAACCAAAGCAAAATCTTGCTTTTCCATAATGTTGTACTTCAATGGGGCATCCCTCAATGCCTTACTAAAGAATGCAATAGGCTGCTCTTGTCCTTGTGGATTTTTCTGTAAAAGGACAACAACTATGGTATGTTCTGATGCAAATGAAAAGATATAAAAATCTTTTGAAAAATCAGGACTTATGAGAACCGGTGTTTTGGTTAATGCTTGTTTCACTAGCTCAAAGGATGTCTTTGCTTCCAAGGTCCATTTTACCCCTTGCTCCTTCTTCAACATATTTGTGATATTCCTAAGGAGCTCAGCCAAGTTGGGGATGAACCTTCTCAAAAAGTTGATCTTTCCAATGAAAGACTGCAACTCTTTGATGTTTCGAGGATGAGAGATTTGCAATATGGACTCAATCCTCTTTGGATCTATCTTTATACCCTCTTCTGAAATAATATGGCCAAGAAGTTTCCCTTCTTGGAGACCAAATAGTGTTTTCTTAGGGTTTAAGGATATTCCAAACTTTTTGCATTTCTCGAAAACTTTTCTTAAATGTTCTAAGTGCTCTTCATCTATTTTTGAAAACACGGTGACATCATCAAGATAGATAATGATGAAGAAGCCCAGCTCTTCTGAGAATTCTATGTCCATGGCTCTTTGAAAAGTTGCTCCAACATTCATTAGACCAAAGGGCATTTTCACATACATGAAAGTGCCCCATGGTGTAGTAAAGGTTGTCTTTAATTGATCAGTTGGGTGAACTAAGATCTAATTATAGCCTGAATAGCCATCAAGCAAAGAAATTATTTTAGACCCCACCACCCTTTGTAAAATATGATCCATTTTTGGTAAAGGGTAGTTGTCTTTCAATGAAGCTTTGTTTAAATCTCTAAAATCTATACAAAGCTTGATTTCTCCAATCTTCTTCCTAACAGACACCAGATTAGATACCCATTCAGAATATCTAATAGGGACAATAATACCAGCATCATACATCTTCATGATTTCCTTCTTAACCAAAGGCAACTGTACAGGGTTTATTCTGCGCAGTTTCTGTTTGAATGGTTTTTGGTTTTCTTTAAGAGGGATTTTGTGCTGTATTATTTCAGTGTCATAGGATTTAAGATCTTCGTAACTCCATGCAAAAACATCAGAAAATTCTTTGAACAACTCTATGTATTTGAGTTTAATGTGAGCCGGCAAATTTTTGGACAATTTGATCATTTTCGGTTTTTCCTCACTGCCTATGTTGCACTCCTATACTTCAGTCTCTACAGGTTCTAGTTTAGGTTTTTTGGCCACGTCGTTAAAATCAAACAACTCTTCTAAAGGTGTTAGACCACTTGGAAAACTTTCATTTTTAGAATGCAGAGTTTCTAAGTCCCCTGTTTTTGATCCTGCACTCAATTCTGTTTCGTTTCTAAGTTTGCAAGTCTGAAGGTTAATAGTGACAAGCTCAAGAGAAGGTTCTTCTTCACCAAGAAAATTTTCTTCACTACAGTCTGTATCATAATCTGAATCTGAACTATGCAGTTCAAATTCATTTCTGAATTGCATGAAGTCTTCTATTTGTTTATCTCCGTCAAACACTTGCAAATATTTCGTATTATCAGGCACAACTGGTCTAAATTTTATCTGAGTTGAGCAATCTTCGGTCTCATATGGCGTTAGACATGTCCTAGCTGCGGAGGCTAAATTGTGGGCTATAAGATTTCTTTTTCTCGGGACAAAACTCAGTTTGGACTCCTCAACTGTTCTCAAAAGATCCATGACATCATTCCGATAGGCCCTAAGTCTGGGATGATTTGCATTATACTCCCCATTGACTTGCCTAATTATTAACTCAGAATCCCCATACACAGTTATTTTCTTGGCTCCTAACTTTTTCAGCAAATGTAAGCCTAAGAGCAGGGATTCGTACTTCGCTATGTTGTTAGAACATTGAAAGTTTAATTTGCATGAGATGCATTCTGTGTGCTTGCTTTCAGTATTGCAGATCCAGACACCTGCACCAGCACTAGTTCTAGTGCATGACCCATCAAAATACATGCTCCACAGAGGACCATTTTGAGAGGACCATTTTCAATTTTATCGATTTGGTGAATGTCCTCTTGTTTGTTTTAAACCCTCAAGTTTCTCATCGGGTTGAGGATTGTTCTCTCGACTATCAAGATTTAAGTTTAATGGATTGATGAATTGTAGTTCAAGACCTGTGTTTGGTTTGCTAATGTTTTCAAATACAGCAAACTGCTTAGACACTTCAACATTATGTTCCTCTTCCTCCCTTTTGGTCACTAATTCTGTTAAAGTGATTTGTTCATTAAGGATTTCATCATTGAACATGATAAAAGAATCAAGGCCTGTACTCACGGAGTATAGAGGAGAGTTTTGTGATCTGTCTTGACTTGTGACTGTGTATTGCATATGGGACTCCCTGTAAAGTCTTCGAGTTTGGTTGAAAACAGGGATAGTTGCATAGGTCATATCCATCTACATAGTACCTTGTACCTTAGCCCCCCAAGATCTTGATAAAAGCATTCCATATTTTGGGGGCACATCGGCCACAACAATATCCATAACTAAACACTTGGCTGGAATCTGGGCTAAGTTAACACAGAGGTCTTTGATCAATCCAAGACATTTTACTCTGCTTGAGTCAAAGGAGTAAAGGTCTTTATAAGGTCTGGTGATTTCAAGACCCAGGCTCTCCATTACAGCTTTTGGCATTAAATTATGAGAAGCCCCTGAGTCATGCATAGCGTTGTGAAAATTTTTGTCATGAACATTTAAACTTACATAAAAGGGAGGGACAGGTCCCTCTTGAAACTTACCTTCAATCTTTGGACCAAAAATAAGCTCTGGCTGGTCGTCATTAAGATTGAGTGTATCCTCATTTTCTTCTATGTTCAAAGCCTTCAAAATTTTAGACCTATATACATGTTGGGCAACTAACTCAGTCAAAGGGACATAAATTTTGATCTTTGAGATTTCCTGTTCCAGGCTTAAAGGAATTTGATTCTTTAAGGTGCTGGTTTCAGCCTTGTTTACTGCCACTCTATCAGCAACAACAGCTTGCTGATTTGTTTTATATACAGTTGACACAACAGTTGAAAAAGGAGTACTAGATGAAGTGTTAGTACTACTAAGGTTTGCACTCTGTTTTTCAAGATTTTGAGTGTCTTTCTCTTTACCTTTACCAGAATTAACAGCCACTGTTTTGTCCTTTTGTTTGACTGTTTTAGGCTTGGTTGTAGTGGTGTTTTGAGAAGATTTGTCAGAGGTTTTGGTGTTGGGGGTTTGTTGACTAGATCTACTTCTGAGTTCATATTCTTTTGAAGGTTCTGTGATGGAATTTTCCATGTCTTGACAACAATTTTCATCATCATCTCTTTTGTCATCATAGGGTGTGTAAAGACCTTGTTTCCTATCATAATGAACCTCAAAGTCATCATCATCTACCCCAAATAGGTTAATATCATCTTCCTCTGTCATTTCATCTGTTTCCTCAACCTCACTCACATAGTTTTGATGAAAGGGAGGAGTGATCTGTTGAACATCTTCCCTGGGTCTGTTTGGAGGCTGGTTTCTTCTTATATTCTGATTCTGGTTTTGGTTTCTGTTTTGAGGAGCAGTTTGGTTTTGACTTGCTTGTGCTCTCTCAAGAATGCTCATTTTCTTCATCATTTCTTCCATCATTCTTTCCATATTTGAGCTTGAGGTAGTAGGTGTGGATTCCTCTCTAAAAGATACTCTCTTTTCAGCTTTCATCCTTGCCCTCTTCTCCATTAGGTTGAATTCCACAGAAAGAGCACCTCTTTGCATGTCTTCAAGGGTTGCAAAATCTCTCTCTCTGAGTGAATAGGTCATGTCAGCGTCAAACCCTTCAGGAAACTTGTTTAAGGCTGAGCCTTGTGGAGGTTTTAATTCTGGGGAGAGTGCATTATACACACTATTAAATCTAGTACAATAGGCTTGTACACTTTCCCCGGGGTTTCTATGGAGATTGTTGTAGTCAGCAAGAACTTGGAGAGGATTCTTCCTCACTTCCCATTTGTTTAAGAATTTTTGATGGAAGCCTTGGAGATTGTTGATACTGTGGGGGGCTAGGGCTTTAAACCATTTTCTTACTTCTCCCCCTAAACTCTGAGCAAACAATCTGAGTTTGACAGAATCATCATCAATTTCATTTCTGTCAAAGTAGTCATTCATCTTGTCCACATGTTGTGATGTTGTTGTAGCATTGCTAGCATCATATAATGGAATTTTGGACTGATAGTCCTGTGGAAGATTGACTAATGGTATAGGAAGGACTAAGGGAGAATACCATGCTGCCATGATATGTGGTGGAGGTGGATTGACAAGAGGGGGTGTGGGCTGAAGTGAAGTGGTTTGAGCGATGGATGAAGGGCAAAAATAAGTGGATGGGATTGCAGTAGATTGCTGAGCTGACCTTGGATGAGAGACACCTAGATTATAAAGAAAATGTAAATCAGGAGGTGTTGTTTCTCTATTCCCAAGATGTTCACTTGTTTTAGGAGATGAATGTGAAGACTTAGAATCTAACTGATCTAAATCATCAAGGGACCTAGTTCTAAATGGATTTAATAGGTCGACTTGTGATTGTTGCAGAGCTAAAAGATTTTCAGGGACTGAATTAGCTCTTAGGGGTAATATGAAAATAGTTGAAGATTCTATCTTAGGAGACTTCCTAAGGATTCTTTCTGGGTTATCAACTATCTCAGGTGGATCAGGGTCAGGATGAGCTCTAGTGTGAATCTTTCTAGGAGCCACTATGTTGTGTTTTAGACCCAAAAAATAAGAAAAGTTCAACCAAATATGACAATCTTTAAGAGGTCAACTAATTTGTTTTCACAATTTTAATCCTACAACCCCGTAACTGAGTTTGAAAGATATTATAATGATAAGGGTTCTTCCCAGTGGAGTCTTAAGGTCTGTTCAGGATTGTGGAGTCACCAGGTGGAAATTTTAGAGTGTTTTCAAAGAGATACACTGTCCACCACAGTGCTTGTGAAACATCCTTTTTCAAGGATATCCCGAAACACAACAAACTCTAACCAGAGATTGACTGGGAGGGCATTTACCAGATATGTCACCTCTAAAAGAGGATGAGATCCGGAGGCTACCTGGCCCTTTCCAGACTCTGTCTAAGAGTATGAGGTAAAACACAACCAATGGTAAATGAAATGTAAGAGCAAGTGTTTTACTACCAATATGAAATGTTTTTGGTATTTTCTGAGTTATTTTTATTTGTGTGGTTTCTTAGAGTGTCCTAACTTTGTTTCAAAACTTAGCTACGGTTGTGAGAGAAAGATAGTCTACTCTTATGGCTAAGCTAGCTATTTTTTCAAGGTTAGATGAAGTCTTATCAGAATCCTAGGGTTGACCTAGTCTGTCACTGATTCAAACAAGTCTCATCATGATTACCATCTCTTTGGTAGTGCTTGAAAAGCTGATTTTTACTCACAATGTTTTCTCGAATGAAGGAGTCTACGGTATTTAAAGGTATCAAAAAAGCCTCGGTCCCGATTAGATGCGCCAGAAATGTTGGGAATCTGTAATTTACTAGCAAGATTAGCAGAGTCCAATTATAGAAACAACATCGTTTCAACCAACTTTGGGATTCTAGGATCTAGCCCTCCTGAATCCTGAGAGGGATCTCTCCAATATGCGCAAAGATGGATTTGTCTTTGAAGTTTGGAATAATGATATTAGACTAGTTATGAGGTCCAAGGGTTTTGTTTGTTTTTGGATGGTTGAACATGATTGTTGTTAGAGGTGAAAAGTCCCAAAGGTAAAGAGGTTCAAAAGTGAGAATTTGCAAGCAAAAGAGTAAGTTTTGATCAAGAATAAAGATGATGGCAATTTTTCAGTCCATTGGGCTATGGAGTCATAAGAGGATTTAATTGAAACAATCAGGTTCAAGAGTGGTCTATGGGGCAAGTCATCTATGCCTAAGGATCTCTTTAAGGTTTGATTTATGGAAATGGGGTGATACATCAAGAAAGGGAAATAAACATATGAAGAAAAAAGAGCAAAACTTAGGATCTGGTAAGTACTTTGAAACTAGCTAGCTTTCGACTACACTTAAGAAAAACATGAAAGCAAAACTAGATCCGGTGGCATGAACTATCCAGCCCTTTGATATACTTTCTATAGAAAACATATAAAAAACAAAGGGAAACTTGGAGGCAACTTTTGGAGTAGAAGCAATGGCCAAAGCTCACCACAAACCCTCTCCTAGCTCTTTCTTACTTGGTTACTTTCAAGACAATCACAAGAGATAACACCGAATGGCCTAAGATCTCATAAGTACTTTGAAACTAGTCACTTTTAACACATTCTAAGGGAAACAATCAAATGCTTATGCAAAACAAGACTCGGGACCAGTGGCTAACCATATCTTCTCGCTCATCTTCACACAACATATACTTAAAGTAACATTTAAAAATAACATTCAAGCCTAAGACAATAAGACGAGGAATGCCATCATTCCTATTCTTAAATTGAATTAAATCATTTTTAAATAACACAAACTTGAAAGAAAACATTTAAATAAAGATTTCTCAAATTTATAATAAGCCATCGATATATGGTAGGTCCTAACCCCCGTTTAAACTCGTTTATGTATGGAAAATGAAACAAAATGAAAACAAACTAAATACAAGTTACGTTGAGAATAACATCACCATCAACATAGACCAGGATCCCATAAATCAGCTTGTATTGATGCTCCAAACCGCTTACAATCTTCAAATCCAAAGGTTTTAATCCATCTCTCTTCACAACCTAACTTATCCGTTACAAGCGTAGGCCCAAGAGTCAGTGAATCACTATTTACAATCGAAGTCTTACCAATTACATAACAATGCTTCAAAGAATTACATTAGCAACCAACCCCTCACTCATCCTACCGAAGTATTTATAGAAGGATGAGGAGGTGAGATCCGATAAAAGATCTCAAACACAATTAATACGTAGTTAATGTTTTCTTTGCCCTTGGGGCTCTCCATGAAGAAATTGTACAAGTGTTTCACCGTATTATTTGATTTACACTCATGATTTTAGCTCTAAGTGGGAGCTTTTGTTGACCTTTGAGGCTCGTGTGATGCTAGGTTATCTCCATTGTAGACTCGTCATTAAATCCCTTGCGTGCTAACTCTTCGGCCGCATCGAGGCAAAATATCCGAGCCCGCTTCAATAAATTGCCCTGATCGAAAGGTTTGAGGCAACAGTGGCATTTGTAGAAGGAGTCAATTCGCCTTGATGCATGGAGGTCAGCCTGATAAAACACTTTAGGTTTTCTTTAAATCGTGTTTTTAAATCGGGATTAGGCTTTTGATAAATGTTTTAGCCATAATCCCCATAAAACCTGCTCACCTCTCCGTACCGTACATTTATGGTCTTCACAGCTGATACTCTTTGACTGCGGCTCTGGGATTCTTGGTGCTTCGCCGTTACACAGGGCTGCGCAGTATTATACTAGCATCAATGCCTCATGAAACACTAACATCGCAGTGAAGTTAACACCCGCGAATGATTTCCTTTGATAAATCGAAGGAGGAGGGTCGTCACCCTCATCCTCGAATTTCTTTAACATAGCGAAAAAAACATTAAACCCCGCAAAATACAAACAAAAAAGCCACGAAATCCCGCGTTTATAGGTCAATCGCACGCAGGGTGTGCGGAGGAAGTAGGCCGCTGGGATGCATCCATCCAAATCCGTCTAGATTTAATTTCGCGTAATGGTTGAAAAGGTGTGGTGGAAGGGTGATTAGATCCGAGCCGTCGATCGCGCAAGATCGACGATGGAAATGCGATTGTCAGCTGCATAATAGCTTGGTTATCGCTACGGCACTTTTGGTTAACCACGGACATCTTCGAAGAGCGATAGCCGTTGGCCGAGGGGCCGGCAGACGGACGACGAAGATCAATTTCCGTTGGGCATCCGTGTCTGAACTATAACGCGCGGGGACGAGGGCTTCGCACGACGGTTTTCAAATCGTACAAGGGACACGTGTCGCGTGTATGGATTTGCTGGGCAACGGGGAAAACCCCCACCCGCCCAAAGTGCAAAGGGAGAAACCCAGTGGTTATGTGAAAACAACGGAAAATGCAAAGAAATGACGTATAAAGGGGTCGCTGAGGATGGGCGAAGGACCGTTGATCGTGGAGCGGGGGCGCAAATCAACTACGGAGATGCTGCGCAGATAGACGGACAGAAAAACTCGAGGAAACGTAATTAAAAACATTTACCAACTTTACAAAGGGAAAAGGCGTATTTTATATGAATGGCGGGGGTGATTACGCAGGTCTGACGTATCTGACCAATCGTGGAAAGCGCGATGGGTTGATATTGCGACGGAGGATATATGCGATGGTTTAATCACATCGAAAATATTTGCGATGGATCAACTAGGTGTATAACAAAGAATATGCGTATTCGCGATGCGATCGGGCGGAACGATCGCATCGCAATTTTTAGCGAAGTGTTAATTTACCAACCCATGGAAAATGCGACAAGCAGGATTTTATGAGAGCGGTGGGCCATGCATTATATGATATAAACTTTATAATAAAGTTATATATTAACGTATTTATGGGTATGAAAAAAGGGGAAGTGGTTAGGAAGGCTAGGCTTTATAATATAAAGTTTTTTATTATAAAGTCCTATGGGTTATTTAAGGGGTTTCGGTAAAGCTAAAGAATGAGTCTTCAACCTTATAAAATGAATTTATATGAGTGGGAAAAAGCAAAACAAATGAAAACGGAAGGATTTTCATGGGGAAAGAGGGAATAGAAAATGAGGTTAGTTTGGAAGAAAAGGAAGGGGAAAAAAGGGGGTCTACAAGCAGATTTGACCTTGGATTTTTTGTAGGATTTCGAGGTTTTTAGGATGTAAACAATGTGATGGATCCGGATAGAGGCATGAGGCCTTAAAGAGACTTCAAGAGCCAACAATTTTTAGTGATAAAATTTGTCTTCGGAGGCTCCAAAAGTTTTAGCCACATTTTGGTATAACAAAATATTATAGGTGGCTAACAACACATACCCGCAAGAGCCACCGATATCAAATAAATGATTACAAACATAAAATGCTCGCAAAACAAAAAGACTAGCACATTAATATCCTCACACCGTAAAAAGGAAAACTTTAAAATAGCAACATTTTCTCTCGTAGAAGAAAGTTAAAGTGATTTGTAAAGTACATAGCAACCTAAAGCCTCTTAACAATTTATATATTCCATGTGATATTTCATGGCCTTCTCAAGACTCAAAGCTCCATGACATCAGAAGAATGGGGCTATATCAACTCATGACAATAAAACATTTTAAGCTTTTCATTCACAAGCCACCATTTCTTCACGTACCTAAAAAGTTGAAATAATGTATGCAATGACAAAGATTGGCATGATAATCTTGTCAAAGAGATAAAAAATTATGGACGCAAAGAAAGTTCACAAAAAGATCCTCAAATGTCGCATCAACCACATCTATTCCTGAATTGAATAAGAATCAACTATTCTCGAAAAGTATAGTTCAAACTTCAAATAAGCGGTGGGCCTACATGAATATTTAAACACATAATGCAATAAAAACCAATATCTCAAGCAGCATAACTCCAACTTCTAGTTTCCATTACCCACAAAGCCTTTGTAGTTCAAACAAATGGTCATCATGTCCTACTCAAACCATACATTATGCAAGAAAATAAATTTCACAAGGAGATGATACCAATTTCAAGTTTCAACAACCCTTACAAAGTCCCCGCAGTGGTTCCAACACAACCAATTCCAAAAATTTGATATCACCGCAATATAGCAGTCAAGAAGATAGGTTTGATTTGATCGGCAACACATTATAATATTTTAGCATGTTAACATACTTATTTTTTCCGTAGGCAACAAAACTCATTAACGTGAAACCTTGTTGAAGCATTGCAAGTATCCGAAACAGCTTGGTGCCTCAAGTAAAACCTCGCTAGAGATTCCCTCTCAAGTATTCGTGTTACAAAATCGTAATCTCGCAATATCTTAATAAATCCAAATATTTCAAGGGGGAACCAGGCTTCTACTATGTCGTATAGCTCTTGGTTTTCGTGTACTTCCCTTACGCTCTTCAAGATTTTGGTATTTAGGGTACTTCCTTGTGCCTTCGAATCCGTGCAAGTTGCGCTCAATCAACGAGAAGCGCTTAACCTCATACTCCAGAGGAAGCATGTTAGCATGATTACCAAGCAACCGTATAGTTTTCACCGAAATTTTACATTTTCTTCTCTTATCTAATCGTTAGCTAAGGGTTCGCTTTCTTCGTGAGAAACAATCCGCAAAAGTCCTAGAAACAAGCTATGTAATTTCAACGCAAATGTGCACTTATATTTCGGGATCAAGGAAATAAAGACTCAACTTCTTATTACTTGAGACTACAAAAAGAATAGATCCAATTTGCTTCCATGATAAAAATGTTTATTAATTTATAACCGAAGATTCAGATTTATCATTTTAGAGCCCAATTTACTCAAAATCAAACTAAAAGTCCTGGCATAACAATATTTAAATGGTTTGCAAAACGCAATTTTGCAATCAATTCATTCAGCCTCTTCAAAAAAGACAAGTCAAGAAGAGTCAATTTTAATAAAGTAAAAAGGAATGTGTTTTTGGTTCCCACGTCTCGTCTCGATTCTAGACATCCATTCCAAGTAAATATATAAAACAAAGAAAAGGGAAATGAAAAATCAATTATTGCACTATTAGCTAAAGAGTTTACAAAAAATATACAAAAATTCCTAGGGTATAGTGAAATTGTGTATCAAAATGCAAATATGGCATATGAATAATAAAATCAATTCTAAGAATGACCATTTATTGGGTTTGATTGTACCACCGGATCGTAGGAACTCTTCGAGGCAAAGTGCAAAACACACAAGAAGTATGATGAATGCACATCTAGTGTCAGACATTCTGGTTCTCAAGTATTCGGTAGCTCTATTGAATCCGAATACATGGCTTATTATTGTGAAGCCTATTGGTTGTTGAAGCTCTTTGAGCACGTTATTATTAATCGTACGCAAGAATTGTATAGAATTGACCTTGAATGAGAGAAAATCACACTAGTGTTATCTCTTGGCAAGAATAGGTGATAGTCTCATGTTAATCAACAAGAACCTGTTTGGAATTAATATATTTTCAAAGATGGGTTCTTGGTCTAAGTAAATTTGGTATCTATGCATCAGACAACAATGCATATGTCAAACAATCCTTTGATACGTGTGCAGCCAAAATCTTGGTATGTAAGTGACATTTAGACAACATGTCCGTGACAATTTGGCAATAAATGTATGCAATAGATATGATTGGACAAAAGTGGAAATGCTGGTATGATGAAGGAAGAATGCCGCAAGAGAATTAGCGTAAGGGATGTTGAAAAATGATAGTAATAGCGTAAAACAATGGATTTCAAAGCCACTAGCAAAGAATGATATGATTTAGAATGCACTCGTGACATATGGCGTAAAATGGAACAACAACACATATACCTTATCAAGAAAGAGGTAGTGGTAATAATAATTCTAATGGCTTCTCACAAGATATTCAATTTTTTTTTGTCCTACATTATGTATAAGATCATTACAAAGACAAGAGTAGTATGTTGTAGCCTCGCAAATTGGTGACAATTTATATAGAGCTTTGTTCACAAACGAATTTGTGAAGAAGACAAGATGAATCCCTTGGATAGATTATATACTATGAATAAGCTACGAAGATCCGCTAGTAAAATAAATTGGTAGGTGTAGCACACTTGAAGCTTTCATGCTTCGAAGAACTCGAGAGTAGAAGAACATGACCCTTTGGATCAGTTCTTTATAATAACCCTTATCAGCATGAAAGAGGTACCATGAAGAAAGTGCATGGCATCATGTCTTGACAAGAAAACCTTGACTTCACATATTGATTGCATTGAGCCAAGATCTCATGAAGAATGGTTTTATAGATATGGATGCTCAAAGAAAGTCACCTCATGGATTGGATAATTTGATGCATAGCAAGGCTTCAGAGGGAGCTATAAAATCCATCATGACTTTTCTTGCCCAATATTTTTTTTATGACAACCGAGTATGATGGCTCATATCCGTGTTACATTAGAGGTTGCAAAGAAAGTAGAAGCCAAAGATCAAGATCAGTCTAGCCCCATGCACTTAAAGATATGATGAGATGGAGAAGTTGTTGATCCTTGGCGCTCTTGATAAACACCTATCATATGTCTCTGTGGATTCATGGGGATAGTTGCTTGTTGAGATATCTCTATGATGCTATTACTTATGGTCGAAATTCAATCACGGATATAAGATTCCATGGATATTCTAATACTAGCTTAGTTGGTAGTATGATGAATGCACACGTATTGTTATATTACTTGGTTCTCATATCTAGGAGCACTATTAAATCTCGAATACATGGCTTATTTTTGTGAAGCCTATTGGTTGTTGAAGCTCTTGAGCACGTGTCAGGTGTAGTAAAGGGTTTGTTACCATCATCATCAAACTCATACATCCACATGAACAAGATCATCCCAAAGTTGGCCATCAATACATTATGGAAGGAGAATTGCTAGCAAACTCAAGATTAAGTACCAACAATGATACCCATTTCAGTAAAGGAATGATGGAAGAAACATCCAAAGGATAGGATGTACTAGTTGATGAAGTAATCCCTTTAGTCATGACTCTACACTATTAAATAACTACAAAGGATGAACTCGTAGTGAGTTTGACATTTGTATAGGTGGACCAACCCAAGATGGAAATGTGGAAAGGTTCACTACAACTACCAAGTCATCAACAAGCAACCAACAAGAGAAGAAGAGGTATGTTCCATGGATACATGTTGAGAGTCATCCTTAGAAAGGAGCTATAAAAAAGAGATCCTAGCAAGCCACCAAGAAAAGGCTCATCAAAGATAGCATCAGATGCTTAGTCACTTGGTGAGAGGGGGTCATAGAGATGATAATTCCCCCGAAACGTTACATAGTAGCAAACCAAATTCCTATGAGGATTCTAACAGTATTGTGTGATATATGTCATGTCTTTCATGATACAAGTGTGTCGATCCAAAGAACCTAAAATGTGAGATATAGGACTTCCACCCATGCAACTAATATGTTTATGACCTTAATTTTTCATCAAGGAATAATTTGGGTCATTAAGTGGAGACAATATTATCTACAAAATATTTAATGTTGTAGATCACCACACCATTTTAACTACCATGGGGAGAGCACTCGTTATTTCCGAAGTATTGAGCTCAATGTAGTGAGCTATGAAATTACCGCTTAGAGATTTGATGTCTCAAACAATTATAGGAACATATGATTTTAATTTTGGTTTAATATGGTTGTTGGTAATCCAAATATTTTAATGAGATATTGAACTTAGGTGTTGGTCAAAAATCCTATTCTCACTGATTCTAAATACTAGGCTATCAATTGGGTCTACTATGGAGGAGGTCAAGGAATATATCGCGCGATCCCAAGGATACGATCACACACCGAAATCAGATGGAAAATTACAACAATGTACTTTCTGATTATCATTTCGTAAAGAGGCTCGGATAAGGGTACACAGACCTCGGTGTAATTGCTGATATTACAATGCATACTAGAGCAAAGAGAATTTAGAAAAGTTTTTGTGATGCCACAAGGATATTCCCTCACTCACTTTCGGTACTATACTTAGTGACCAAAATTCGGTGCCACCGTGGTTAATTGATATCACGCCTTGGTGACTATCTCAAATATGATGATTCTAGAGTCTTGGCCCTTGGCACCATGATGCCATAGATCTCGGTTCTATCCAATTCATGGTGTTTCGTAATCTCAAATAAGTATCCGGGAGTATAGGATCTCAATGCTATCTCAAATCTGCTATCCCAAGGATAAGATCTCAATGTTATATCGTTGCTATCTAAGGATAAGATCTCGCTGCTATCTGAATGTTATCCATAGTGATGTCTCAAACAATTATAGGAACCCATGATTTCACTTTTTGGTTTAATATGAAGGTAATCCAAATATTTCATGAGATATTGAACTTAGGTGTTGGTCAAAATCCTATTTTCCGATCTCAAATACTATGCTGTCAATTGGGTCATTGTGGAGGAGGTCAAGGAAGATGAGATTGTTCATCATCAACAAGAAGATGTGGACATGTCAGCTTCTAGGACGTATACTTATGGGTATTTTGGAAAGGGTTGAAGTTAGTGGTTACGATAGATTGTTATCATTGATCGTTGATAAGGGGTTTTATAGGTCTTATCTAGTGGCTTTATAATGGACCAAGATCATCCTAGGAAATGGCCATTATGAGACCATTAACATTCACAAACGCAGCTTAAGGAGGTAAGAAATATTTCCATCCCTAATAATAGGAATTTTTTTTTCTAATACCGATAGAATGCATTCGAGGAATTCACTGCTTCTGCACGACCTAGAAACACCGAGTATGGCTTCATTTGACCTCATTGTGAAGTAGGTCATGGAAGATGACATTGTTCATCATCGCTACAGCAAGATGTGGAAATGAAACACAGATCGGGATGCTCAAGGGGATTTTGGAAAGGGTGAAGTTAGTGGCTATGATAGGTTACATCATTGAGGAGATAAGGGGTTTTACAAGTGTTATATATTGGCTTTATAATGGACTCACAATCATCTTAGGAAACGTCCATTATGTGAGACCATTAACATTCACAAATCTCTAAGGAGGCAAGAAGTTTTCCCGGTATGCTAAAATCTTGTTTTACAAACATTACCTACCACCTCCATATATGCTCACTAATATTAGCAAATTTTCATAAAATTCCTCAAATTAAAAGGTGTTAATTTAACTCCCACAATGACTTTGTATACATTGTAATTTAACTCCACCAACCGCAGCCTCGCCGTCATTTGAAATACAATGCCTTTTAACTCTTCTCACTTTTCTTACTATCCCACCGCTATCCGCAACATGAATGTTTGTATATATTATGCAAATCTTAATCTCCAGTTCTTAAGTTGCAAAGGTGTTCCACTTTAACTCACCTACATAAAAATTCAATGAATTCCGGATGCATCAAACAAGAGCTATGCCACAGGATCAAAGTTATAATACTGTCTTCTACATAAAGTCTTGAGTCATCCCCACAATATGCGTGAACAAGATGATCAACTATGTAAAAATAATATTTCTCTCAATAACACTTCTAAATTTTGTTGTATCAATTTTTTCCATCTCTCGTTCACGAGTCTTGGATGATTGCGAGTACACAAAAGTAAAAGAGATTAAATTGGTAAAAGAGAGAAATATTTACATCCTTATACCATTAAAATAGATATAAATTCAACATCAAGTCTAAGAAACTTCTAAATCCATGTTGATGTTAATGTGGTATTAGCACCAACTACACAATACTCCGAATTAAATTAATTCTTTGTTAGAAAGGAAAGAGGGAAGTGTTGTCAGATTCTGAAATAAATTAAGAGCACAATAAAAATGTATCTAAAAAGGTGGTATATCCTTCAAAAACAAAATTAGTTATCTAGGTTGAAGCGCAAACACCTAGCTATAGAACTCCATAAAGGAGGTCGTTGAAGATTTTGAAATACATTAAAGAAAAATTAAAATTAACCGAAAAGTAGATATATCCTTCAAATACAAAATTAGCTATCTAGGTTGAAGCACAAACACCTAACTATATAACAACACAAAGGAGACCGTTGAAGTATGTCAAGTGGAGGGATGGAATATTGGGAGAAAAGATCGATTAATGAAACATATCAAAGGTTTATGTTGAGCTTAAAAGATTTAAATATCTGAAGGGTATGGATAGCCTAAAATAATATTCATATCATCGACTCTTTGGAGAGTTAAATTCACATAGCAATCGGTCATATTTTATGGTTTCTTAAAAAGTAGCTAAATGGTGTTATAACAGTTTTAAATGTTGATGAAAGATATAAATAATCAACTAGAAGAGCTTGAATGCTTGTTATTTAATCAGAACCAGCCTCCAAGTTCAAAATGGGTAAGAACCATAATTTTTTCATGCTATATTTATTCTTTGCGCTAACGGAAGAAAGGTGCTTGATAGTCTAGGGTGGGAGATCCCCATGTGTGGTTGTGTCAATAATAATAAAAAATGAAAGAAGAAGAAGAAGATTCTGGTTCTATTTTATTTAAAGACTTCACCATAAAATAAAATGAAATGACATCATATTTATTTCAATTTCTATATTTAAATTTTATGAAACTATAAACTAACATAAATCCATCTTATCCTTGGATTTATTAAACATCGGTAGGGATAAAAGGGCAAGGTGAAAACATCAAACATTTTTTCTTGCACTAATGGATATTGTTTTAACGAAAATTGTGGGATTGTAGTTGTACCCATACAATTTGTTACAACAAAAAAATGGGAGAATTATATCAGCAATACTCATATCCATCCATCTCCATCTCAAGATGGGCGTGACGGTGAATTTGTTTTTCACAAAATCCATGCTCTGGGTTCTAACATAGCTACTTGGAAACTATTTTACAAACTAATTAGATAACAAGATACATAGATAGATCAAATCTAAATTTTCAATAGGCCTCAAAGGAAGTATCCAAAGTTGGTGAGCAAGGATTGTAATCCCAATGCTTTGTTCCATTTAGATTCTTGTTCTTGCATTTATTTCCCATATTTCCTCCCCCCCCCTCTCTCATGATTGGTATAGAGCTTAATGTTTATTTAACTACACTTTCATAAGTGATAGTTCTAACTTCTTCCTTTGTTACCCCTAGGCTAAGTTAAAAATCTTTCCCTCACTATCTCTAATTAGTGTTCCTTCCCATGGATTATAAATTTGTTGTTTCACCATTTTTCCCCCGTATTTCTTTTTTTATTTTTGCATTTTTAGCCTTTTTTATTTTTTTCACTTATCTTCTTCCTATCAATATTCTAAGGACTTCTCGTGGCTCATTTCCCACTCCTCGCTCATATCTTTATATACCAATACATCATAAAAATATTTATATTTCATATGAGGAATATACATATTTCAATCCTCGAGGGATTGCTTGGAAAACAAGGTTCATAGCCATTACAAGAAATACTCATTATGAGTTCCGCATTTTGTCACATGTAGGATTTCTACCTACCACCCGTGCTAAACCTAATTGGTTTATATTCTTTATATTCCATATAAGGAATATACTTATAAGGAATATGTTGTTTTTGGTTCTTGATGGATTGCTTAACAAGGCTTCAAGTCACTACAAGAAATAATCATTATGAAATTTGCTAGCCCTTTACAAAGCCTTTATTATTTAGTGAAAGATTCGCCAAGATCTTACAAGCAGATTTTATAATTGTGCTGAAAAATTCGCCATGATCATAAGATATAATTTGGTGAGAGATTCGCCCAAAAAATATATATATACATATTATATTATTGATAAAATCACCTTCCATTTTTCCTATGTATCATGGGGATTCGCCAATTTATTATACTTATAAATTTAGGGGGTTCTTAAAATTTTCCCCGCTTTGAATGGTATAAATATGGAATCCTTTTCTCTGATACATTTAATTAACCGAGATGCTATGATAGGACATAATTGTAAAGGTTTCTTTAATTCCTTGTAATTATTGGCATGTCCCATCCTTTTCTCTCAAGCATATAATATTTTCTTTAGAATCCACCGTAGACCAAAGGTCTCTCCAAATCCGTCCATACCCTTAGTATGTCATAGGATCCCAATGGTAGAATATTCATTTCTACACTTAACTGCTCTCAAATTTCCAAAGAACAGCTTTGGGACTTTGCACACACTCTTCTCTTTGCCCTAGATGCTATCCTACCAAATTATTGCTATTTAACTTATGACTTTGTAATTTATAATTTTACTATCTAGGGTTTACATAACTTAATTTGGCACTGTCAACCAAAATAGAAGCAATTTGTGAAAATAACTTACCTTCTAATTCTATCATTGTTGGTTGGTAGTCCGCTCTACCGGTCTTCTAGAGCTACATTAATTCTAGGTATATTCCGGGCCACATATCACACTATAGAGGATTCTTGTAGGTTAGTTGTTGTTTCATTTCTTCCCGTTGAGGACAGCTTCTGTAATAGTGCCTCGCCACAATCTCTGTAGTATTGAGAGGTATTTCTAGGTTTGTCCATGTTTCCAGCTCAGAAGCCTTCATGGGTTGCTCTTATGTGGTGGCCACTTTGTTCGATTATTTCTTTGAAATGCTTGCTCACTAATTTATTTTAATTTTTAAAATTGCTGGACTTGGAATTTTTATATTCTTTGTAATTTTTTTCTCTCGTCCTTTCTTTGGCGCGGCCTTCTTTCCTATTTCTCCTTTTCTTTCGACTTCTAGTAGTACATTCATACTTTTCGAATTGCCTCATCCATTTTCCTTCGTTTTACGAACTCAATTTTTTCCTTCATGTGAAAAAAAGAAAACTTCTCAGAACCGTTGAAATTTGGCCTTCTCATCTCTTAAAGGTACATTCTAACAAGGAAGTGAACTTGGTTATGAATTCATCCAATACGTGGTCATTTGGCCCAGCTTTTAAATCATGTAATTCTATAGATTTTTCATCATTGAAATGCTCATAGGATACTTATCCTTAAAGTATTGTTGAAATTCATCCCATGCTACATTCTAGTCTTCAATACTTCGAACATTTTTTACTTCCTCCCACCACAAAATGCAGTTTTCTCTCAACCGATAAATGTCAAATGAGCTTTAAGGTCATTGTTGTGTTCATAAACCTAAAAGTATTTGTTCATATTAATCAACCAAGCTTCAACCACTTCCTCATCTTCCCCATCAAAAGTAGATGGTTTGATTTTTCAAATATTCACCCTCGAGTCGTACTTTCTATTTCTTTATCTATCGTTGATTTGACACATTAACAGATCCAAACCTTCATTATAAGCTATGTTCTTATTACTTCATTGTGAATGACATTTTTTCAAGTCTTTCATTAGTGATGCAAAGATTCCGTTTATAAAACATGTCCTTGCATACAATAAAATGTAGAAGTCTCTTTGCATATATGAAAATCCGTACACAAAATCCCATATTAACTATCTAGATTTAATACAAAAAATAAAGAGCGAGCCGAAACAAATAAAATACTTTGCTCATAAATAAACAAGAAAATTGCTGCATTCAAAACCAATTCTCGAATAGTACAATTTTTGGCCTCTCGGTTCTCACCCTTCATATGAACTCTCACCTCATTTCTCTCTATCTCTCACCGTCTCTCTCTCTCGTCCTCCATCCTCACACAAGCTTCATATATATACCCAATTATGAATTAACTTCAATCCATGATTTCATCCACACAAATCTCAACCAAAAAATCAAAATAGATTTATCCCTTATTTGACTCAACCGAGTTCCATTTAAGGAATTCCCGATCCCTAAATTATCTACCTAAATCCAATTCCACTATATCTCAATTTATTAAAGAATATTTACAATAATCCTCACACCACATTTTATCTCAAATTATTTTTAAATGTGATAATTTATAAAATAAATAAATAAACCTCACCCCCCTAAATCACACAAATAATAATGAAAATTTAGCTTGATGCTCCTACATCCACTCTCCATGTGAGAGAGAAGTTTCCATAGACTCTTGTCTATGGGCACTTATCACTTCTTTCCCATTACTGTGACAAGCCACAAGTCTCAATAACTTGCTCCCTCTAGGATTCCAAACTCATACACTCATCTTTTTGAAATATCAACTCTATTTTGTAAATTTGCATTTAATTCTCTAATAATATTTTCGAATACTATTGATTGTAACTTCATTGTTCCATACCACATTATATTTATTTTGGGAGTTACGTAATTTGTATAGAATTACTTCGATGCCCATTCTTCTAGTCTCCAAAATTTGAAAGAATCTTCAACCGTCGTATATCAACATCACTCATTCCTTCAATCGGATTCCATCGACCTCTCCAAAAATTTCTTCCGCCACCTCTAGCATCAGTTCGATGCGTTTCGTCTCCAACCGTGCTTTCGTCTCCAACCGTGCTTCTAACACTCAACTTTCTCGAAATGAAGAATAATCAAGAACTTCTTCTTGATCACAACTATATTCATTTATTTCTCCTATAGTAATGAATTCTTCATCCTATGTTGTGCATGCATTCATCAACAAAATATTAGTTTTAAAAAGATAGGACCTTCTTGCCCTCTTTCATGCTTCAAGCACCAATCTCCTATCATAGACCTTCTAGATTTCACAGCTCTTTGAACTGCGAGCTACTTTTATCTTTATATCCTACTAGTTCAATACTTTTGTTTCCTTTATATTCCTATGGATATTAACTTCCATTCATTCTACCCTTCCATCTCATCTCCAAATACTTCTTTTGCTCTATTCTCTAATTTCAACATCATATTTATTAATGTTGTTTTCTATACCTACAACCACATTTTTATTTGAAAAGTTATAACATTGACTCAACTCTATAAATGTTAAAAATTTCTGACCCTATCATGCATAGCATTCAATTTTCAATGTGTCTAAGTTTCATCTCCTTCGCATTCCTTAAGCCATTATTCAAAGAACTCTATTTCCATGTGAAACATTTTTTAGCATTTCATCAATGTCCTTCCATTCCTGGCCGATTCTTCTTCTAGAAATCGTCCCGTTATCCCGGCTTCGTATCATCACATTGCAAAATTCTCGTCAAGAATTTCATTAAACAAATTCATTTGTTTACCTCCTTGTAATATCACTTCGGCATTTTCATTATGCTTTTTCTCCATAACAATCAATCGTCTGTCTTACACCAAGAATTCATTTATGATTTCTTCCCCGCCGCAACAACCGCACCTTCCTCCTCCGAAAGGCATTCTCCTTCATACTTCACTCCAAGAGTTTCATTCATCTCTCAGAAAGTTTCACCATACTCGTCCACCATCTTCCGCACACTTCGCAAATGTAATATTCCTAATTAGCCCAAGCTAATAAGAATATTTCATTTTGTTTTAATTTTATTAATTGATGAATAAAATGTAAAGGCAGAACATTAAAACCCCTAAAAAACATCCAAATAAATCAATGCCCAATGTGAATAGAGGAAAATCGTGGTTGTTTCAATAAAATACACTTGCATGTGAGAAATGGTTGAGGAGATTGGATCGGGTCAATAGGACCAAATCACAACACTATTGAAACAATGTACCTCATGGAGGGACAATGCGCTCTAGAAGGAGGCCCTCATGTGAAAAGGGATAATTCATCAAAGGGTTTAGGGTTTGCCGCAGCTCTCATCTTATAAAAGGCAAGGGAAGGCTCGTAAGGAGAAGGTTGTTCATGATATTATATTTTCGATTATATTGTCCGCTTAGACATATCTCATTCTCTGGCTTAGCGCAGAATTGTGAGGCTTTCCCGTTTATGGATTCTCTCTCGCTTCCATTGAGTAGCTCTCTGAGGAATTTCACTTCTTCCACTAATGTGCATACGCACAAGATCCATCTCCCTTAGACAAAGGTAAATCCCGCTCGTGATTTACTTGTTTCAGTTGTTCTCATTAGTGGAGACTAGATTCGCTCGCATCTAGCTTTTATTGGTGGCTCTTCTCGCTGAGTGTGTCATTAACCTCCTAATATTGGGACTGTTGTTTGAGTCAGACTTTGATCTGCATGTGGCCAACTCACTTCTCAAAGATCTACAACATAGTTAGCTTTAGGAAACTATGTCATTTTCAGAGGCCGAGTAACAGTGGTTTGATCCCTCGTTTGTGAGCTTTTTCGGGAGGAAGTTGACCAACCTCTTTCTCCCTTAAAATCATTGTAGATAATTCTTCTTATCTCTCATGTATTATTCAGATATTTTCTTAAATCTACAGTAAAATATGTTTTTGAGATCCATATTCCGTTGCATCTATCATTCTTACACTTGTACTTTCAGAAACCCTCACAGTTATCTTTTTAATGTGTAAAGGAGCTAGATCTCCATTTTTCTTCATTTTCTGAGCAATAAAACTCCATATCAGATGTTGGAATCATATTGTAGTAGAAACCCTCTATAAAATGACGCCGTACATGCTTCAATAAAATTTCGTTTAGTAAAAGTCATGGGATTTCGCATTTTTAAGCCATATCACCTGAGTGGTAGATCTGTTTAACATAGATAGATTCATTTGTTCGCTGAAATTTTATATGTAAGTCTATTATGATCTAAGCTTATGGGATTCCACCATCCTTTTCCTTATTTTTACGCAAATATCTGAAGTTAACGCTTTTAGGCTAAAATAACTCGCTTTTCCCATCTTTTGGTGGGTAGAATAGATCATACTCTTTGCCGCTCGTACATACAATTGATATTGAAGTGTTTCTTAACACATTCCATGGTTGAATATCTTGCTGAAAATCCAAAGAATTTTACATATTGATGCAGCCCCATTATTTGGGCATTTTCAACCATTCTAGGTGTGAGAGGCTTCGTTTATCTCACCTAGTTTGCTGGTTTCTGATTTCCTTTTGATTGAGGACTTAGATAATCAAATCTAAGGTATCCAAAGTCTAATCTTGTTTTCTGAAGCATACATCTCCCGAAAAATGCATTTTTCGTGCATGCCTTGCTACTAATCCCATCTAGATACAGCAGTATCAAAGCATCCTTGGCTCAGCCTCGTGAGTCTCAAAATTTCAAGAATATAAAAGAAGATCAGAATAGATGAAGAAGATGAGATTTATCTCATCAGCTTTTACATCCAGAAAGGACCTCCCCGAGTGTTGCTGCATGAAGGGTTGCCGTGGAAACTCCTGGAGGGGTTTCAAGAAGAGGAAGAGTCATGCACTTCCTATTCTCGCAGAGGAAAAGACAAGATAGAGACACTTGGAATCTGAGATTCTAAGTGAAAACAAAGTTAAATCTAGAGCCTCCAAGGAGACTCTAGCTTTACCTTATTTCATTCAAACCTAGATGAAGAGGGATATACATCTTTGCATGCCGTCGATCTAGAGTACCGTAGCCGTACCGCGATGTGAAAAGGAAATGATGAAGAAAAGAGGACCTATGCCTTATGGGAGCATTCACATGGTAGCTTCAAGCCATGAAGAAAAGGAGGAAGAAATGGTGAGGTAGACATCTTGAAGTGAGAAACCCTTTCTCCTTCCTAGATGACACTTTCTCTAATAAAATTCCATCTCAAAGAGAAACTTCTACCTACGCTACTTCTAAGGCCTCACCGGTTTTGGAAGACTATGCATGAGGAGGATGTCTCATCAAGTGATCCCATGAAAGGTGCACTTCAACATTTCATGGAGTTCCAAGTTCTTCAACAAATTAAGAGGCTCTTTCCTTCTCACCCTTGGATTTTCATGGATTCAAGGAGGAAAAGATAGATGATGGAGGACATCTTCGTGATATATAACATATCTCATCTATGAGTCCGAAACTTCGAGCCATACACACTTCACAGATGGGAGGTTTTTTCCTACCACTTATTTGGGTTCTTATGGGGTCAAATTGATCCTTGAGAAGATTTCATTTCAACATCCCATTAAATGCAAGAGCAAAATCTGATTTGGGAGAATGATAGTCTTCCTTTGGAGAGAGTGCTAAGGAAGGACAAGATGGAAGGCACCCACATGTGGATGGATGGGTGTGGATGGAGAGCAAGAAGCCGGGTGAGCTACTTGCAGATCTATGATACCGGGCAGCCAGGAGGCATGGTCACAGCTTGTTACTCTTGAAAGAATTTGGTCATCATCTTCTTCCAAGGGTATGTGGCATATAGATGTTTTATGCATCATGGGGCAACAAAGAGTATGGACACATTGTGTTGACCTAACATTCTTAATGTCAATCACCATGTTTTCACTACATGATTTGGATGATGGGAGTATGAGGAGGCAACAAAATATTTTGTTCCTTGGGAAGTTCTTGGGAGAGTAAGGAAGATTTGCTCTCACGGTTTTCATGATGTTGTAGAGTAGAAGATGGCACTATCATAATGAAAAGGGATACTCCTCTGCCTTAGATGTTCAAGAGGTACTTTCCCCATGGGAGAGACTTCTTATGTGTAGCAGCATTATGGGAGATGCCTTTACATTCTGTCATGTCATTGCTGGAGCCATGAGTTGGAAGGAGCCTATTTGCATAGGCCACCATTGCCACTTTGGAGTCAGTTTATTAAGGGATTATCCCTAGGATCATTTCACACTTGAGGCACTCTTTTGATGGGAAAAGAGGAGGTAAGGAAGATGAGGTAGTAGATGGGGACATCTATTACTATGATGTACTCTTATTGTCTTGGGTTTCCAAGAATGAGGGAGAGGATTTGCAATACGCACATGGTTCATTTCTTCATGGAAGTGTGCCAAACTACAATGGAGGATCCATTCATGGATCATGTGTCTTCTTACATCCAACATATGGTGAGAGATTTGTTTGTGCAACACAATATTTTCATGCTCTTACCATCTCTTGGTAGTGCATTGCTCTAAAAGTAAGCAAGCTCCTTGATTTTTTCTCCATGACCAATGTTGGGCCAAACCATATGATGGAGAAAGCCATCTCTTATGTGGCCTTGGGAATATGTTTTTTCATTACATGTATGTTCAGTTGATTCATATGATTAACTATGTATCAATAAATAATGTGCCATGTATTTTTATGAAGTAGCACTTTGGAAAACCGCACCGTCACCACTTCGAAAAATGTTGGTACCTTCTAGCACCTTATGAAACCATCAAGAATTCCCTCATGATGCCAATCATGATCCCACTTGCTGATGTTGTTTTTATCTCGATGGGAGACATGATTTTGAGTAAGGCACATGGTTTGAATGTGTCCTTTTGGGAAGGAGATTCCCACATTTTCCAAAGACATGTTTTAATGGGAACATGGGAGGAGTTATGGCCACCATAGACAAATATTTGGCTCTCTTGGAGGTGGGCCAAATGTGTGATGGGATGCCATATGATGATGCTCTCCTATCCATCACAATGTGGAATGTTTTGGGCCACAGGTTTTACAGCAGGGAAGAAGGATCTTTACAGAGCCTAATCTTCATGTTGCCACTTGAGGGAAATATCATCGCAGCCCAAGATCAACAAGGAATCTACACTTATCTTAAGTGGAGAGGAGGACAAGGTGGGGTAGGAAATTTTGTCTACTATGTTTGTTTTTTCAGCCCACCTTATTTGCAAGAACCTAAGGTGGAGGAGGATTTTGGAGTTACCATGTTGGGAGGTGACTCATTTTGTATGGATGATGCTTGGGAGAAGATGCTTTCCATCCATTTTTTGGGTTTGACCTTGGGCATGATTGAGGACAAGCAACAATTTTGGAGGAGGATCGTAATATTCCTAATTAGCCCAAGCTAATAGGAATATTTCATTTTGTGTTAATTTTCTTAATTGATGAATAAAATGTAAAGGAGAACATAAAAATTCCTAAAAACATCCAAATAAATTAATTCCCAATGAACAGGCAAATCGTGGTTGTTTCAATAAAATACACTTGCATGTGAACAAGGGTTGAGGAGATTGATCAAGTCATGTTAGGTCTCCGTAGTTTGCAAGATTGACAAATACAAAGTTAGTGCAGCCTACATATGAACCACTTTGGGATTCTAGGATCTAGCTCGAATCCGCAGAGGGATCTCTCTATAAGTGCAAAGATTGATTTATCTTTTAAGGCTTTTTAGTGTGATATTAGGCTAGTTATTAAGAACAAGGGTTTTGTTTGGTTTTGTTTGGTTGGGTATGATCTTTAATTGAGTGGAAAGTCCTGAAAATGAAAGGGTTTCAAAGGGGTGAAGGTGCTTACAATCAAAATAAGGTTCACCAATAGGATAGGCATGAAATAGCATTTAACTGGGATATGGTCACAAAAGGTTTTAATTGTGCAACAATTTCAAGAGTGGTCCATGGGACAAGTCATCTATAACAAAGGATGTTTTGGATTAAATGATGGAATGGAACATTAAACGTGTTGTGAAGTCAGGAAAAAGCCAATAATTTCAACAAGGATTTATCAACTTTCCAAACAAGAAAATCCTTTTTAAGTAACTCAAGTTGGAAACCAAACATAAAGACAGGGCTAACCATAGACTTCTTTGGACAAGCTTCGTATTAAAGCCAACTTATCAAACAAAACAATCCAAAAGAATCCACATGACTACTTTTAGAAAGGATGTGAAACATATAAGAAAACAAAGTGTAGCTTAAGATCAAGTAAGATATCATTAAAATCTAGGCCTTCCTTCAGCATACTCTTAGGAAACTTTCAACAACCTTTGGAGAAAGAACTAGAAGACAGGGCAAACCATAAACTTTCCTAGTTTAACTCTACTCAAGATGTAAATGAAAAAATCATTCAAGAATAATGTTTAAAGTTTAGCAGTAAGACATGGGTTCACCAACATTCTCGACTATTTGGACTGCATTAAATCATTCTTTAAACACACAATTGAGGAAAACATAAAGATAAAGCTTATCAAAGGAGAGGAGGGTACTTTAAGAGTAAATCCTAGCTCTATATTTGTTGTTCTTTATTAGAGAAAAATGGACAATTTTGTGAAAAACATAAGAAGGAAAACAAGTACAATGAGAGGTACATCACCAATGGTATAGACTAGGATCTCATGAATCATCTTGTGTATTGATGTCAATCCAGCTTACATACTTCAACTAATGTTTCAAGACAACAACAATCTCTCTTCTCAAATTTAACTTTCTTTTTTGATTACAAACAGCTTCAAAGCCTCCGAAAACTATTTACATTCAAAAATTTCAAGAGCAACACAAGTATTACATCAAAGTCCAACCACCAACAATGTCCTCCTCAAGGAGATTTTATAAGAAAATGAGGAGTTGGAATAGAATGAAAGGTCTCTAGGTTCAATTAATAAAATTTAATGCTTCTCAAATTTTCGAGGGGCTCAATAGAGTTTTCATTAAGTATTAAGCTACTTGGCGAATTTTGTTGACTTTAAAACTCTTTTAGGCAGGTTGGCAATAACTGCTGTCTTTAAACAAAATATCATCGACTAGCAATAACTATGCCTTCTTCGATTTACCGAGGCCGTAGGTGGCATTTTGGTAGCCGAAGAGGATATTTCGCCTCTCCGATGTGGCAAAGGAGGCCTCCTTTACCGATATTTTTCTTTGTTTTTTCTTAAAACACCTTTATTCTATTTATGGTTTTGTGTTTATTTAATTAAAACATTTGACTTTTACGAGTCTTTTTTTAATACTGCCTTTATCCTTTGATCCGTGATTAAAACCTCGATCTTCGAGCTTTCGCTTAATCACCTTTATCATGGATTTCTTTTATTTTGGATACACTTCACCGTTCTTCATTTATACAGGGCTTTCGTAGTAGGAGGGTTTCGTTAAACCTCGGATCATGATCCGTATGTTTTTAAACTTGGATTTCATACTCGTTGCACTTTCTGTATCAAACATGCACTGTCATTTTGGTCGAAAATGTCACCCGACCGTGAGCAATGGTATGCTGCATCAACCACCATAAAAACCCCGCAAAACACATAAACTCATTATAAAATCCTTAGATTTGGTTAAGACTGCTTCAGAGGCTCGTGAGGGTGGAGGAGCAAAGGAGGAAGAACGGATGCATGGGAAAAGGGAGGAAAAGCCCTCGCGGTACGACGAACTGTGCAAATGGAGTTTGGGTGCTATTAAAGGAACAAGAACCATTGGATTAGGATAATCAACGGTGGAGATCATCCAATGACATCGCTTGGGAGAAAGACGAAAGACAAAACGAATGAATAAGATATAACGTAGGCCATTCGACCTCGTAGATCAATCGCCGAGATCAAAGCGTAAATGTTCTAGAGCAAGTTAGGTGGAAAAATAAATAAAGTAGATTAAACGTAACCCTCCGATCTTCTCTGGAGATCGGAGCCAAGTTAGGATTGAATCAGGAGTAACATTGCAGAGGGGGGATCGGTATAGCGGAAAACTCGGGAATGGTTTTTGTGCGTTGAAATGGGGGAGAGGTGGTATTGCCCGAAAAAACGCTATTCCATACAATGAATGACACGTGGATTTTCAAAACTGCCCATATCGCGCAATTTTGAAACGTTAACCCTTGGGCGCAAAAATTACACGATATGGAGTTTAAGCCGTCGGATGAGGGGCAGCAAATCGAACAACGCGGGTTAAGCTCGATCGATGAAGAGTTATGTGGAGGATGTATGGTAGGACCAATAGTCGCGTCAACACTTTTGTCGCGAGGTGGGCGGTGTTAGACTCCTATACCAATAGGTGTCATTTTTCATGATTGTCTTGATTGAACTATGGAATATGTTCTAACCTTTTCTTGAGCAAAGGTGTTCCATATTCTAGAAAAAACCAAAAAATAAAAAAAAATTAAAAATGTAAAGAGGGTATACCCTAAAAGAAAGATCAAAGGGTAAGAAAAATAAAATGGTCAAAAAAGTGAAATAAATGAACCCCAAACAAAAATAGACCAGGAAAGTGTGCAAGTTTAAATGCCACTACTATTTCATTTTCTTCAGAAGAAATAATTGTGTGCTCTTTGTCAAACTTTTGCCACAATTTATGAAGAGTCAAACCGTATAAACTTGACTCATTCATTTTTCAATTTCATGTTGTAGAATAGAGAATAAATGTCTAGCCAAACGCCTTAATCTTTGCGTATAAGTAGATAGGTAGAGTTAATAAAAGGTGCTCAACAAGCCATCCGAGCCCTTGGATGTAATAAGGGTAAAAATAGATAGATTTTTCATGTAAAAGAAAGGAAGATTGATAAGGGTTTGCAAGTCTAAATGCACCCTAATAAAGGAGAGAAAATGGTAGTGTAAAGTAGATAGGTAGGTAGATGGTGTTGCAAAGTTTCATGTGATGAATTATAGTGCTACATGTGTTTAATATTTTACTTTCATCACAAGTACTAAAGCAAGAAATTCACCTAGAAAATTCAAAGAAAGCAAAGTCAAAATCATTAACTTCCCACATCACTTTTTCCTTAATATTTTTACTAATTTTCCTAAAGTGCTAACGTATTTGGAGATTAAAGGGGCTCAAGGCATTTCCTTGACTTTTGAGGGACCGGACTCTACTAATGATCAAAAAGACCTAAGTACTTGAGATTATTTGTCATTTTAATCATTCACTTTTAACCTTTTCCTAAGTAAAGTCCTATTTTACTTAGGGAAATCATGTAAATTTCCATAAAAATCCCTCAAAATCACTGTTTATTCTATGTTTAAGTGTTGAAAATGATATGATGTAATTTACTCGGGAATATTCACTTTCTTAGTTATATGTATATTTTGAGTTTACCTTGTCCTTTGTCATATTGACTCGATCTATTTACTAAATCCCTAGTGAAAAGACCTTATCCTATAGTACATAACTCCTTTTACTTAAATATCCCAAAAAACCCCTCTTATTATAAGTTTTGGCCAAAGTTTATTTAATCCCCTTTGTTAAATAAAAATCCCCAATAAGAAAACCCTTTGCCAAAAATATACCCATATAAAATATTTCCCTACCCTTATGGTTGATAAATAACATTTATTTATTACCATATATTAAAAATATATGAAAAAAGGCTTTTAAACATATAGTTTTATGTGTTTAGGAAACGAAAAATAATGAACCCGAAAGTTTTAATTCAAACAAAAACTTTGAAAGTCCCCCGAGCAACCGTGGTCTATTCCCTTGGTATTTTAATTTCCCCCCGACACTTTAACCATGGTTGAACAAACCCTTGACCCTTCCGTAACTCGTGTATAAACTATGGGGTTAATTAATCACAAGGATTAATTAATAACCATTCATTCCGTCAATTAAACGCCCCCGGGATATTTATTTAAGTTAATCATGTTTTAATCCACCGCCGGGCCCGCGTACTAAAACTCCGTCAAAGTTCACGCCCCGTCCACCGTCGATCACCCTCCCGAAGATCAACGGCCCGTGGATCATTCCGTCGTCTTGCGTCCGAAAGATAACGAGCGGGGGCACAATGGTTTTGGAATAGTACTCCGACCACGTGTCAGCCGACTAATGGAATTGCCGCTCTCCCCGCCGAATACCGCCGTCTCCCGAAAAGCGGTGCGGAAATTACCGCTACCGCCCAACCTGACGTATCCCCCCGTACCATATGACGTCATCCTCGGAAAAATAAAAAATTCCCCATTGAATTTGTAAATAAAACAAAAAACCCGTGTTTTTCCGTCATTTTCACCGCCGAAAGTGACCGCGTCTCCTCTCGAATACCCGAGAATTCCGTTGATTAAGAAGCCGCTAACCAAATTGTCGAATGCCATTGTTAAACCAAGCCCAAGCATCCATCCGCCATCGACCTCGCACTCCGTAAAACTAAACTCCTCCATCAAATGTGTATTTATTCAAATTCTTGCCGAAACTCTTTGAAAAATCCATTTTCCTCGTGTTAAGAATTCACGCTGTAGTCCGAAAAAGGTTGATGACGGGCTCATTCTAGCTCCCGCAAGTGTAACCAAAGCTCCCAAGATCAAAATTGTCGTCCGTGAAGAAAACCCCGAAATTTCCATTTTGAACACACAAGAACCAAAATGGAAGCTCCGATGAAATTCGAATGTAACCCCATTAAATGCCCCTCAAAGAGAGTTAGAATATTTGCCCTTAGTGGATAAAGACTTTCAAATTAAAGACTTAGTGTTTGATGAAAACTCTCTGGCATTATCGTCGTCGCATATGATTATTCGAAGGGATCGGATGTCGTTAAGTTGTGGGAATCCAATTTCCCGAGATATCTCATCCCCCTCGTCCGTATTTTCCTGGGAATTATCCACTATTGCCATTCTAATTATGATCCAACTCAAAGAGCAAGAATGTCCCCCACGAGGTTCTTTTCCCCATTACTCCCCAAGCTATCAATACAATGCTTCATTTTGAACCCGATCAAGAGCTCACTCCTCATCTATGGAAGAACTGCCAAAAAATCCACTCAATTGACCCCGTAAAAATTGAAATGCATTTGCCGACCTTTATGCGAATGAGCATCAACCTAGGGGCCCTCCTCCCTATGGTTTTTCTTATTTCAATCGAATAGAAAGCCATCCTAAATATGATATTCATTTTGGAATAATACAAGTGAATATGTTTGATGAAATAACTCCTGTTTTGATGTCTATCTTTACCTTGGGCAACCCCCTGAAATATGACTTTGCATCCTTCATTGCCAATAAAATCCATGACCACCATAAGGTTAGATAATGAGAAAGTGTTTAAATATTCCTCGCTATTTACCATCTGTATCATCTATTACCAATCGAGAAATTCCTTCTCGTTCAAAAGCTTGATGTCAAGGAAACCCCAGATCCGTTATATTTTGGTTTCCCATAACTCATTCTTCCTATAATTTTCCTTATTCTTATACTTCCAGTTCATCGGTCTTTTTTTTGTATATCCCGCAACTACCTTGTTTATCAGAATTCCTCCTCCAAGACTCCGCAATGAGATTTTCACAGCATTCTTTACAGCCTTTCACACATACAAAGTTGGAGATTGGTATTTATACCCAAAATCATTCAACATCGAATATATGGATGTGAATTGTATCCATTCAAAGCCGCCAAAATATGTGCCTATGAGACTTTTGCCTTAGAATATTTTATGCAAATGAATAATTCCGACATGATTCATTTTTGTGTGTAAAAGAAATCACAACTTCTGACTAAAATCCAATTAGGTCCTTTATATGCAATTCTAGAGATGTCAGATGCAGAAGCATAAGATATACTACAAAACCATTACAAGTTACAAAGGAGTTTCCGTTGGATTCCTTATGATCCATTCGGTTTTATCCGTGACAAAAGAATGAAGAACAAATCATTCTCTTACTTTCACCACAAAGGATTCCGTAAATAGAACAATATGCTAATCAAGATGAGTGGGGTGGGAAGGAACACTAGTTGAGAAAGATAGTGAAGAAGACAATATGAACAAAATTATGAAAGATCTTGAAAAGAAGTATGACCTAGAATCTTATGGTCAAGTGTAGGTACCTCACATCAAGCACTTCTTCATGAAATCTCCACCAGTGATTACAGAAGATAGTCTATCAATTGCAATAAAGTCTAAAGGCAAAAGGGAAGGAACTCCGAAATACGTCATTGAAACTTTTATCATGCATAGTAGAAACCTCAAACCTCCAGAAAGTACCAGATCAAACACAGTTTCTCCCACTAAGTAAATCATCCCGAAGTTTCAGAATTGCAAACTCCATCCAATATGGAAATAGGCAAGAGAAGATGTGTTCCAGACACTACTCCTCCCAAAGAATCCTCGAGCTACATCAAGTTAAAAGGCAGAACTCAATCCACTTCAAGAAGTGGAAATTATGGATGAAATAATTGATGATGAAAAGAGAAGATAGTCAACTAACTGGCATGCTTAGTGAAACACATACATGCTACAAAAGAAAAGAATTGCAAAGATTACGTTGAGTATCAAGTATCTTTCTTTAAGCCACCAAAAGGTATGCAAAGTGATATAAAGAAAAATTTCATTAATATAAAAGCAAAGAATGACCCATTGAGAATGCAAAGACATGATCGCATCTTAGAATGGATCCACATAATCAAGAAAGATTGATGTCAACATTTGACGTTCAACAAGGCAAAATGATGATGAGCCATTTCCAAATCCAATGTGCCAAAACCCAAGACAACATCCGATTATATTAGACCAATTTTGAGGTCCTGGGTAAAAGACATTCATCCCTTGACCAAATATAAGTTGCATAAACAACCGAGGAAATGATATATTCCACTCTTACTAATAAAGCAATGGCAACCATACATTGCAAGATTCTTTTAAATAATACAAACACCAGCTTGCAGATTGAGAAGGCTTCTTCTCAGCAAAAGATAACAGAATAAAGTCTCTGAAGAAATAATCACGCTTGGGTCACAATCCCAAAGATATCAAAAGCATTGAGGCACTAATTAAAAAGAAAGATGATGATATTGCCGCACTAAGAAAGCAATTTCGAAATTGCCAAAATTTCAAGGCACCCTAGACTCAAGAAGTTTTGAAGGAAAATTCAAGGTAGATTTGAGGAGTTGTTTTGAAATGACTCTAGCAACGAGTGAAACAGAGAAAGAATTGGAACATGCCATTAAAGAAAAAGGAAGACGACAAACATCAAGAATTGCAGATCAATACAAAAATTATAGCAAAATAGATCCACAAACAGAGTCAAGACAGTAAACACTTCCAAATTTCTGAATTCGATGAATTGGTAAAGCAAATGGAAAGTTTAAAACTCGCAGTTACAAAACTTCAAACCACAAAATTGCGTAGTAAATTTGGAGCAGAATATGATGCGTCTAAAAAGACTATTGCCGATAATACCAGGGAAATTGGTACTGAAAGCAGAGTTGGGTGTTTTGGGAAAGAGATTCGAATAGAAAAGCCTTGAGGGAAGAACAGATTCTGGATAATATACTGAGAGAATAAGATACCCAATCTGAAATTCAAACTATCTGAACAAAATGACTTGGTCAAAGTAGCCATGGAAGAACAGACAGAACAAGAGATGAATTAAAAGATGCACCCGAGCAAGCCAATCAACTTATACAATTTTTGAACACCTGACACAATGTTCTTATGGGTTGGAATTAAGATATATTATACTATTTTAGCAATTAAAAGAGTTTTTACCAAAAGAACTCTTATGCAAAATTTGAAAGAAATGTCACATATTCCTGAAGAAATTAACGCTTTCAAAGAAAAGCCGAAATGGGATAGGACAATGGGTTACCTGGCCTTATGCTCTCAGAGGACAAAATAATGGACTCCGGAACCTGGTGTTAATAAAACAACATATGTCATAATACAAATCAAGCCATTCGCCCGTCGTAAGCTACATTGCCAATGGTGGAGGAATCTCTACGACAGTTAAATGATTTGTTTCATCTTGAGTATGAAATAAGGTATTTATTCCCAAAACAAGCCCTGTTTCTGCATGTGCAATAATGTGAGGCTGATGAAACATTAAGAAAACTTAAAAGAACCATACAGCGTATGATCAATGGTGGGATTAATTGAAATTGTGAAATCTATCTTCAAAGAAGAGAATTTTGTCTTTTTTACTATCATGAAAAGATAAATAGAGGAGCAAAGATTAAAGAGTATCAAGCTAGGGCAAGCTTAAAGAGTATCGTACAATTAAGGCGTAAAAGAATTACTCGAAGGACAACATCGAGCTCATTGTAGGACCGACTCAAATTTCATCCACAAAGGGAGTGAAAAACAACACACCAAACTCAGCTTGCTTTTTTATCTTATCTACGAGACCATCCGTCTTTTTTTATCAGAACTTATTCATTAGTCACCCTAGATTATTTGCTAGGATAGTGTGAGATATTTTAAACAGTTTTGAAGAACCTCAGAAAGAAGGAGGTGGGATCTTACTACTTTACTGACATTGATGTTTTTGGAATAAAAAGTGTTCGGAGAAATTTATTTGTGGCTTGCTAGATGACAATTGGAAGCTCGTGGACTATTTGCAAGATTCATGTGTCGAATCATAGCTCAATAAGTCTTTCTATCCTATGTCTTAAGTTTTATATCCGTTTATAATATCATTGTGTCCATTTCCTCGAATAATTTACATAAAGGATTGAATCATAATTTACTTAATTGTACTCGATTTCGTATGTGATTATTCTTAATGTTTTCCTCTAAATTGGTTATAAGCACGAATTCTTAAATGCTCTTGCTTTGTTAATTTAAACATTCTTTGATTACTATAATAAAGAATTCTTCATCGCTCTTTGTTTGTAATCATTTCATTTTTTTCTTTTTGAACATGAGAAAGATTCTTAGCTGCCTTTCATCCCTTCAAAATCATTCCATCCACTTTAAATTTTAAGGATTGTCCCTCTGCTTAAGCATTCGCTTCCGCAAAACCATCTTGTGTGTAGAATAGTAATTCAGTAAAGCCATCCTTTGACTCCATAGCCCAATGGCCCGAAAATATTCAACCTTGCCCTTAGTTGGCGTAATTCCACCATTTTCAAACAACTTGGATTTATAATTAGCCTAAAACCTTCTAAGAACAAAGATAAAATTATAAAGGGAGAGCTTTCCCTCTCCGGATGCAAACGATTGGCTAGATTCTCGTATCCGAAGGTTGGTTTGTGGTTGGCTTCCTTGGCATACTTTCCTTTTCCACAACTTCAAGGAAAACAGTGATAACAATTGGCTATTGGTTCATCGTTACGTCCCGACCGTGATCCGATGAATGGATGGTGGAGAGATTTAAATATGGAGAAGGTATATGGATGGAGGAAAAGGTAACGTAGGATGGATGGGAGGAGAGCGGGTAACCCGATGGCCATTGATCTATATAGATCAATAGTGCAGATTTTTTTTTGGGACCGTAACGTCTGAATGGTAAAATAAACAAGAGTGTTTTTGCGATGTGAGATTAAGCGCCGGCCATAAGATCGATACGAGAGATCAATCTGGCCAGATTAAATCAAGTGTGATGACGGAGGGCTATGGGCAGCGTGATGAGATCTTAGCCATCGGTTCTTGTGGATTTGACGACCGAGATTAAATCGAGGATCGACATCTGAGGAGGAAAAGGAAAAGGATAAAGAGAATTTGGTATTGTCGATTGCGATGGAGTACGAGGCTTAGCGCCTGGGCCGTGGCTCCGGTCACATAAGGAGAAGGGGCTAGGGCTAACGCTGAAAGGGTCATGCGCCTTACGTCGAAAAACTGGTTTTTAGGCCAAATGAAGGTTTTTAAGAGGATTTTGAGGGTTCGATATGGGAGAGTGCTGTTTTTAAACCAAATGAAAGTGGGGACATAAGGTTTAAAATATATCTGAGGGAATGAGAGGTAAAATGAAAGGGTTTATGGATGAAATGGAGAAGGAAATGGAGAAGTGTAATGATGAGAAATGAAGTTTTATAAGCAAGTTTTTTCTTGGTGAACAAGAGGTTCTTTAGGATTAATAGTGAAACACATGAAGATTAACTCGAGGGTAAATATCATCATAATACTTCAATAACTCACAATTTGGACATGAATTGTTTCTCAAGGCTAAAAAATATTTAGCCACCATTCGATATGAAATTTTTTTATAGGTGGCTAATGCTGGCTCCACATGGGGGATGGCATCTTTCTGAAGCTGACAAGAACTTCGAAAAGTTTCTTTGGAAGATGATCGTTGCCTTGCACTATGATAATATTTTTATCAATCACAATGCAAATGATTAACAGAACTCATATATCATGCCAGGAAATTATTTCAAAAAACTACCTACACAACCTACTTCCTAACATTTTTCCGAAGGTGCATTTGGACTTGCAAACCTTTTCATCAACATTTTATTCTTTGAAAATAGGAAACTAATCTATTCCTACTCTTATTTCTCCATGAGTTCAGACAAATGTATTAAACTCATAAATTCACTACCTAACTATTATTTGTCGTGATTAGATCGTCCGATGATCTTTATTCTCCAAATTCTAAAATAGGAAATTTAGAATCGCCCAAGCTGTGATTAAGTAGTCCGACTTGCTATTGATTCGTGGCGTAAAACAAGCTACACATAGATCAAATTTTAAAAAAAATTTAAAACAAAATTGTGAAGGGTTAAGATCGGGAAATCAAGAATATCCTTCATTATTCACAACTCGGCTTTGATTTTGTTTGAGTCGTCTTCTCTATCTTTCATAAACGAAAGTTGAGAGATTTTTAGAAACTTTCGCCTTGCTTTTTATATTTGGCTCAAGATTTGATCTTATTAGAGTCATTCTTCTTTTTAAATTCATGGGTTCAGATTTTGAATTTTGCTTTAACCTGTTTTTCTATCCAAATCTACCTTATTGATAAGCCAAGATTGTGTTGTTTGGCTAATCTAATTCATTAACCTATCAGCAAGAATTGAAAAGCTAATTAGTCATGATTAGGTCGTATGACTAACTAGAAGTGTGTTTTTAGAAGTGGCATTTAAGCTTGCACACTTTCTCGCATTTTGTTTTTTCTTTTTTTTTTTTGGGTATGGGGTTGTACCTTTCTTGTTTTCATTCGCCCTCTTTTCTATTTTTATTTTTTTTTTGTATTTTTCTTTTTTGTATTCTTCAAAGTAGAAACAACAACTAACTAAATGCTCAAACCGAGCTTTATTGACATTCCTATCTAACCTACTCTAGTCTGAATATTTACATTTTTAAATTACAAATTCTTTTTCCAATACATCCACGTCAATCGATGGTTCCATGATCGGTCTTTTCTCATCTCTTTGAAATACATTTACAAGTGCATTACCATTTTCTTTGTTTCTCAAAGAAAAGTTCCAAAAGATTTTGTTATACTTGGTGATATCTTGCCGTTTTTAACCTTTATACCTTCTTCGATGTCTTCGGAAATCAACATAGGTATCTTGAAATAATGCCTGGTTAAGAGTATCTGGAAGATGTGTTTCAACCAGATCATCTCTTCTTTTTCTCCAAGGATCAAGGCAAGGATTCTTTGAGGAGGACAATCTTCTCATCTTCATTGTCATCTAACCGGAAAATTCATCATACACTGTAGTGTTGTCCTCTAGAAGTCCCGGTGTGTCCTGCTTAATGAACCGAGCTCTGGTGAAAGAGGTTATTATATTCTTGAGTAGGAGTACATTCACCGTTTCCTCTTTTTCAAGGGAAGGCTCCTTGGTTTCAACTCGCTCAACAATTTCTTCATTGCTTTCCTCCTCAACCTTTGAGCCGAAAGGCCGCCGATTCCTAATCACATCGAAATTATTACCGATGGTCTAAGATGAAGTAGAATAAAGATCCAAAGAATCTTTAATTACTTCCAAGCTTTCATAACTTTTCATCAAGATCATAAATAGTCCGTACCGGCTCATTACTTGAAGGAACTCGATCTTCGTCCCGTTAGCACCCAATCTCGAACCTCAAAGGAAAAGGCAAATCGTGGTAACAACTAAACCATGCTTAGCCTTGTAGCTAGCCCTGCAAGGACACGAGAGGGCCTTCCGTAGAATAGATATTCAATAAACAATAATAAATTGATTTTAGGCTAGATATATAAACGAAAAAGGGGTTTTGATAAATGACCGAATTTTTAGGGATGCAGTGGGACAAAGGGGATAGTATGAACCAATGAATTAAATCAGATACGGTATTTCATGGGGCAAGATAGGTGATTTAGCAATCAAGTTGAAATAAGATGGAGTGGAAAGACCGTTGAGAAGCTAAAAGGGTATAATAAATGAATCCTTTTCAAACAAGAAAATACACAGAGTGTGAATGATTCCCCAAGGCAGAAAGCATAGAAAATGGATTCTACCTTTCTAACTTGAAAACATTCAACCAAATGTTTGCAGGATGAATGGTAAAACATAAACGAAATACAGAAACACAAAGGAGAGACATATGCCAAACTCATACCACATGAATCCCACAAATCGAGTCAGCATCGGTTTTAAGAATTTCAAACTCTGTACAATGGAGCGCAGCCTACCGCTAATTATTCCCGAACTCGCATCTTTTCACAAAATGATTTGCTATTACAATAAATAGGCTCAAATGTGGGAAATCAGATTGACAAAAATAGGGAATTGTTTACCAACATTAACAATCGAAATTAAGAGCCAACCATCCTAAAGACAAACTAATAACGTTACATTATTCCACTTGAAATTTTTTGATGACCAATGAGAAGGCTAACCCGTAGCGTAAATCCCTTTGAATCGTTACCGAGGAAAAACACCAGTAATCCGATCCTATTTCTTTGTCAGTTGTGGATATCTTCATTTTATTTTAAGCTCTCTTCGGCTTTTTGACTCGTTCGGCTTCCATTATCTTTTTTGCAAAACTTAATTTTTTTAATAAACCTGTCACGTAAATAAAACTTAATGAAGCTATATTGTGAAGGGAGAAATTTATTTTGAATGGGAAAAAGGAAGGAAAAGAGGCGGGACCCACGTTATAATCGCAATCTAATCTGAGCGGGAGCGGAGAGGCACAACATATTAAAACATGTTTTAATATAATAAAACATATTAAGATGATAAAACATATTATAATATGTTCATCGCAATTGGAGATCGGGGAGTGGGCGGAGTGATATATAATATAATAAACATATTTGTAATATGGCGCTATCGCAATCGGAATCGGAATCGGGAGGGGACGTGTTTGAAAACACCATACAAAAGTTCCGATGCGATGGGTCGTTTTGAAAACCTTTGAAAAATCCTTTTATTACTTTTACAAAGGGAAAATGGTTTTTATTTGAATGAGGCGTTAAGTACTATATGGTGGGTCGAGAATAATCGCAATTGCAATATCGTGAGGGAAGCGGGGGTAATCACATTAGAATTTGCGATGCGACGGAGGAGCGGTGCGATTGGAAGATCGATGCGATCGGAGGTTGCAATGGGAATGTTGCGATCGGGGAGTTGTTGATCGTGGAAGTGCGATCACAATTGATCGGAGTCTTTTGCGATTGGGGTGATTAGGGGGCAAATACATTATGTTATGACATTTGCGGTTAAAGAGCGGCGTTTAATATATAACTTAAACTCTATTATAAAGTTTAAGGGGTCATGGAAAAGGGGAAGTTAAGAGCAGGTGGGGACCTTATAATATAAGGCTTTATTATAAAGTTCTACGGAAAATGGAGGGGAAGGGAAAGATTAACTCAATCGCATATGTATATAAAAGATTTATAATGCGATATTATAATCTAAGGGGGGAAAAAGGGATTTATAAGGAAAAAATTTAAATAGGGGATATATGAGGATATAGGGACTTTTACTTCACTTAAGCATAAATTTCAATCCAAGTCTGCTTTGAGATTGTAGTATACCGTTGGAAAGCTCTTTCCGTGCTTCTTTTCGTTGGATCTACTTGAAGATGATTTGGCATTGAAGATGCTTCGCGGAAAACTCTTTCTGAAGGTAGGGACATCACTTTGCGGAGATAACAACTTTCAATTGCGACCGAAATGCAAAGTAATATGTTTTTTACCTTAAAACATGGTTTTGATGTGAAAATGTCAATAAAATGTCTTCTTTGATCGTCTTGGTGCTACGACTTTGAGTTTATTGAATTCCTCATGACCTTGCCTCGATATTTATTGACACTTGACTCATTAATTTAACCATGGTGAGACCCTAGAAACTAATGAGACCCATCCTATGACCTACCGATATGATTTCAAGAATGAAAGTGAATAATGACTGAAGATCATAGAGAGAAAAATTAGCAAGTTTCGCATGAGGGAAAACTCGATGTGAAGAATTACTACCGTCAATGAATCCATGACCTAGCGGAATGGTGAAATTGATTATTATGGGACTCCTAATATGAAAATGCAAAGAGAAGTTTTGATCAATATGGTGATGACTGGACCGACACTAACACGTCCCATAAATCTCTGCCAATGATGGTCCCGCAAGGTTAACTTCCGTTTGGGGAGCATCATCACTAGATAGATAAAAGTGCTAGGAAAATCATAAATATAAGTAATACTACCAATCAAACATAATTTCATACGTTGTGTCCTTCTTTATTCCGATCTACAAAAGAACTTTCTAAATATGTACAACAAAGTTCTCTATGTGAATTGGCAAGAGTATTCGTTTATAAAAAGCTCAGGACCTACTGCTTATTAATAGTCCGATCTATTTCTTCCCCGTCAAAGGAGAAGATGTTTCTATGTTCCTTTGAACAGAGTACAACAAGCTCGTCTCTTGTGAAGATCGATTTTGAGGGCCGGATGTCTTATTGAGCCTCAACTATAAGGGATGATGAATCATTATTTAGGTTTTCGGGGGATATCTTGAGGAACGCCCTCCTTATTTCTTGATGATTTCTTCAACTGATTCATCTATATTCTTATAATTTTTCAATAGGATATTAAACTCATGAATGGTCGTTAAAAGATCTTTGATGTATTTCTTCCAAATCCTCATCATTCTCTATAATGTATTGGGTGATGTTTTGTGATGGATCATAATGTATTCCACCCCCATGATAATGATAGTGTTTCCTTTATAGTTCTCATAAAACACATATTCAAGTTCCTTAACGAAAACAAAACCAGATTTCAACCATTCATACCAATCCCTAGCTTTTCCTTCTAATGTTAACATGAACATTTTCATTAGGCAATTCATGCCATTCAAATTTCAACTTCCATACATGTATATATGAAATTTGATGAGATGTAATAGAAGGTCATCAAACTTTTCACCTTGAAAAAAAGGTAGGTTGTCATCCCAATTCACCGGGGCATCTTATGTGGAAACCTGTGGATATGATCTCTACCTATTTGGGGCATATCTTCGTTGCATCCTTGTAATCATGTTTGTAAATCAAAATAGGTCATCGTGTCTATTCAACTAGTCTCGCAGTCTTCTACCAAAGGGATTCATTTGGTCTTCCGAGAGTTGTGGAGTCACCAGTGTGGATGATTTAAATTTTGTTGTCCACCAATCGCATGATTAGATTACTCAATGCATTCCCCAAATGGAGTCTACAAAGACCGAAGGGGCGATAGGCCTATCGGAGGCTAGTGGAGTCACTAGGTGGAAATTTTTAGCTTTTTTGGAGGCAAAATGTTTTATGGTCCACCACCATTTATTGATTTACATACCAACCTAATTTTTTTTTTGGGTCTTCTGAGGTCCTTAAGGATGTATAAGATGTAATTTTACTCGCAGTCCCCAAGGAGCTTCGAATGTTAGGCTCTATAGTTTGCAAGATTGCAAAAATACAAAAGCTACAGAGCCTACATATGAACCACTTTGGGATTCTATGGATCAGGCCTCCCGAATCCGCAGAGGGATCTTCTCTATAAGTGCAAAGATTGATTTATCTTTTAAGGATTTTTAGCATATTATGCTAGTTATTAAGAACAAGGGTTTTGTTTGGTTTTGTTTGGTTGGGTATGATCTTTAATTGAGTGGAAAGTCCTAAAAATGAAAGGTTTTTCAAAGGGGTGAAGGTGATTACAATCAAAACAAGGTTCAATCAATAGGATAGGCATGAAACAACACTTAATCCATTGGGCTATGGAGTCACAAAAAGGTTTTAATTATGCAACAATTTCAAGAGTGGTCCATGGGGCAAGTCATCTGTAACAAAGGATCTTTAGATTAAATGATGGAATGGAACATTAAAAGTGTCGTGAAGGTGGAAAGCCAATAATTTCAATAAGGATTTATCAACTTTCCAAATAAGAAAATCCTATTTAAGTAACCGTTTGAAACCAGCCAAAGACATGTATTAACGCATAGACTTCTTTCGACAAGCTTGTATTAAAACTAACTTATCGTACAAACAATCCAAATAATCCACATGACTACTTTCAAAAAGGATGAAAACATATAAGAAAACAAAGTGTAGCTTAAGATCAAGTAAGATATCATTAAAATCTAGGCCTCAAGCCAAGATACTCTTAGGGAAACTTTCAAACAACCTTTGGAGAAAGAACTAGAAGAGAGGGCAAACCATAAACTTTTCCTAGTTTAACTCTACTCACATGTAATGAAAAAATCATTCAAGAACAATGTTTAAAGTTTAGGAAGTAAGACATGGGCTCACCAACATTCTCGATCAAGTTTTTGACCGTATTAAATCATTCTTAAACACACAATTGGAGGAAAACATAAAGATAAAGTTTATCAATGATAGTAGGGTACTTTAAGAGTAAATCCTAGCTCTATATTCGATGTTCTTTACTAGAGAAAAATGGACAATTTTGTGAAAAACATAAGAAGGAAAACACGTACAATGAGAGGTACATCACCAATGGTATAGACCAGGATCCCATGAATTAGCTTGTGTATTGATGTCAATCCAGCTACATACTTCAAGTCCAATGTTTCCGCATTTTCAACAACAACTTCTTCCTACCCAACTTCTTTGATTACAAACAGAGCTTCAAAGCCTCAAAACTATTTACATACATAAAGTTCGAGCAAGAAGTATTACATCAAAGTCCAACCACCGACAATGTGTTCCTCAAGGAGATTTTATAAGAAAATGAGGAGGGATTAGAAAACAGAAGGAAACTTTTTTAGGTTCAATTAATACAATTTAATGATTCTTGGCCTTGAGGGGCTCAATAGAGAAGTTTTCTGATATTTCCCTTTTGTATAACTGTTTTCATTAAGTATTAAGCTACTCGCATTTTGTTGACTTTAAAACTCTTTAGGCAAAGCTGGTAACACTGCTGCCTTTAAACGAAATAGCACCGACTAGACAATAACTATGCCTTTTTTCCGATTTATTGAGGCCGCAAGTGGCACTTTGGTAGATGAAGAGGATATTTTGGCCTTTGATGTGGCAAAGGAGGCCTCTCATCGGGAGCATTTTTCTTCGTTTTTCTTAAAACACCTTTAATCCGTTTCGGGTCCGTGTTTATGCTTAATTAAGCATTTGATCTTCATTTTAGGGTTTTTGTTCTTTAATACTATCTTTATCCCTTGATCCGTGATTAAAACATGATCTTTAAGCTTTGGCTTTAGTCACCTTTATTATTGATTTCTTCATTCCGATACACTTCACCGTTCTTAGTTTATACAATGTGGCTTTCGCAATAGGATGGTTTCGTTAAACCCTAAACATCGTGATCCAAATGTTTTAAACTTGGATTTCATACCTTGCGTATCCTTTTCTTCTTTTGTCAAAAGCCACATAATTGTCATTCTCGGGCTGAAAATGTCACCCGACCGTGATAGCAGAAGAAAATAGATCAACTACCATAAAAACCCCCGCAAAACACACAAACTCATTATAAAATACTCGCGTAATTTGCTAAGACTCGCTTCAGAGGCTCATGAGGGTGGAGGAGCAAGAAGAAGAACATGGATGCAAGAAAAAGGGAGGAAAAGCTCGGCGTAATGTCGAACCAAGTGCAAATGGAGTTTGGGCACGATGTTGAACAAATGAACCGTTGGGTTAGGATAATCAACGGTGGAGATCATCCGATGACATTTCTTGGAGAAAAGATGAAAGGAAAACGAATGGGTTGTGATATAATGTGGGTCGTTTGATCTTGGATATCAACGTCGAGATCAAAGCGTAAATGTTTGGGAGCAAGTTAGGTGGAAAAATAAAATGGGGGCAAGATTAAATCGAACCATCTGATCTTCGGGATCAATGCCAGGATCGAATCGGGAGTAACATTGCGGGACAGGGAGCGGTATAGGCGTAAAACGGAATGGCTTTCACGCAGCGAAATGGGGGAGAGGTGGTATTGCCCAAAAAAATTCAATTCCATACAATGAATGACACGGGATTTTCAAGTCCACCCATATCGCGCAATTTGAAACGTTAACCCTTGGGCGAAAAAATTACGTGATATGGAGTTTGGCTCGCCTGGATGAGTGCGCAAATCAAACAAATAAATAGGGTTATGAAATCGATGAATAGTTGTGCGGAGGATGTATGGTGGGGCCAATAGTCGCGTCAAGCACTTTGTCGCGAGGTGGGCGGTTTATTGGTTCATCGCGTTACGTCTCGACCGTTAGATCTGATGAATGGACGGTGGAGATTTAAAGATGGAGAGTGTATATGGATGGAGGAAAAGGTAAGGTAGGATGGAGGGGCAAGAGAGGGTAACTCGATATGTTTCAACAAATCCGGACCGTTGATCTATATAGATCAATGTCCAGATTTGTTCAGACCGTAACGTCTAGAATGGTAAAATAAACAGAGGGAAAGGTTTTTTGCGATGCGATTAAGCGCTAGCCGTAGGATCGATACGATAGATCAACGGTCGATTAAATCGAAGGGTGTGATGAAAAAGGGCTATGGGCGGAGCGCGATGAGATCTTAGTCATCGGTTCTTGTGATTCGATGGTTGAGATTAAATTGGGAGGATCGGTGACGCAGGAGGAAAAGGAAAAGGGATAAAGAGAATTTGCGATTGCCGTATCATGATGGACAGCGAGGATTAACGCTCTGGCCGTGGCTCCGTGTCACATAAGGAGAAGGCTAGGGCTAAGGCCAAAAGGGACTTAAGGCCTTAATGCTGAAAAACTCGTGTTTTAGGCCAAAATGAAGGTTTTTCGTAGGATTTTGAGGTTTCGATAAGGGAGAAAAGGGTTTTAAAACCAAATGAAAGGGGGACATAAGGTTTAAAAAGGTATTTTAGGGAATGAGAGATAAAATGAAAGGGTTTATGGATGAAATGGAGAAGGAAATGGGAGGAAGGTGTAATGATGAAAAATGGAGTTTTATAAGTAGTTTTCTCTTGGTGAACAAAGAAGTTCTTTAGGATTAATAGTGAAACATCGTTGAAGCTTAAATCGCAGGGTAAAGATCATCATAAGACTTCAATAAATCATAATTTGGACATGAATTGTTTCGAAGGCTAAAATATTTAGCCACCATTTGATATGACAAATTTTTTATAGGTGGCTAACTGTGTCACCAGGACTAAATCACAAAGATCGTCTAGATACAATGTACCTCATGGAGGGACGACGCATTTAAGGAGGCCCTCATGTGAAAAGGGATAATTCATCAAAGTGGTTTAGGGTTTGCCAAAGATCTCATCTTATAAAAGGGAAGGAAGGCTCAATAGAAGGTTGTTCATATTATATTTTTATGTTATTGTCTTAGACATATCTCATTCTCTTGGTCAATAGCGCAGAATTGTGAGGATTTCCTATTTAGGATTCTCTCTCCTTTCTTACCGAGTAGTTTCGGAGGGCATTTAACTTCTTCCACTATCGGCATAGTGTCCAAGCTCCATCTCCCTTAGAAAATGTAAATCCCGCCGTGATTTACTTGTTTCCTGAGCGCAAGAAGTGGAGACTAGATTCGCTTAGATCTAGCTTGTAATAGGCTCTCCCTGCTGAGTGTGTCATTTAACCTCCCGGGAAGAGTGCATATGTTGTTTGAGCTTCAGATTTTCAGATTCGCATGTGGCCAACTCACTTCTCATCATCTATTAGCAGTAGTTAGCTTTAGAAACTATGTCATTTTCTAGAGTGTCAGAAAATGTGGTTTGATCCCTTTGCTTGTGAGCTTTTTCTTGGAAGAAGGGCTAACCCTTCTCCGTAAAATAATCGTACATAATTATTCTTCTCTCATGTATTATTCAGCTATTTTCTTATAAATATGCAAGAAATCGTGTTTTTGAGATCCATATTTCACAGACTACATATTCTTACACTTGTACTTTCGTGAAACCCTTGCCTATGTTATTCTTCGATGTGTAAATGTTAGATCTCCATTTTTCTTTTCATTTTTTGAGCAATAAAACTCCATATCAGATGTTGGAATCATATTTGTGCGTAAACCCTCTCGTAAATGACGTCGTACATGCTTCATTAAAATTATGTTTAGTAAAAGTCATGGGATTTCAAGATTTTTAAGCCATATTGGGAGTGGTAGATTTGTTTAACATAGCTAGAGTCATTATTTTGGGCTCAAATTTGATATGTAAGTCTCTTATGATCTAAGATATGGGATCCCACCATCCTTTGCCCTTATTTTTACGCAAATTTAAAGTTAACGTTTTTAGGGCTAAAATAGCTTTTCCCCATCTTTTGTTGGTATAATGATCATACTGCTGTTAACATACAATTGATGCTGAAGTGTTTATTAACACAAATTCATGGTTTAATATCTTAATACATCTCCAAGATTGTGTTTATATATTGCTACAAAATTCCATTATTGGCATTTTCCAACCATTCTAGGTGTGAGGCTTGTTTATCTCACCTAGTTTGCTTGGTTTCGATTTCCTTGGATTTAGGACTTAGATACTCAGATATAAGGGATCCAAAGGATAATCTTGTTTGATGAAGGATAAATTCTTGAAAAATGAGTTTTTCAGCATGCCTTGCTAGAAATCCCAATTTGGGGATATTACAACAAACATACATAAACTGTGAGATTCAGTTACAAGGCTTCAGTAGTCCTCATCTTCTTATCAACATATCTTCCAATTCTTCTAAACTATTCCAATAGTTCATGATACCTTTCATTGATCTCTTCACCCATAATTTTACCGTTCTCCGGGGCCACAAGTGGAAACTTCCATTTTCAACTCGCCTTCCGAGTTCTTCACATCTCAATTGCATACTCATCATCCGCTTCTCAAGCTCTCGCCTCTTCTATCAACTATATGCTTACCTGTTGTTCCCTCTTTGTGTGTAGCCTCTGCCATTTCACTTTATTCCTCATGGTCCAACCATGTCTCTAGTCTTTCGTATTTCTCCGCAACAATTCCATCAATAACTCAAGGTGAATCACATCTCAGCCTTTCTCTCGCTCATACTCTTCATCAACCAATTGCTTACATATGCTATTTGCCTTGGCATCTTCCTTCTTCTTCTTGTCTTTTTCTAGAACCTCGAAATGCCTTCATACTTGCCATTCCAACAATACAAGCTCTCTTCCCGTGCTTGACCTCTTTCAATTTTCTATTTTGGAATCATTTCGGAAACTCTCTTTTTCCTCTTTGTCGCAAACAACAACTTCAAGAATTCTTGTTTTACAATGACCAACTCTTGGGTGTCAAAGCTCCGCCGATCATGCACCCAATTACATTCAAACCTTTGACTTGGCTTACGAATATTTGACTCCAGACTTTACATCAACTCTTCATCTCGGGATGAAAAATACACCCTCTCGTAATAACAACTCAATGGTTTAACTTGACTCAAGCTTTATAAATTTTCATTTGACCTAACCTCTAATTTGATTTCAAGGCTTGACCCTAATAATTACAATAGTGGATATTTTGACTCTAATTAAAGTTACACAACATACCAATAAACATCCACCCTTAATAAATTTTCAAGATGTAAAATCTTCTACCTTCTCATACTCCATTCTTATGAAAATATCACCAGCTTCCCATTATCACTTCACATGATACTCCAAGCCTTTAAATCAAAATGCAATCCATTTTCCCAAGATTTATTTTATGGTGAAAATAAATAAACCATTTAATCTTCAACATTCAAAAATACTCCTTTGAAATGAATGATCATACCTTATGCTCCCTTCAAGTTTATTTAATAAACATTTTCTTTGCAATTTCAACTCTCCGCATTTCACTCTTCTCCGTGCCGTCTTTATCACCGTGAATATTCACATGCCGCTCATCACCTTAGTGGAAACATTTTTCCCGCACTTCCATGCAGCTCCTTCTTGCGTTGACGGTTCTCATGCAACACCGCCTCTTCGTTGCACAAAAACAATTCCTTCATTGGAATTTCCCAAAACTTATTTAACATGGTGGCATCAACATATTTCTTCAACAAAGAATAATCACAACCGCATTCATCTCGTACGAACAATGTGAACACTTTCACATGCGCTTATAAGCAACGATCAATCATGATCTTTAACTCATAGAAATCATAGATGCTCCTTTATCGGCTTGCTCCTTCATGTGGATCACATTTATCAAAGACCTCAAAAATGGTATGCCACAACCATGCCTCGAATCATATTTATACATCAATTTCGAGATGGATTTCAATTCCATTCCTTAAAATTTGGATTGATTTCACTCTTTCATAAAATTTACAAAATGATTAACTTCTAGAGTATGGCAAGGGAAATTTAATCATCCAAATTTTAAAATACCTTTAATCAATGAATATTGATCCATTCAATAAACACTTACCATCAACCTGAGCAAATGTATCTCAAAATGTCTAGTATGCACTTTTTCACGCTAGATTGATCGACTGCACACCGCATGTAGTTCAAGAAACACTCCATGCTCACCGAAATATTTGATATATTGGTCACATTTTCACTATGTCAAGAGATCAAGGTTGAACTTCTATATAAGGATTTAAAATGTTCACACGCATTTCTCCACAAAATGCTAAAACCTCCAAAACAAGTAATGAAAAATGCCAAACCCGCAACGGTCGCGACATCAAAATGCTCAAATATTTTTCAACAAGGAACTCGATGCCTTGCCATTCAAAGCACTTGATCCGCCATGACTCGTATGTCCGCCATAATACTATTGCATAAACAACCAAAATTGGTGCCATGACCACTAACAACAACCACTTAAGCATGACGGACGCCAGAATGTCAAAACCCCCCCCCTCCATCTCGCTCTCTAAACGCCGAGTTCCAATCCACATATACTTCAACACACACACCTTCAAGTGTATCATAAAACTCAAAAGTCTCTTTCTAGATCAAGAATACAAATGAGTATATTTTCCCTTTTTTTCCATGAAATAAACATATATACGAACCTTTCCTACCTTTACAAAATATCATGAAATATTTTATGCTTTTTGTGGAATGCTTTTTCCATTTGAAAATAGTAGACTCTAATTCCTTATTTCTACGATGACTTTTTACACATCAACTTTTCAAAATGGAAATTCTCCTCTGTAATGTGCTCTCATGACACTGCAATACATTTGTCGTTTCGTGACACTACAATACATTCGTGGCTTCGATGATAATACGAGCTTCATTCAAATCGAAATAAATAACATGATTTGTTTCTTGGTGTGCATAAATCTTGATTTTGTCGATTTTTCTTCTTTCGACAATTGTGTAGGCCTAAGTCTACACGGCTAACCAATCACTCGCAATGTTAAGAACTAATGGTATAGACTTTGTTTTCCCACATAGTGATTTATTTTTGATATCCGCCGGAGGAATGCTTCACGGCTCTATCAAGGAGGAACCATACCACTTCAAAACTTGCAGAACGCGCTAAGGCAATCGAACATTGCATATTGATGATCCTCATATGATAATCTCATTATGGGGGTAGAGTACTACAGAGGAAACTTGACCCGAGTCTTTACGTAGAGTATATATATATATAAAATTGTCGCTAAAGGAAAATCACGTGGCTTTCCTAAACCAGGAAAATAGTATTATACATGCAACAAAATATGAATCTTAACGATGCCATTACGAATGAAAACTAGCAAATCTACTAGTTCTCACAAAGAAACCTACAAACAACTATTGTGAATGTTTTAGAACACAGCTCGAAAATGACAAATATTCAACTGCGCAACAAATTTTAGTGTACCTCCAAAGAAAGCACTCGATATTACGTTGTACACATCCGATCCACACTACGTGTAATGACCCCACATCGAACAAGGCTCCAAATTCTCTTCCGTGAATTTGATCTACTCTCACACATCAAAGTCCAATGCAACAATATATCACCACACATTCAAATCTAACTCACGCCCGATACCAAATGATGCAAATGGATTCTGCTATAAAACATATCCCTTTCGTATACAAGAAAATGTGTTCTCTTTACTACGTAAATCCGTACACAAAATCCCATATTAACTATCTAGATTTAATATAAAAAATGAAGAGAGAGTCGAAAAAAATAAAATACTTGCTCATAAATAAACAAGAACATGTGATTCAAAACCAATTGCCGAATATTACAATTGTTGGCCTCTCGGCTCGCCTTCATATGAACTGCCACTCCCATTTCTCTTTTATCTCTCACTATCTCTCTATCCTCCATCTTCACACAAGTCATATTTATACCCAATTATGAATTAACTCCAATCCATGATTTCCTCCACACAAATCTCAACCAAAATTCAAAATAGATTTATCCCTTATTTGAGTCAACTGAAGTTCCATTTAAGGAATTCCCGATCCCTAAATTATCTACCTAACTCAAACTCCACTCATATCCTCAATTTATTAAAAGAATATTAACAATAATCCCCACAGTCACATTTTCTCTCAAATTATTTTTAAAAATGTACATAAATTATAAAATAAATAAATAAAACCTCAACTCCTAAATCACACAAATAAATAATGAAAATTTAGCTTGATGCTCCTGCATCAATTAGTTTGGTCCTTATTTTTTCGTTCATTTTCTCCCTGAGTGTCCCTTTCAGGATTGGGTTGCACCACTCCTTGATTGTTCTTGTAGGAAAGTCTTTTGAGTATCCTCTCATGTTCTTGCATCAATATTTCATTGTCTCTCCTAACCCATACCATTTCTTCTTGTAGTTTCTACACTCTACTCAACAATATAATTATTTGATGTTTTTGTTCCTCGAGCAGTCTACTAGTCTGCTAGTGTTGATATACACTTAGTTGTATCCACATTTCCAAATTCATTTCTAGACTGGTTTGGGGTATCAGTTGACTTGTATTCCAGGGTTCTTGATGCGTCGATTCCCTTCTCATTTTCTACTTTCTGTGCACAATTTTACATACAACGATTATTATTTAGGTGACCCATTTGGGTCCCAGTGTATGATCGCTGCTTTGATATCACTTGTAACATCTATATCAATAATAGTAATAATATATATATATATATATATATATATATATATATATATTTTTTAATTACTTATTCCCTATTTCCTTAAAACCCTTCATATTAAAATACTTTAAACACATATATAAAATACTATATACATGGCAGTGAATTCTTATCTATTAATGCATTGTGATTTTATTATATTACAAGGGCCGGACCTTATCGAGCCATGCTTAACGTAGTTTGAAGGATTATAACAATTATATGTTAATTTTTATATCCTACATGGTCTTACCTTAACCCTTATTTTGATTAATTGTAATATGTACTCTCATTCGGGTTGAAAAATCTAATGGCTATGAATCTAACATATCCATCCTACCAGATCTAGGTGTCAGACTATGGCACAAGCATTATCGTTATTTTAATTCATATCTATCCGTCCCCTCACAGATTGTTATAAAGTTTCATATTGAGTTTTATGCCGTTGGTACTATGGCTATCTACTCTGCATGGGTGAATGCACATCCATCCTACACATGGCATATCCTCAGCCCTTGTATTGAAAGAGTGAGATCTATGGCAAAGATTGTCGATCACCAGGTTAGGGTATCAACCACCCTTCCAACCCTAACCACTTATCCATTTCAACTTTACGAGGTTGGAGGTGTATGCTCTGCAGCCTCCCTACCACCATCGCTATTGTTGCCTGGGTTCGAGCTCTTGTCCGTCGCAGTCTTGCTAAATGAAACGCCCTGCCTCCAGGTATCAATATTACTCTCCATTTGAGGTTTTTGTGTGGTGACCACATCGCTCCTTCTTTGATTTAGGCTCTGAAGTTTGAGTTCTTGCAATATTTGGATTTACGTAGCTCAGTTTAGTATTTTTGTTTTTTTTACCAGTTACGAATTTTTTCGAGTTACTACCCGTATATTCTTACCTTGGAAGATTATCATTGAAGTGAAGTTGTTTATGCGGTTTCTAGGGTTAACTATTGGAGACTATTTTCCTCTCACGGCTTCGACTCTACCAGGTTAAATTAACATCATTTTTCCCATAGTATATACTGTGTTTCTCGAATTCTTGTTCTACCATTTATATGGTTCTTACTTATGATGAGTTTTTTCTTATAGGTTTTCATGTAGGTTTGCATTGCCGGTTACTTCGACCTCATAGCCAAGGTAGCTTACACTTTTGAGCCCTCATATCAAACTTAACTTAACTTAACTTAACTTTTGAGCCCTCATATCAAACTTAACACTAGCTTCTTGGTAGGAACAGATACTTGAGTTTGGAAGTGACTCTATTCACAGGACCTTTCCCTTACAGTCTCTGGAAATTAAATCTGGGCTTACATTAGCATATGTCTTGTTTGATATGTAAATAGTTTAGCTGGGAGCTAAGAATTTTACTTGAAAAATGTATGAACATCTAGGCCTCACCCTAGTTTTTAAATGGTCAAGCTTATGTATAATTTTTATTTTTACTCTGTATTTATTCTTGGCTAATTGCAGAGCCTTCTCGGGTCCATTTCGTGTGTGAAACTTCTTGACCCACCAAGGTTCTTAATTATATGAGTTTTTGGGTCTTTGGTGAAAGAAATTTGGTTTGTCTTCTGGTTCCGCTCAATGCCCAATTTGTTCTTATGTAATATTTCCTCTGGTATTATACTTTATCTCTCTCTCTCTCTCTCTCTCTATATATATATATATTTTGATTCTTCCAAAACCATAATGGGAACTTATAACATTTTTACAATCTCTGTAACTTATGTTACAACGTTTGATCACCTGATGATTTTTGACATTTATAATGGTTATCTTGCATGGTATAGTTAAAATATTTTCTTCCAGTTATTAACAAATGATTTACAAATATCTTCCTACTGTGCTAGGGTTTTTTACTCCTTAACACATGAGCTTGTTTATATATATGTTGTTATTATTTTCTATATTTATTTATGTTTACCCCTCGGACATAATTTAATAGAATGGTTATGAGCGTTTTGCTACGTACCATATTCTTATTTACTAATAGTGTATTTTCTATACTCCTGTAAATAAATTTGTACAGATGTCTGGACCATATCTCTCTCAGATTTACTTCAATAACTATTTTTCATTTATAGCTTAGCGTAGGGATATGAAAACAACCAGTTATGTCTAGAATTTACACTCTGCACTAAACTAACAGTTTTCAATATTTCTACAGGTTATTCTATTGTATATTTAGCTGTGGTGTTTTCCAGCTATAGTCTATACCGACCTTTCCCTTCATATGGAAAGAACCTCTCTAAGAAGCTATTTTATAGATAAAATTCCTACCAACAGTTTTCCTTTTTAATTATTCCGTATTCATAGAAAAATATTCATCCACATATACAAGTTTCATGCTATTTGGCTATAAGAAATTTCCTTAATAAAATAGAATGAAAAATATGACAGTTTCCTCTTCTGAGATTTTAATATAATTACAAACAATAGTGTAAAAAGAAACTTCATAAGAAGTTCTCCTTATTCTTACTTTTCAATTAAACTGTTTACCTATCTCACTCAGGAGAGTGCTGATGATGTCCTCCCTACCATGAGAGAGGCTATTATGTCCTTGTTTTCCCCCGTGCTCCGCACCAGAGTACAGTTGTTTAGTAGTATAATGGTTGAGACCTCACGACCCCTAGTCTTGTACTTTTTTCTTTCCATAATTCAGTAAATTCATAGTTTCCAGTGGTCATCACCAGCTTTGGATTAACTCCTTTCCTTAGTCATAAAACCCATCTTCCTCATTGGGATGCATATTTTATCCTCAGAGGAAAGGCAACTGTTTTCAACTGTTTTTTCCCAACTACTCTCAGATCTTGGAATACTTTATCTTCAATATTTTTATGAAAACCATTCAATAATTAATTTTATTCAAAACAAAATAATCACGTTCATAACATTTAATCACATTTAAAGAAAATAAATGTCTAATCTATTTTTAAACAAATTAACAAAATAGTTTGGAATTAATCCAACTGTCACAGAGCATGATGGTGTAGGTTGCAAAGGTGTTGGAGCACTTCTGTAAGTGTTTTTTCCACTTTGAATATTAAAGAAGCCTAGGGCCACCAGGAGAGGAGGTCATGCCTAAATCAGCTAAAGAAAATTTTCAGAGCTTGAACAATCTATTTTAAGATTTTTTTGTCTTCTCAATCCAATAGAGTAGGTAGCAAAGTCATTCGAGCACTGTAGGTGCAATCAGAGAATTGACCATTAATCCAAAGAGGGACTAGCCAGTTGAAGCAGGTCCATGGAGATGTAGCCCAGGAGGGTGGAACTCCATTATCAGATATTGTGTAATGTGTTTGTTGTGTGTTATTTATTTACATTTTTTTTGTTGTACATGAATTTTTAACAGCTAATTAACTCATAAATTACACATAAAAAACACTAAAACTTGACACATAAACCCATTCACAATTGGCTAACTTGATATGATCCTAAACACAATTATTTTAAAGTGGTGAGGGAGCTAGCACAACAAAACTAGTTTTCCCATATTCAGATCAAGTTGGTATCAGAGGAAAATTTAGCTCATTTTAGCCCTGAGATGGTTTGCCAAAGTCAGCTAGAGAATTAGCTGTTGGTTTTGCATTTGTGCAAGAAGAAGTTAACTGTATGCAAGTATATGTGTGTGAAGAGAAGGTAAAATTGAGGAACCAGTTCTCAAATAATAGCAAAGAAGCTTTTTATGCATCAAGTGTGATGGCAGCTTCTTCAAGAATTACTTCTAGTCAATCTCGCTTAGCAAGAATATTTGATAAAGAGATGTTGTAGAAGCTATACACCATGAATGATATGGTGCACGAGATGTATGAAGATAAGAAGGAGAGCATTATACTTAAAGAGCAGTTGATTGCCATGAAGGAGGAGAGGCAAGAGCTTCTTGAAAATATTCATGAGATGGAGACTTAACTCCATGATGCCAAGGAATCCTTAAACATGTATGCGCATGAAAAATATGTATGCAATTCAAGTTTATCTTCTATTTATTCTCAAGATGAATGTGTAGGTGCTTTTGAAATACAAACTAGAGGAATAGGGTCCAAATTATTAATGAAGATGGGCTATGAAGGTAAAGGATTGGGAAAACATGCACAAGGCATGTTTGAGCCAATTTTTGCTGAGGAAAGGCCTAGATATTTGGGTCTTGGTTATGGAAAACATGATGGAGAATGCTCCAAAGCCAAGGAGGCACATTTAGGTGTTCCAAGAAGGACTTTCATTTCATGTTCATTACCTCAAGCTTGTGAAGTTTGTGTTCATGAGGAATGCAAAATTTTTAAACCCACTTTGCAAGAAGATGCTCATAAACATGCAGCTAATAAGAATTGAAAACAAGAGGATGTTGAGAAATCTAAAGTCGTTGAAGCCATTCTTGGTATTCTGAAGAGAGCCACTACCTCATCAAATTAATCTTCTCATGAAGGTGACAAAGGTGAATGTTCAAGGTATAAATATTCCTTTAATCAAGTTTATTTTGACTATGATAAACATGGTAAATCATCACCTAAGATTTGGAGAAATTTTTCATGTTCCTTTTGTGATTTGAATAAACATAATGTTTCAAGATGTTGGAAGAAGATAGCCATGCACAATAAACTTTCTAAACAAAGGAGGCAGAAATCCAAAGGTCCATTGGATAATGGAAACCATGTTGAAAAGAATATGCAATTGTTTTGCACTCATTTCCATAAGCAAGGTCATCTGGTAGACATGTGTTAGACTTTGTATCCAACAAGTCATCCATGACATTTGAAGAATGTGGAAATAGATCTTCACAAGACTGGAAAAGAGGATTCCATAATTGATGTGGGTTAGGATGATTCACATGATGATGAAGTGAAACTGAAAGAAGAGTGATTGAAATGGTTTGGTAAGAGATGGTTAGATTTATTATCCAATTAAGGCCTTGCATGTGTTTTGATGATTGAATGCAATTATTTTCTGTTAAAAGTATGTTACATGTTTTCACTAGGAAGGTGTTTGAAAGTGGAGTATATTGAATCACTTTTTTTATCATGTATGTATGTCAACTTGAGAGTGTTGAATATTTTCACATGCATGAGAGTCGACTTGTGTTTGGTAGATGATTTTGTACACCAAGGTGTAAGAGTATATGGCTATGTTCATATGATGTGAAATTTCTTCTTTGAAGGAGCAAAAGGATATGGCATCAAGTTATGTTTCTTGCATAATGTGTTTTTAAGATTGATGGTTGTGTTTGTGACAGGATGTCGTAGGATTTTGGGCAGGTCCACTCTTGAGCGAGAGGCTCATGATTAGCCTTCATTCTCAAATCATGGCATGAGTAGCATGTTAATACTGGAGAATGATGGAAAGAGAGACAAGATGCCAAAAATATTGTAGCTAAAAGTTTGCAGCCATTGTAGACCATTTGATGTGTTGACGCCAAGAAGCGAAAGATATGGCGAATGAATTCTTCTAGATGTGGAATTTGGAACCATGGATGTAAAAGAATGGTCATTTCTTTTCTTGTTATTAATGATGTTGGAACTCATTTATATACTTCACTCAGACGGGCTTAACTTGGGAAAGTAGATTCCAAGGAGAAGATTGCATCGAATGCATGTGTGTGCAAAGGAGGTACATTATTCTTAGTGGGAAGGCCATCAGTTAGTTTTCCAAGAATCGAGTGATTGATTTGGTACAAAAAAGTGTTTTATCAGTCAGAAAACAACCAACGAGTGTTGGATTGGGTCAACATCAAACGGAGGACATTGGTTGAAGTGTCAAGCCATTTGTAGGGCAAGGCATGTCAATGAACCCATGTGGTTGTCATGGATATTTTTCCAAGTAGAATCAAGATGATAAAACTTGGGAAAGAGAGGAGTATTAATATCTTACCAGATAACCCGCTTTTGTGGGTCCAAAAGCCTGTCAGTGGGAAGGAGTGATCAGAATCTGGATTTGGGGAAAAAATTTGCCAAAAATTCAAAGTGCTCAGAAACTCACCAAACTAGAATGACCGGATCGGGCCCATTCTCAGGAATCCGACGCACTTCGTTTCACTCAAAATTTAGTTAGTATGAGGAAGTTAGAGTTCATTGATCGCCGTGTTAAACATGCGAATTGAAAAAAAATGGTCAAAAAGGGTCAAAGGTCAAAATTTTGGGTTTTCCTCCATTTATTTCAATGAAAGGATGACAATTGTTGGACTTTGAGTGGCTGTAATTTCTAGGAACATGTTAATTTTTAATGGTTTTTAATAAGCCAATATGAAGAGGACACATGGCAAGCCCGAAGGCCGCCACGTGCCCCCTTCCAAGGTATAAATTTGGAAACATATCCAAAGTCCGAATTTAAATTGTAGTTCAAAGGTTAGATGTAATTTTTGGTGGCACAAATTTTTTTGGCGTAGGTCGAGGTCAAACCCGCGACCTCCCCCACACAAGCCGTAAGCTTTACCACATGGTCTACGCATTAGATATTATAATACAAAGGCCACAACGTGTATTTAAGTTTAAAAATAGATTTGTTTGGACTTTAAAGGGGCCAACCCATAGTTGCTACGGGACCGTGGCCCCACAGCCAGGAGTGGAGGCTCCAAACTAGTGGCGAGATTAATGTTAAACATGGGTTATTAACCCTTAATCCCATAATTATGTGCATTAATCTGAAATCAAAGCAGATTTTTGATAATTACGCTTAGAGAATTAATCTTCCACTTAATGCACACTTAACACTTAATTAAATCCAATTTAGTTTGCCAAGTTTCGCTATTTTTGGCACCACTTCCAGATTTGGCAGCCTTAACTGGAGTTTCTCCAGTTTTAGTAGGGTTTCTTAGGCCAAAATTGAATGAGGCATAACTGGAGCATATTTCGATCAATTTTGGCTCAAGAAGAGTCATTCCTAGATTATTTTGATGCTCTAAGCATGATGGTGTAGGCTTCATAGGCGTTGGATCACTTCTGTAAGTGTTTTTTTTTTTCACTTTGAAGATTAAATAATCCTAGGTCCACTAGGAGAGGAGATCATGCCTAGATCAGTTGAATACCATTTTCAAATCTTGAAGATTCTATTTTGAGGTTTTTGGGTCTCTTGAATCCAATGGAGTAGGTTTCAAATCCAATGGAGCACTGTAGGTGCATGTAATTAGAGAATTTACCATTAATCCAAAGAGGGCCTAGCCAGTTGAAGTAGGCCCATGGAGATGTAGCCTAGGAGGGGTGAATTTTGTTATTATCTATTGTGTAATGTGTTTGTTGTGTGCTATTTATCTGCATTTTATTTTTTGTACATAATTTTTAAAAAAATAATTAACTCATAAATTGCACATAAAAGACACTAAAAATTGACATATAAACCCCTTCACAATTGGCTAACTTGAGACTATCCTAAACACAATTATTTTAAACCGATGAGGGAGCTAGCACAACAAAACTAGTTTTCCCATATTTAGATCATGAGTAGACTTTAGCATGGGAAATTTGATCATTTAAAGTACCATTCATTATATAAATTATGAAAACGCAATATGATCATTGATAATTCACTAATTTCATATGGAGGTATTATTTGTTCTATTCAAGTTATAAAAAAATTCATTGAAATAATTTTGGCAAGCATGCCTCTTTGCATGCCTTGGTTCCCTTACATTTCATTCATAGTGACATGCATGCTTTGCCTCCTTCTACTTAATTTTCTAGGTTTAAGTATTTATTACTCTTGATTGGTCACATTTCATTGCACACTTGTGTCTACTTCTTCGAACAAAAAAACAATGTTTTTGACATATTTCTATCCTTCAAGACCTGTGTGAAAAAAAATCATGATGGAAACTTTAGAAACAAAAAATAGATAATGGTAAGAATATGTAAACTCAAAACTTAACACTTATTGCACCATATAGGGCATTTGGATGTAACATATTGATCCATATACACCACAAAAAATTGGTGTTGTTGATAGAAATAATCACACCTTAATAGAAATTACCAATTGCATGCTCCATTCTATGGGAGATAAGTGTTTGTTTTTATAATTAAAAGTATTCGATTCAGCCAATTACATAGTTTTTTCAAAATCCCATTAAGATTTTACAAAATGAAACATTGGAAAAATAATTTTGGAGTAACAAGAAGGAAATTTTAAGGCATTCTTATTGTTTGATAATTGAGCTCAAGCACACATTCTCAATGAGAAAAGTATTACAACTTAAAAGTGAGAAGTGCATTTTTATTATTTTTTCAAAAAATGTAAAAATTTATCCACTTTTTGTACTTAATGCAATGGAAATACATATTTTAAGAGATGTCAAATTTAATGAAGGGATCTAGACTTGCACTTCTAATTTGGAACTTGTGTCATCTTCCATCCACAAGCCATACTCAACACGTATTGTATCCTTACTTCTTCTATATTGGAAATTTCATTTATTTTTGCTTCTATTCTAAATTATTCTTCTTCATAAGATAATGACATTGAGGTAATACCCCCCTACTCCACCACCTCCTCCAGATAAGTCCATTGACCTTAAACATGCACTAGTGCTCCATATTCCTCGATGGCTTAGTACAATAAGGGAAACCATTAACGATCTAGTTTATGATTCTTTTGATCAACATTGAACAAATCCATGGTTCCAACATGTCACTTCCTTTTAGGCTCAAGTTTTAAATACTTGGAATCTATAAATATTTGAAGAACTTGTGACCATGTGAAATGAAATGCAACAATGCATGAAGAATAGCAATGCTTATGATCTAGCTCCTCTTTTGGATGGAAGATAACATCTTAGACACAAATGGGTTTAGTTGATTAAGTATAATATAAATGGTAGTGTTGAAAAAGTAAAGGATCAATTTGCGATAGGTTAGTGGCATTCAATACGTTAATACATTTCCCCACATTTCCAAATTGAATTCCATTTACCTTGATATTTACCTTGCAACCTCATATATATGAGGGGACCACAAAATGGATGTAAAATATAACTTATTTCATGGAAATTTACAAGAAGAAATTTTAATGTAATGACATCCTAGATTTCTTTAAAGTAACTCTATCATTTTTATTTTTTTCAAGAAATATATTTATGGTCTGAAGCAATCTCCTTGGACTTGGTATGAAAAAATGGATTGGTTACTTATTGAATTTTTATTTTCTAAATGCTACTATGACCGTAACACACCAACTTGACCCATGGATTGTAAATAACATGTACATACAAAGCCTAAGTTTGTGAGCTAGTACATATTAATTAGGTTGGAGATCTACATATTACTTTTGGGAGACAGTGTGCTTGTGTGCATGTGTGTGTATATGTTTTGGGGCCAATGTGCCCCTATGGATATGCTACCATGTGTTTTGAGGTCATAGATCCTAATTTTATAGATATGAAGTTTCTTTCATGCTAAAAAAATATATATTACTAACCATTGGATCCATCCGTCATTTTTTTCTCCAACGACCAATCAAAACAAATTCAACCATAGTAGCAATAATGAGCCATTTCATCGATCGAGTGGAATGTGCCATGTAAAATTTTACATTAATTTCTACTTAATTTAATTTATGGAGAATTGATTTCATTTTTTCATGACCTTCAGATCCATCATGTAAAAAAATATCACTTATACCATGTGCAACATTCCACATGATATGGATTTGGGGAATTGGATCAGATTGATCTCAAAAATTATATCCATTAGGTGCAAAAAATCACTATAACCTCTATGCATGTTCCAACCTAATAATAATCAAGGCCATTGATCTAATCCATGGTCAACAGTTGGATCTAAGAGTGAGAAAGTCACCCATTGCTGTTAAAAATTGGACAATGGACCCTACATGTAGCCATATCTAATCAAGAGATACCATGTGTAATTTCCCATGTAAATTTGGTGACCTAGGTGGGGACAAACATGCAAAGGGGAAGGTTTCATGTATGCCATATTTCTAAGGAAAGGCATGTGACTTCAATTCATGTCCAATGGGAAATAAAAACTAAACATACACAAGGAATTATTTTTGAATAAAATAAGGGCACACAAAGAAGGTATATATGAGTAAAACTAGTTACAAAGTGGATTTGTAGGTGTTATAGCATCACCTATCACCTTTATATACTTGTTGATTTATGTATTGGCCTTTGAAAACCCTTTCCATTCAGACTTGGTCATCTTCTTAAAAAAACTATTTTGAATTCCATACCTGACTCTGCCCTGTCTAACACGCATGAAGTTGTGGGTACACTCATATCTGACCCGCGTATACAATTTAAAATATTAAAAAATATATAACTCCATATATTTTGGGCAGGTTTTATGGGTTACACTAGAAACCCACCTACAGGAGACTGTGGACAAACTGTTTCCCAACTGAAAAAAATGTTTTGAGGAAGTATAAATACACCTCATGGGGAAGGCCTTAGGGAGGAGAGAAAAATGAATTGATACTATAGCCTGTTGTAGCCCAGATCAAGTCTAATTATCCCTGTGCCTCCTGCAATTCCAAGGTTCAAGAAACCCCTGTATCTGTTGGCTCCCTATAATTTGTAAGAGTAGCAAGAAAAAAAACTGCAAGGGCCACATCAGAACCACTTTGGAGTCCTAGGACCTAGCCTTCCTAGATTCAAAGAGGGATCTCTCTATAAACGTGTTTTCAAATAATATATCTTTATGTTCTTTGTTTATGATTTTAGGCTAGTTATGAAGTTCTAAGGACTTTGTTTTGGTTTTGGTTGGATTAATTGATAGATTGACGAATCAATGGTGTGACTGATTGAGGGAATGTTTCAACTGAAGAAATAGACTGTAAGAAAACTTCAATCCATTGGGCTATGGAGTCTTAAAAGGATTTAATTGTTCATCAACTCTGCAAGGGCATTCATAGGGCAAGCTAACTATATCAAATGGATTATTTAGATTAGGTTGGGATATGAAACAATAATAAGTTATGAAGGTAGCAAAGCTATAGTCAATTAAGAATCTTCTAGCTCTACTTTAGACAAGAAAATCCTTTTAAGGTAACTGTTTGGAGCAAGCCAAAGGATAGGGAAAACCATAAATCTCTTTGGGCAAACCTTTAATAAGAAACCTTTCAGACAACAATTCTAGCATTATTAGGAATTTGGCTTCTGTGATCCATAGAATGTGTGTAATAATTTTCGGTGAAAATCACATAAAAGAAATTTTTGTCGACGCGTTTCGAACCAGCCAGTGTGGTTCATCATCAGGACAAGATGAGAAATTTGATCAGGAAACCAGTTTAAGTAGATCAGGACATCCCCAACTAGCCGTTGGAAAAATGGCTAGTTTGACTAGAATAGGAAAAATTTTAGCTTTAATATTAATTCTATTATATTTTAAAATTTTTAATTATATTTTTATTATAAATTCTATATAAAATATAAAATCAAATCAAATGAAATAAATACATAAGTAATAATCATAATACTTAATTAATCAACTAATTTAAGATTACTAAAGAGGTGAGTTTCCCGATTAAAAAAAAAATTAAAAAAAAAAAAAAAAATTAAAAATTAAAAATAAAAATAAAGTAAAATAAAATAAAAATAAAAATAAAAACAAAAATAATAAATAATAAATAAATAAATAAATATAAATAAATAAACAAAAAGTAATAAAATAAATAAAGGAAAATATAAATAAATAAATAAATAATACTAATAAAAATAAAAAATAAAAATTCAAAATAAAAATTCAAAAAATAAAAATAATAATAAATAAAAAATATAAAAATAAAAATAAAATAAAAAATAATAACGATAATAATAAATAATAAATAATAAATAATAAATAAAAATAAAAATAAAATAATAATAATAACAATAAAATAAATAAATAAATTAATAAAATCAAAATCAAAATAAAATAAAAATAAAAAATAAAAACAAAACAAAAATACTAAACAAAACCAAAATAGTAAAATAAAAGGAGCATACACCTGGAGAGAGGAAACAAGAATGAGATAAGAAAGAAAAACACTAAGAGTGAAGGGCAGGAATCCAGCATCTGCTAACATTCCACCCCTCATCCCTATTAAGGTTAACCGGCCTCTTTTCTATTTCCAAGGCTTCCCTCAACTTTCGGTGGTGGAAGTGGTCAATTGTAGCAATAACCTTAGTATCTTCAATACAAATATGGTGATTTGTTTTTTCAACATGCTCTGCCAAGGCAGAGGACCGAGATCTACCATGTCTAAGGTCAGCGACATGTTCATGAATTCTTTGGTTAATTGATCGACCAGTTTCACTAATGTAAGGTGTCCCACAGGAACACGGAATCAATATAACGCCCTTACCATCCATCAGGAAAATTGGGTCTTTAACAGATCTAAGAGAACTACGGATAGTGCGGAGAGGCTTGAAAGTTGAAGAAACATTATGCTTCTTCAAGATCCTTGCGATTTTATCAGTAGTGCCTTGGATAAAAGGAAGGTGAACTCCTGATGACCGATCGCAAGGATCCTTCTTAACCTTAGGACCTTTCTCAGCTTTTTGAAAAGCTCTAAGACATTGAGTCCTACTATAGCCGTTCTTACAGAAGACATTAAGGAGATGGGATTTTTCACCTTCAAAGTGGTTCACATCTGAGATTCTAAAGGCTCTGGTGGCTAGGGTACTGAGAACCCCAAGCTTCTGAGCCGGGAAATGATGAGAACTAGCATGTAAATACTGTTCAGTATGCGTCTTCTTTCTAAAAACTTGATGATAAAAGGAACCATCATCATTTCTCAAAAGAAGGACATCCAGAAAGGGAAGGCTACCATCAACTTCATTTGATTTGATTTTATATTTTATATAGAATTTATAATAAAAATATAATTAAATTTTTTAAAATATAATAGAATTAATATTAAAACTAAAAATTTTCCTATTCTAGTCAAACTAGCCGTTTTTCCAACGGCTAGTTGGGGATGTCTTGATCTACTTAAACTGGTTTCCTGATCAGATTTCCCATCTTGTCCTGATGATGAACCACACTGGCTGGTTCGAAACGCGTCGACAAAAATTTCTTTTATGTGATTTTCACCGAAAATTATTACAAACAATCTAGCAATCAAAAGACTACTTTTAGATAATAAAACATATAATATAACAGTAAGAGTGGTTTAATATCAAACAGAAATAATATAATCTACTTTTGACAACTCTCAAATTCTCTTTAAATCAAAATTTCAAGGCAGATAAAAGGGCAGGGCAAACCCTAAACCTCTCTGGTTTAGACTTTAATAAGCATACTTTATAGAAAGATCTTAAAATCAATATCTCAAGTCCTACCCAAAGGCAACATGGGCTCACCATAATTTCCTTGTTTTCACTCTATTGAATCATTTCCAAGACAACAAGCCAGATGTAACCAAGGAAAATTTTAAGGATGGAAAATTATCTTGAAGTTAAAAAAATTGGCGAATCTCACTAGTCCCTAATATGCAAACTATAAAATATTTACTAATGTATTTGTATAATCATTCAAGTTTATAATGATATTATATATACTCTGTATATAATTTTGGCAAATTTTGATGTAAATTAATTTTATATTTTAAAATTTGGGTGAATCAGTTTTATAAAATAATGGAAATTGGTGAATCATTTTTTTTGGAAAAATGATGGAAAATTAGCCCACCAGTGAATATTAGCCCCTAAAATTTTCCATGGATGTAAATAGAAGGAAATTAAGAATCTTACAATCAGATCTTGCAGAAGGAAACATGAACATAAATAAATACAGATAGAAATAGGGTGCTGAAACAACAAATCCTAATCTAAAACTTCTGTTCCTTTATCAGAGAAAATGGACATAATGTAAAACATAAGGAAAAACAATAACAATTTAGGAAAACTTCACCATTGATACAGCTCAAGGATCCTGTGAATATGCTTGTATTATTGATGATCAAACCAGTTACATCACTCCATGTACAATAGCTCTCTACAACTCATAGCTTTCTTCAGTTCAGTCTAGTATTCCTCAACTAGCTTAACAGCAGAAATCAGTCTAATAACCATCAAGTAACCAACATTTGAAATAAATCTCATATGAAATATTTATATGCAAAATTAGGAGGTGCTGCCAATTTAGGGTGTTTAAATGTTATTTATTACAGAGTTAATGATTTTTGACCTTTGAGACCATGCAAGGCCCAAGGCAAAAATATCTGAAAGAGTTACTCTGAAATAATAACTTTTGTCTTAACTTCTGAGTTAATTTAGTTGAAATATTTGAATTTTAAGGCTTGGTAATAACTTTGTAATAAATGTTGATCTTCTTTAAAATATCTCTGACTGTGCAATAACTGCTTGATGCCTTTATTGAAAGAAATAATGATGTAGGTGGCAAAAATCTGTCTTTGGAGAAGTAATTTCTTCTTTGGTGAGTTATTCGAAGCTATCTTTGGGTTATCTGTCTTTGTTTTATTCATCAGAATCTTTATTATGCCTTTGATCTTTGATTAAATCTTCATAATCTCCTTCACTGTCTTTTTCTCTGTTTCTGCTTTATGACTATTTTTTTTTGTTTTATCCTTTATCCTTAAACCTTTGAATTTTACCTTTAATCACTGTTTATAAAGGGCTAATATTCTGTCTTATCCTTTGATCTGTAATTAACCCTTTAAGCCTTCTATTCTTCATTTCTTTATTGCTTCTCTGACTGTAGCTATTCTTCGTGTGCAGGGAGGGTTTCTCCATGGCAGAAGGGTTTATAACCCATCAATGATCATGATACATCGAGGGTTAAGTCTTTTATGGAACCCTTGGCCCCTTCATATGTCTTTGCCTCTTGGATCGTCATCCAGAGGTTATTTTACCGTTAGAATTACCTTCTGGGCATTACTACCATTAGACCTGCAAACACACAAACAAATATTAATTTAAAACCTGCGGGAAGGGAAAAAACTTCCTTTTTCAGGGTTTTGAGGTGTCGAGGGGTGATTTTCAGAGGGTGAGGGAGTACAAGGGAAAATTTTCGTAAGCAGAATCGTGGGGAGAAATGAACAAAGGCAAGGGAATTTTGAATCCTGGCGTGGAGGCGAAAGGCGGTTTTGGAAAACTGTGGTGATTTTTCATGCAGGTAAACGACGGTAAGTGGTATTGGGTAGAGGTAGCACGATTCCACTCATCGTTGGACCTGTGTCCAAGGTTAAACCACCTTTTTCACGTGGGTTGAGGGTCTTAACCTTCGACACCTAAATCTACGTGATATGGGTTTGAGACCGTTAGATCTTGGGTTATGAGATCTACTGTGTGGACATCGCCTTAAAGAGGGGTGTAGGTTTGGCGGATGGGACCTAGAGACAGGTGGCAAGCGACGGGTTTGGCAGTAGGATAAATGGGAGGTGGGGCCTTGCATGATGACATATGCGAGTTTCCGGGTAGAGTTAGGAGATGGGATGAAGGTAGGAGTGTGGTGGCCATTGGATCAGGGCTCGAGGCCTTTGATCAACAGTTGAGATGGACTGAGGAAAGGATGAAGTGGGGTGAAGAAAAACGGGTCCACTTTTCAATTTTTTCAAAGGGTTCGGGGCTTTATACAAAGTGTGGGGGTTAAGTAATATAAAGAGGGGCAGATGCATAGTAGTATGCTGGAAGGGGGTTTTAGGAATAGACGGAGGGTCGAGGTCATATGGAGAGAAAGGGTTAAGGCTTTAAGTGGAATGGGGCTTAAGGCCTATATTTAAAAAAGGGTGGATTTTATTTATAAAAACAGAGTTTTTACAAGTCTTTGGAGGGTCCGATAGGCTAAAGGGTTAGGCTAAAACAATGTAAAAATGATTTTTACATTGTTTTAAGGTTTTTTAGAAGAAAATGACGTTTGAGCAGGATGTTTTGGGGGTGTTTTGAGAGGGGGAGGAAAAATGGATTTCAGAGGGGAAAAGGTGATGAAATGATGAAGTTAGGCCTGAAAAATGGAGTTTTCCTTGATAGTAGCAGGGTGAAATTTTGAGAATGCAAAGGACAAGAAAGTTTAGTGAAAGATACTCAAGCTTAGGATGATGAAGGCAATGATATTTCTATAACTCACAGTTTTTCTCAAACATTGTTTCTAGAAATCCAAAATCATCATTTAGTCATCTTTTGATATCATCAAAAATTATAGATGGCTAACAGTGGCTCGAATTGGGGAGGGCAGCTCCTTTAGGAGGTGTCAAGAACCTCAGAAAATAAATCTCTGGAAGAAGTAGACTAGTGCCTGGATTTGCACCTTGACATAGCTCCTTTAACTTGATGATTTACTGCTTTGAAATTGTGATTTGTAGCATCTGAACCATAACATGATTATTTGCAACTCAACTTCTACCTACCCATCTTACTTGTCCTAACATTTTTTCTTCATTGGGTGCATTTGAAATAGCCAACCCTTGACATCATTTTATTTTTGAAAAAAGGATACTAAAAAATTCTACACTTATCTCATCCAAGAGTTCAGATTAAACTGATGAACTCATTTATTTCTCTACCTAGTCTAACTATCTGTCAAGATTAAACTGTTTGACAGATTTTTTATTCTCTAATCTATAACAGAAAATTGAAAATATAACCAAATCAGGATTGAACAGTCTGATTTGTTATGAGCAATGATACTTTGTACAAGCCTAATACAGAATTTATTTTGTAGAAATTTTAACCCAAAATTTTGAGGGCTGAAATCTGGAATTTGCTTTTTATCCCTCTCTTTCTTTCTTGGTTTAGATTTTGAGCTTTGGAACCAAATTCTTTTCCTAATCTAATCTAATCTTACTGATAAGCCAAGTTTAGATATTTTGGAAAATCCTCATTCACTAACCTATCAACAGAAATTTAAAACTCACTCAGTCATGATTAGGCTGTATGACGAAATAAGGCTTCTCTTTAAGTAGTGCCATTTGGAATTGCACACTTTCAGAAAAACTCTTTTTTGGTATGGGGCTATACCTTTCTTTTTTTTCCCTCTTTTTCTTTGTTTTTCTATTTTTTTATTTATTTTTTCTTTGATATTTTTTTAGAACAATGTTACATACAATGGATAAAGCTTTTAAACTTGGCAGCACTAATGAAAATAATGTTTGAGCATCCTGCCATTGACAGGACCTCCAAAAAGTTATGTTCCATCCATCTCCTGTAAGAAAAATACATTGTTGTCTCTGGCAGAATGGATAATATAGGTACCTTTCCATAGATTTTCAAACTTACCATGCTTTCCCTTGTCTTCTCTTCTTGAGTCCCATTTGAGCACTTTGTCACCAATGTTGAAATCATTTTCCTTTGTTATTTTGTCAAATAGTTTCTTGATGTTTTCTTGCACTAATTGTGTTCTATTGTAGACTTCCTCTCTTGTTTGCTGCAACTGTATGGTCTGATTTATCCTTCTTATCATGCCATTTTCTTTAAACTGTACTTCCTAGATCAACTTCATGACTGGCACTCCTAAGCTTGTTGGAAAAATTACATCTGCTTCATAAACTAGCTGGTAAGGGGAAATTCCAATTGATTTCTTTCATGTTAACCTGTCTCCCCATAATGCATGTACTAGCTTGCTGTGCCATGACTTTTGATTTCCTTCCAGCAATTTCTTGATGATCTTTATCAAACTTTTGTTGGAGGATTCTACCAACCCATTACCTTGAGGGTAATAAGTTGTGGAATGACCCAATGTAATCTGATATTTTTAGCCAAAGACTACCATCCTCTTGGATCTAAAGGCAGAATCATTGTCAGTGATAATCTTTCTATGAAAACAAAATCTAGACAAAATATGGTTTTCAAGGAACTTAATAATGACTAGATCAATGGTAGTTCTAGAGGGGATGGCCTCTATCCATTTTTTAAAGTAATCAGTTGCTATGAGGATCCATTTATGTTGGGCAGATGAAGAAGGATGGATTTCTCCAATGAAGTCTAGGCCCCACTGCTGAAAAGGAGCTTCAAAAGAGATAGGATGCAGAGGTAATGGTAAGAGTTTCATTTTTCCTTCAAAGATTTGACAGTTGTGGCAGGCAACTACCAATTTATGGATATCTTGAAAGAGGGTGGGCCAATAGTAACTAGCTCTAAGGATTTTGTTGACAGTTGTTTTCCAATAAAGGTGCCCCCCACATTCTCCTTCATGAAACACATGCTTGATCTTCTCTGCATCATTCTCAGGAAAACATTTAAGCAATAGACCACTAGCATTTTTCCAATATAACCATTTATCTATAATGCAGTAATTTACATCTTTTAACTTCAAGAACCTTTCCTTTGTCTTAGATAAACGAGGAGGGACATTAAGATAAAAGAGCACATACAAGATATCAGCATACCAAAGTGAATTCATCAATACTTCTTCAACATGAGGGGTTGTGCATTCTTCTTGTTCTTCTAAAACATCAACCATATTCATATATAAGGCTTTGAGGTTTGATTCAACCATTAGTTTTACAAGTCCTTGTCCTTTGACCAATTTAGTGGGTCTGATTTATAAATCATATTCTAATATAACATCAATCCACTTTCCTCTTTTGCCATCAGGATCTTGTGTTAAAATGTCTTTGAAAACTGTGTGCAGGAAAAATACAATGATGTGTGAGTGTAAAATGTAAACTCTGAAATATTTCAAGGCTTTGATTAAGGAAAAAGCCTGTTTTTCCATTATGTTGTATTTCAAAGGTGCATCTCTTAAGGCCTTGCTGAAAAATGCAATGGGCTGCTCTTGTCCTTTTATGTTTTTCTGAAGTAGGACAATATCAACTGTGTGTTCTGATGCAAAGGTGAAAATGAAGAAATCTTTGTTAAAATCAGGGCTAATGAGAACTGGTGTTTGAGTGAGTGCTTGTTTAACCAGTTCAAAGGATTTCTTTGCTTCAATGGTCCATTTAACTCCCGTTTCCGTTTTTAGCATGTTTGTTATGTTTCTAAGGAGTTGAGCAAGGTTGGGTATGAACCTTCTTAAGAAATTAATCTTTCTAATGAAAGATTGCAGTTCTTTGATGTTTCTAGGATGATTAATTTGCAATATTACTTCAATCCTCTTTGGGTCTATTCTTATTTCTTCTTCAGATATGATATGGCATAGAAGTTTGCCTTCTTGGAGGCCAAATAAAGTTTTCTTGGGGTTTAAGGATAGGCCATACTTTCTACATTTCTCAAAGACTTTTCTTAATTGAGAAAAGTGTTCTTCATCTATTTTGGAATAGACAGTGATGTCATCTAAATATATCACAATGAAGAAGCCTATCTCTTCTGAGAAAGAAATATCCATGGCTCTTTGGAATGTGGCACCAACATTCATTAAACCAAAGAGAATTTTCACATACATGAAAGTGCCCCAAGGTGTAGTGAAAGTTGTTTTCAGTTGATCATCAGGATGTACCAGCACTTGGTTGTATCCTAAAAAGCCATCTAGCAAAGAAATTCTTTTAGAACCTACTACCCTTTATAAGATATGATCCATTTTGGGCAAGGGGTAGTTGTCTTTTAAATAGGCTTTTTTTAAGTTTCTAAAGTCTATGCAAAGCGTTATTTCTCCTGTTTTATTTCTCATAGATACAAGATTGGATACCCAGTCTGAGTATCTTACTGGGACTATGATTCCAGCATCATACATTTTCTTGATTTCTTTCTCAACAAGAGGTAATTGTACAGGGTTTATTCTGTGCAATTTTTGTTTAAAAGGTTTTTGGTTTTCTTTGAGGGGTATCTTATGCTGAATTATCTCTATAGTGATTTTAAGTCCTCATAAATCCAAGCAAAAACATCAGAAAATTCTCTAAAAAGCTCAAGATATTTTAGTTTTATATGAGCTGGCAGTGTCTTGGATAATTTAATCATCTTGGGTTTTGATTTACTGCCCATATTGCACTCTTCTATTTCAGTTTCAGTGGGTTCCATTTTTGGTTTTTTGGCAACATCATTAAATTCAAACAATTCTTCTAGAGGCACCAGTCCCTTTGGCAATTGATCAGTGTGAGATTGCAACACTTCAAAGTCTTCTTGTTCTAAATTAGTGCTCAACTCTATTTTCTATGAGTGTTCTCTAGTTAACAGATTTATATCAGTAATATTTATATCAACAATGTTAGGAGTTTCTTGTTCATAAGATTTTTCCTCAGTAGGACAGTCTTCTTCATACTCTGAGTTTGAATTTGGTATTTCAAACCCATTTCTAGACTGTAGGAAATCCCCTATCTGTTTATCTCCTTCAAAGACTTACCAATATTTGATATTATCAGGGACTACTGGCCTATATTTAACTTGGATTGTGTATTGTTTTCTTTCATAAGGTTTTAGACATGTACTAGCAGCAAATGCTAAACCATTGGCAATGATGTTTTGATTTCTAGGGAAAAAATTAATCTCATATTCTGTGAATGTTTTCAAAAGGTCAACATCATCATCTCTATATGCTTGGCAGTGTATTCTCCATTTACTTGTTTAATAATAAGTTCTGAGTTTCCATGAACAATTATCCTCTTGGCTCCTAGTTTTTTCAATAATTTCAGTCCTAAGAGGAGAGCCTCCTATTCAACTATGTTATTTGTGCATTGAAAGTTTAGTTTGTATAAATGGCCCTCGACATGATTATTTTCTGTGTTATGTACCCATATGCCTGCTCCTAAACCAGTTTTACTACAAGACCCATCAAAAATCATACTCCAAAGAGGTTCAATTTCAAATTTGTCATTAAGGTCATTTCTGTCCTCTTTGTCTTGTTTATGTTGGCTGTCATTATGTTGTTTTTTAAGATCTGTACTATGTTCATTTTCATTTTGTTCCTCAAGGTTTTCACTATGATGAGTTTTATCTTGTTTTTCATAATCAGCCCTGTGTTGATGGTTGTTTTTCTGCCTATGATCTTTATCATGTTTGCTGTGATTTTCTGTGTTAGCAAATTGTTTTAGTTTTTTCTCCTTTCTTCCTTCTTTTTCTATTGCTGATTTGTCATCTCCTTCTCCTTTCTCATTAAGATTTTCATCATTGTAAAGAATGAATGAGTCAAGGTCTGTGTGAATTAAATAAAGAGGAGATTTTTCTAGTTTTTCGTGACTACCAACCATGTATTTCATGTGTGTTTCCCTATATATTCTCCTTGGTTGACTAAAGACAGGGATGGTTGCATAAGTCATATCCATCTGCAGAGTACCTTGGAGTTTAGCATCCCATGACCTTGAAAGAAGCATGGCATATTTAGGAGGTATATCAGCCACTAAAATGTCCATCACTAAGCTCTTCGCTGGTATTTGTGCTAAGTTGATACATAAGCCTTTGATCAAGCCTAGAAATTTAACTCTGTTGGAATCAAAAGAGTATAAATCTTTGTAAGGTCTAGTTATCTCAAGGCCTAGTATTTCCATCACTAATTTAGGCATAAGGTTGTGAGAGGCTCCTGAGTCAAGCATGGCATTGTGCAAAATCTTATCATGGATGTTTAGACTGACATAAAATGGAGGAACACCTCCTTCTTGAAATTTCCCTTCTACTTCTGGTCCAAATAGAAGCTCAGGCTTGTCATCAGTCACATTGACAAAATCAGTTTGTTCTCCTATGTTTAAAGCTCTTAAAAGTTGGGTTTTATATACATCTTGGGTGAATAATTCAGTAAGATGGACAAGGATCTTGATTTTGGCAATTTCACCCTCTATGTTGAAAGGTATGTGAGTTCTTAAAACGTTTAGATCATCCTTCTTAGTCACTATTTTCTCAGCAAATTCAGCTTGCTGGTTTTTATTATGAACATCAGTTAAAATAGTTTTACTAGGAGCATTAGATGAGTTGGTAGTGCTACTTTGTTCACCACTATCTTTGTCATAAATTAGGGTGTTTTTTCCTTTGTTTTTATCAGAATTTTCAGCCACTCTTTTGCTATTTTTTGCTATATTTTTAGAAATGTTTTTAGAATTTTTTTTAGCAGAAATTTCAGAGGTTTTATTTTTGGGAATGTCTTGAATCTTTTTACTCCTAAGGTCATATTGCCTATGTAATTCCATTATGGCATTCTCAAAGCCTTTTTTCTAGTCTTCAAACTCTGGGCTTTCTTCATCATAAGGTGGAAATATGCCTTGTTCTTCTTCGTTGAGGAAAACAATGTCTTCATTGTTTACTCCCAATAAGTTTATGTGATTTCCCTCTGTTTCTTAAATCACTCCCTCATCTTCATCAACATAATTCTATTGGAAAGGAGGTCTGACTTACTGATCAGGGCATCTTTGTCTAATTTGAGGGGGATTCCTTTTAAAGTTTTAGTTCTGATTTTTATTTTTATTCTGAGGAGCTATTTGGTTTTCTTTAGGAGAAGCTCTCTCATTCATGTTTATTCTTTCCATCATAATCTCCATGGTTCTAACCAGACTATAAATTTTGGAGTCTGATGTGGAGGGTTTAGCTTCATATTTGTAGGTAACCTTTTTCCCTGCTTTCAATCTAGCTGTTATGGCATTTTGGTTAGCTTCTACACTTACTGCCCCTTTTTTCATAACTTATAATGTGAGGGGTTCTCTCTCTCTTAATTGATAACACATTTCCGGGTCAAATCCTTCAGGAAACTTCATTAAGTCTAAGCCTTGTGGGGGTTTCATTTGTGGAGGGAGTGCATTATAAACACTATTGAATCTAGTGCAATAATCCTGAACACTCTCTCCAACATTTCTTTTAAGCTCATTGTATTCTAACAGGATCTGAAGGGGATTTCTCTGGACCTCTCACTTGTTTAGGAATAGTTAATGGAAAGCAAGGAGATCATTGATACTATTAGGGGTTAAGCTTTTGAACCATTTTCCTGCTTCTCCCCCAAGCTTTGAGCAAACATTCTAAGTTTAACAGTTTCACCATCTATTTCTTGTCTTTCAAAGTATTCATTCATTCTATCCACATGTTGTTGAGCCGTAGTAGAACTACTAGCATCATATAATGGAATCGTGCACTGATAGTCCTGTGGTAGAGCAACTAGAGATAAAGGAAGGACTAAGGGAGCATACCATGTTGCCATGATATGAACTTGTGGAGACAATGGGGGATTAACAAGTGGAGGAAGGTGATGAAGTGGAGTGGTTTGAATAGTGGATGTATGGGTGGGTGTAGCTGAGGTACTTGGAATAACTAAGTGATTCTGAGCAGACTTAGGATGAGAGAAGCAAAAGTTATGGAGAAAATGGGAATCAGGAGGAGTGGAAGGGGAGGCTTCCCTACTATTGCTACTTTGTTGTGAGGCTACAAGTTCAAGGTCTATATGGTCTATACCACTTTGTGACTTGGTTCTAGATAAGCTTCTTGTTTGAGGTACATCAACTTGGGTATTTTGCAATTTTATAAGGTTCTCAGGGAAAGAACTTGCTTTGTGGGTTGGTCTATCAATAGTTGGGTTTTTAGATATAGGAGACTTCCTAAGGATGCTTTCGGGATTGTCAACTATTGCAGGGGGATTTGGGTTAGGATGAGATCTTGTATAGATTCTTCTAGAAGCTAGGATTTTGGACCCAATAATTCAAAAAGGTTTTTAGAGGTATAACAGTCTTAACACACAAACCAAACTGTAAAAGAGATACTTAATCCACACAATATTCTTGACTAGGTTTTGTTTAATGTTTTGATGATAGGGTAAGTTTCCCGGTGGAGTCAATGGAAAATTAGTGGAGTCACCAGGTGGAGGATTTTTACTTGTTTTGTAGGATTGGTTGTTGTCCACCATCAAAAATCAGGAACCATTCTTAAACAGTACTTGATTCATTTTTAGGCTAATGAGGTTTTCTGAGTTTTGAGTGAATTTGAAATGTTTATTACTCAGTGTTCCCCAGTATGGTTGCCACTATGTTGGCTCCTTGTAATTTGTAAGAGTGGCAAGAAAAAAAACTGCAAGGGCCACATTAGAACCACTTTGGAATCCTAGGACCTAGCCTTCCTAGATTCAGAGAGGGATCTCTTTATAAAGGTGTTTTTAAATAATATATTTTTATGTTCTTTGTTTATGATTTTAGGCTAGTTATGAAGTTCCAAGGACTTGTTTTGTTTTTGGTTGGATTAATTGATAGATTGACGGATCAATGGTATGACTGATTGAGGGAATGTTTCAACTAAAAAAATAGACTGTAAGAAAACTTCAATCCATTGGGCTATGGAGTCTTAAAAGGATTTAATTGTTCATAAACTCTGTAATGAAATTCATAGGGCAAGATAACTATATCAAATGGATTCTTTAGATTAGGTTGTGATATGAAACAATAATAAGTTGTGAAGGTAGCAAAGCTATAGTCAGTTAAGAATCCTCTAGCTCTACTTTAGACAAGAAAAGCCTTTTAAGGTAATTGTTTGACGCAAGCCAAAGGATAGGGAAAACCATAAATCTCTTTGGGAAAACCTTTAATAAGCAACCTTTCAGACAACAATCTAGCAATCAAAAGACTACTTTCAGATAAGAAAACATATAAGATAACAGTAAGAGTGGTCTAAGATCAAACATAAATAATCTAATATGCTTTTGACAACTCTCAAAGACTCTTTAAAGCAACATTTCAAGGCAGATAAAACCATAAACCTCTCTAGTTTAGACTTTAATAAGCATACTTTAGAGAAAGATATTAAAAACAATATCTCAAGGCCTACTCAAAGGCAACATGGGCTCACCATAATTTCCTTGGTTTCACTCTATTGAATCATTTCCAAGATAACAAGCCAGATGTAACTAGAAGGCAATTAAGAATCTTCCAATTAGATCTTACAGAACAAAACATGAACATAAAGAAATATAGATAGAAATAGGGTGCTGGAACATCAAATCCTAATCTAAAACTTCTATTCCTTTATCAGAGAAAATTGACATAATGGACAACATAAGGAGAAACAATAACAATTTAGGAAAAATTCACCATTGATACAGCTCAAGTATCCTGTGAATATGCTTGTATTATTGATGATCAAACTAGTTACATCACTCCATGTACAATAGCTCTCTGCAACTCAGAGTTTTCTTCAGTTCAATCTAGTATTTCTCAACTAAATTAACAACAAAAATCAGTCCAATAACCATCAAGTAACCAACATTTGAAATGAAGCTCATATGCAATATTTATATGCAAAATGAGGAGGTGCTTCCAATCTAGGGTGTTTAAATGTTATTTATTACAGAGTTAATGATTTTTGACCTTTGAGACCATGCAAGGCCCAAGGAAAAAATAGCTGAAAGAGTTACTCTGAAATAATAACTTCTGTCTTAACTTCTGAGTTAATTTAGTTGAAATATTTGACTTTCAAGGCTTGGTAATAACTTTGTAATAACTGTTGAGATGCTTTAAAATATCTCTGATTATGCAATAACTGTCTGATGCCTTTATTGAAAGAAATAATGCTATAGGTGGAAAAATATGTCTTTGGAGAAGTAATTGCTTCTTTGCTGAGTTATTCAAAGTTGTAATTGGGTTATCTGTCTTTGTTTTATTCATCAAACTCTTCATTATGTCTTTGATCTTTGATTAAACATTGATAATCGACTTCACTGTCTTTTTCTCTGTTTCTTCTTTATGACTGTTTTGTTTGTTTTATCCTTTATCCTTAAACCTTTGACTTTTACCTTCAATCACTGTTTATAAAGGGCCAATCTTCTGTCTTATCCTTTGATCTATAATTAACCCTTTAAGCCTTATGTTCTTCATTTATTTATTTCTTCTCTAACTGTAGCTATTCTTCGTGTGCAGGGAGGGTTTCTCCATGGCAGAAGGGTTTATAACCCATCGATGATCATAATACATCGAGGATTAAGTATTTTATGGAACCCTTGGCCCCTTTATATGTCTTTGCCTCTCGGATCGTCATCCAGAGGTTATTTTACCATTAGAATTCCCTTATGGGCATTACTACCATTAGACATGCAAACACACAAACACACATTAATTTAAAACCTACGGGAAGGGAAAAAACTGCCTTTTTCAGGGTTTTGAGGTGTCAGGGGGTTTTTTGCAGAGGGTGAGGGAGTACAGGGGGAAATTCCGTAGGCGGAATCGTGGGGAGAAATGAACAAAGGCGAGGGAATTTTAAATATTGGCGTGGAGGTGAAAGGCAGTTTTGGAAAATAGTGGTGGTTTTTCGCATAGGTAAACGATGGTAAGTTGTCACTACAAGAAACAATGACATTGGTTGAGGGGAAAAAAATGGTCACCATAAACTCATCGATGAGGTCAATAGGAGTCTTTCATCACCAAAAATTGAACGTCACCAAAGGTGGCGGCCACCCGAAAGTATAGGGGTTGTGGCGACATTCAAGGTCCGTCACTCGTAGCAATGATTTATAGTGACAGAGTAGTGACCATCACCATTTCTGATATGAGCAATGGTGATGGACAAGTAGTCTCCGTCACCCAAAAACTAAATGTCACCAAAAGTGGCGTCACCGAAAGTATGTGTAGTGTGGTGACATTCAAGCGTCTCGTCACGAATATTGATTATAATGACGAATATGTGACCGTCACCATTTCATATGAACAACAACGATTTTTTGTGATGGACCTTTCATGGCCATCACTATTGGTGCATATATATGCGCGCACGTTCATTGACCCTCACCATAAACTCACTAGTGACATTAAGGTCCATCAAGCAAATAATCACTATAATGACAAACAATGACCCCTCACCATTTCATCATCACACAAAAACGATTTATGGTGATGGAAACTTCATGGTCGTCACTATTGATGTGTATATATATGGTGGCGTTTATTGTACCGTCACCATTTACATATTTTGGTAAGGGTCGAAAAAATGTCACCAAAAACTAAGCGCTGTCAGTGGCATTCTATATGAATATCAGTGGGCACGATGGAATCGAACTGCAACCTCCTCGCTTGTAAAGCAAGTGCTCTTCCATTGAGCTAGAACCCTTTAAAGAATTAGACTTTTTAAAAATTATATCTTGAAACTATATAGATTGTAAATTCTACAACTTTCTCAATAAATTAAAAAGTCTTGACAATCTTTTACTAAACAAGAAAAGACATCATCGAAGTTGCATGTCCCTACCTAATGGTTATGGAAGTTATGAAAAGTGGTTGAGGGAAAATAGTTACGTATGGGAGCAGACACTACAACAAACCAACTCTCTAAAATGATGTCTTGATAATAAAAATAATAATTTTCTTTTGTTGTTGTGTTGTATCTTGAACTAAAAAGAAATCCGTACTCTAAAATCATTCATATTTTTAAATCTATTTTTTCAAAAAACGCTACCGGAAGTTGTATAAATTTAATATTGTAAATACATTTTTTTGAATTATTTACATGCTAAAAATAGCCATAGGCATTAGATGGTTCAGAAGAGGTGATGTTGGTTTGTACGTAGAAAAGTGAAAGAAAACATTACCGTCAAATTAATCATAATTTTAAATCTTCTTTTTCAAAATGCTACTTGCGCTGTATAACTTTAATATTGCAAGCCCGTTTTTTTTAACTCTTCTTGGCTAAGGAAGCCATAGAAATTATCTAGAGCAACATTCTAAATGAATGTGAAATCTCTTTTACTAGAAGTTCTCCAGACTAAAGGAAAATTACTTTAACATGAAAAATAATACATAAAAAAAATTCATATCAGCTTTTTTTATGAATTATGGAAACTCTCATCAGCTATTTTTTTCGAGTGAGAAAACTCACTCCGTTTCTCCTCGACAATGACTAATTTACCAAACTTTTCTCTCCTCGCATTAAATATCATGGAAAAAGCTTTTCTTTCGACTCAATAATCCTCAAAACACCTTTTCTCTTTAGTGACACTTAGTAATTGCTAGACTTCATTTCTTTAGCACCATATACACATGAATCATCTTTGTCTCTAAGTTGTTTGCAAAAATCGCATTTGGGTACCTAACAATATGTAATCCAATTGAAATCCCATGGTATTTGACCAAAACACCTACATTATTACTCTTCATTTTTTTCCCCTCTAAAAGCATTAGAATAATTGGCCTATGTCTTGCTAAATACAAAATTTTTTGTTGAGAGAAACCTAAACTACTTAAACATCTATAGTTTCCGATCTAGTTTCTCCTGATACTCAATCATCCTTGAAAACACCTTGCTCTTTTCAACACTCTGCGATTTCTTAGAAATCATTGCCTCTAGCACTTACATATACCAACAAATCATCCTTGTCTCTGGAAGTTGTTTCCAAACAGTATTTGGATACCCGACAATATCAACTAATTGAATTCCCATAATATCCAAGTTGCCAAATTCCCGATTTTTTTATATCCATACAATCATTACAAGAACTTAAACAAAGATTCAATGAAATAGAATTATGAATCATATAATTGATAAGAAAAGACAAAGTCAATGGAATGAAATTGTCTATGACAGAAATACCCATTGAATAAAACAAAATACAAAAATCGTAAAATGGCATGAGATGAAAAGAAGCATTTATTGTTGCAATTTTAATGTTAGATGATGGAAAGATTTTTGAATTTGATATGTACGGTACGTAGAATTTGTAATTTTGAAAAGGATTCAACAAATAAACTTTCATAATGAAATTTTGTAAGATGTAACGAAGCTATTTTTTTCGTTTTCATGGTTGAAGGGCACAGAGAAATGAAATACAATAAGAAGTCCAAGTGATTTGTAATTAGTGAATGCTTAAATAGTGTAGCTTACAACATCCATGCTTCTTGCAAGGTAAGAGCAAAATGTCCATGTCACATAATTCAAGCACGTGCAAGTGGTCATCACTGCCAGTACCATTTTTATATGCTGAAAATTGTACCATAGAAATCAGAATAGCTGCAGTTTTATAGCTTTAAAGGCTATGATCACTCGGCGTATTAGGATGGAGTGGATTGCAATGTGTAGTAGGCATTGTTTGCGTGTGATAGAGTGGGGGTTTTGGGTTTGGGTTTTTTCATGGTGACATTGGATGTACCGAGCCAAGATTCAAAATCACTATGTTTTTTACTCTATTATAATTAGCATTGGTGATGAGTTGGGATGTAGCAAGGTGCCCAAATAGGCACTCAAATAGTGATTGCATGATATGCTCCAGAAGGCCCGAAGTTTGGCAGTATCAATATGAAAACTTGAGCATGGGTATGAGCATGGTTGGGATATGGGAGTATATCAATGTTTTCTCTCGAAAAGATCTAGACCAAACCTCAATTGCTACATTTATATACACATGATGTTATAGTGCAAGATAGGGAATTCGTATAAGGTTTATGCTTTGACTAATGACTTTTGAGATTTTTTGTTTGTTTTGTTTGTTTTTCCTTCCGTTGTGTTTGAATAACTTAGGAGAATAGGCAAGAATATCCCCAAGACTTCTTCAAATTCACTTTAATATGTGTATTGACCCTCGCTGTAATATGATGCGTAAGTGTTGTCCTTGATGGCAACCCACTCGAATGAAGATGAAGACATGAGATTATTGACATGCGTTGTCCTCGATGGAAATACACCGATGAAGCTATCCTTGACTTGATGGACTTGGTAAATGATGTAAATCTGATATGAAATGATGTTAGTTAGCAACATGATGCCGTTGTCATTGAATGGCAACCCACTTGATGAAGAAGATGGCAACTTCGATGAAGTTGTGCTTGAATATGTCTTCGATGAACTAAATCTCGATATATCTACAAATGAGTACAGCATGCAATCGCAGTAAAGGAATTCGTATGTGATAGATGAAAAGAGTATGTCTCTAGGCATACGCGTATTTGTCTAAGGGAAGTCGCGTATGCACGCGGTAGGGCACGTGCCAAGTCGCGTATGGGAAAAAAGCGCTCATAAAGTGCAAACCAGAGGGTAACCACCATGATGATATTGACTTTCAGTCGTATTGGGTAATGATTCGTCTAAATGACCCCCGCCCAGTAATACCATCGGAAGTAATGTAGTTTTTGGGCTCATGGTATTGTTTATGGCTCATGGTATTGAAAAAAGGGGCTCATGGTATTGAAAAAGGGTAAACCTATATAAAGAGAAGAAATTCATTGTGCAAATCAGTGAGCGTGGGTGCAAGATGTCTCCGAGCTTGAATGAATACTTCTCCTGAGTATATCTCGAATGGAAAGGGTTACAGCGTTGAATGAAAGATCCGAAAGGGATGATGCACCAATGATGGAGTGATGAAGAAGGATATAGATCTCGTATTGTACTTGTATTTATCGGGATCTATTTATGGAATGATTAGATCCGAGATGAGGCGAACATCCCTTCGAAGTAAAGGGTAAAAATCAGTGTGATGTATCTCGTTCGAAGAATTGCAATGACCTAAAATATCTAAAGAACCATACGCTAGTTTGCCGCAGTAGAAGTGCGTATATACGTGGCTTTTTCCGAAGAGAAAGCGCGCATGCACAAGTGAAATTAGCTCCGTAATTCTGTACGCGCAGGCATACGCAAAGTTAGATGATGGACGAAGGCGTGTATATACGTCGACATCGCAGAAAGGAAAGCGCGTATGCAAACTAGGTTTGCCCAAGCATGGGGTATGAAATCTCTCGATCCGATCTCGCTCTCGTTTTTAGCTATCTCGTTGTTGATGTTTGACCGAGCTTAAATGTATGGAGAGGTCTAGTCTGAAAAATATGATGAAACGTGGTCTCCGCAAGTTGTGTTCTATTGAAGTTGTTGGATCCAAAGCTCTGTGAAAATTGATGAAACGTGGTCCATAGAGCAGCGTCGAGGGTTGTAGCCTTCGAGCCGTGGGGTTGTAGCTCCCTTCCGTGAGAGGCCGGTAAATGAGATCGGGGGTCGTAGCTCCCTTCTAGGAGAGGCTGGTCAAACAAGTCGTGGGGTCGTAGGCCTTCCGTAGAGAGGCCGGTAAACGAGTCGTGTTGAGCTCCTTCCGAAGAGGTTGGTAAACGAGTGTGTGGAGCTCGCGTGCCGGTAGGAGTTCCGGCACTCACAGCACATATGTTAGTAAGATGTTTTCTCAATAATAAAATATTGAAGGCCGAGCAACTAGCACGTGTGGTTTTCTCCCGACTTGGGTTTCCACCCATCCCGGTGTTCATGTGTGATACTTTGTGTGATGGTTTACTTCCCGTTCTCACCGTTCTCATGTTTATTGTTTATTAAACATCCGATGAATGAATGATGGAATGATTTAAGTGAAGAACTAATGACATAATTAGATATCCGTGTATACGCGAGTTTCATAAAAGCGGGTGACTCCGCGTATATACGCGAGTCTCGTTTCAAGAAAGTAGCGTATGGGTTTTTAAGCGAAGAAGAAAAAATAAAATTTCTGAATCATGCAAAGTAAATACTAATTCACCCCCTCTCGCATTTTTCCCAACATGACCAAGAGTCTTCTGTAACACTCGGTCGAAAGTATGCCCAATATACTTCTCTCAATGTCAATCCAAGTCTTCTTCGAAGATCCTTCAATAGTTTCTCCAAGGAGGTTGTTCTAGGTCTTCAAATGCTTCAAATAACTGTCCAAAGTAAGAATTTAAAACCTTCTATAAATCCATCATGAGAAGGGTCTCTCATTGTAGCTACAAAGGGGTATCTCACTTGTGGTTGTTTTAAAAAAGCTTTTCAATTGTCGCTGACAGATCGTTTTTAAAGTTGGTCCAAGACTCGGTTTTCTAAAAACCTTAAAAGATGTCTCTGAAACACCTTCAATAAACCGCATACAAAGATTTATGTTAAGCTACCTCTTTAAGTCAATTCCCCTACAACCGCATTCATAGCAAAAAGATCCATAAAAAAAATTTGATGCAAGGACATGTATCAAGGAATTGTGGAGAGAAGGTCAAAGATTTCGTGAACATTTCAATTATCCACATGTCCCCGTATCATGTGACTTAGGTACAAAAAACACATCGAGTAGTTTCACCAATGACAAAAACCAACATAGAGCTATATGGGAATGAAGAATGGAAGATGTAGACAGTAATTTCTCGGGTGACAAAACATGAGAATTTCTTCTTAAATTCCCTATCTCGAAAAGTAGAGTAAAACCTCCCCGCACTACGCACTGAAGAGGAAGGGCATACTAAGAATTGAATGTATATTCTAACAATAGTAAAAGATGTCTCACAAACACCTTCAATAAACCGCTATACAAAGTTTTTTGCCACAAACTAGCTTTTAAGTCAATGTCCCTACAACCGCATTCCTGCAAAGATCCATATAAAGTTTTTTTGATGCAAGGAAATGTATCAAGGATTTGTGGAGAGAAGGTCACAAATTCTCTAGAGGACTTTTTCCCAAATAATTAATCACAAATTGGGTCAAAGGGCAATGTTAGCCAAAAATTGAAGGTAAATAGACAAGTTCTCAGCAAATTGCTACATTTTTGAGAGCCAATGGATAATTCCAATCGACGAGGCAAAGGACTCTCTTTTCCAAACCATCATATAAGGATGCTACCGTTGGGTTAAAGGAAACTTCACAAAATTACTCAGTGGTCTCACCGGGGAAGAATCCAAGGCTCCAAGATGCCTCTCGTAAATGCATTAGAAAAATATCTGCACAACATATGCCTCAAGATTACTTGTCACGTCGACCTAAAACATTTAGTGCACTGACCGGGTCCCCGCTCGTTTCATCGGTTAGTGTGCATTTCACCTTCATATCAAGCACTAAGATGGTGGATACATAGAAAATGGAAGGTTAAAGGATCAAATCGACTTACATTGTGCACCAAAGCCTTTTTTCACAGAGAAATTTACAAGACGTTTAGTTTTCTGGGCAGAGAGCACAAAGATGTTTGATTAACAAACCCCTTTCCTAATAAAAAAGAAAAGCATCTATGCTCGCAACTCTCTCCGAGTTTCATACTCTGAACCAAAATTTTAGTACTATTTATCCCAACCTTCCAAATATTTTGCGTTTTCAGTAACGCTACCTAAAACAATAACTCGAAGGGAAACCACACATGTACATAGTAGTACTATCTCATCTAAATATGCTCGCCGAGATTAGAAGCCACCATATTAATGCAGAGAGTTCAGTGTCCATAGTTCATTGGGAACACCTAGTTGAGAATTTCTTGAGTGCAGAGATGTAACCCATTTGTTTCAAAAAGGACATAAAATAATTGAAAGAAGAGACAGAGAATCGTGAAGGAAACAATCTAAACATAGAATTTGTTCCTAATTTCTAGTGAGGAATGGTAAACAACAATAAAATTCTAAGCAATAATTTCATGTCTAATGAATTTATACAAGAAGTTTAGTTTTGGCTAGAGACAAGAAGTTTGATTTACAAAACCCATTTCTTAATAAAAATATGAAAGCATCTACGATCGCAACTCTTCCTGCAGTTTCATACTCTAAACCAAAAGTTTAGTATTGTTTGTCCCGACTTTCTTCCAAATATTATTGTCTCTTGTAACACCGCCTAAAAAGTCAATAAACCGAAGGGAAACCCACATCTACATAGAGTACCATTCATCTAAATATGCTCTCCGCCGAGCTTAGAAGCCACCATATTAATGCAGTAAAGTTAAGGTTCATAGTTATTAGGAACACCTAGTTGAGAATTTCTTAGTCGTGAGATGCAACCCATTTGTTTCAAAAAGGACATAAAATAATTGAAAGTAGAGACGAGTAATTGTAAAGGAAATAATCTAAACATGAGCATTTGTTCCTAATTTTACAAGTAGGCATGGTAAACAACAATAAAATACTACAATAATTTCACGTCTAATGAATTTATACAAAGATTTAAAAAAAAACCTCATTCACGCATTACGGTAAAAAGTGTGATCATGGTGATCCGTTGGAAGAGGAGCCTTTTGCGCATCGTTTTTCGAGGGCCGCACGTGGAGAAGGGAAGGTGTGATTGGGTATGTTGTAAGGGGAGCCGCAAAGCGACTCGTAGGTCACAAAGCCCAGCTACTCCAACAAAGTGCCAACGTGGGAGTCTTTTAAAGGCTGCCACATGCCCACAACAACAACCCATACATAGGGCACCTCGTCTTGCCCTAGGGCCGCAGCCTAGAGCAACATTGTCCAATGGCCGGTTGACAGTGGTTAAGTATACCGCAAAGTGCTCCTAATTGCATGACAACAATACTACAAAGATTGTAACAACAAAGTGTTTGTGGAGGTGTTTTGGGTCAAGAAGTGACCGGATTGGATTAGTTTGGTTGTTGACTCGTGGGAAGCCACAGTGAAGAAGTGGAACAAGGGTGTCGCAGAGCACTTCAAGTGGTGGAAGATTCCCGTAGTGGATGGTTGGGTGTCAGTAGAGTTGTTTGAGGAAGCAAGGAGATTGGCTACCCAAAGTAGCCCTAGACAAGCTATCTTGAAGGATGAAGAGTAGTTGAAGTGTTGGATGAAGGACGGTAGCCAAGTGCAACACTCGATGTACAAGAGTTGCTAGCTACATGCGTATTGGAGCTCGTGTTATGCTATGCCTAGAGTGAGTAGATTGGATCAGCCCAAGTACACTCTACGTAAGGGTGTGAAACATTGTTAGGGGCCACTCGAGTTTCCAAATTTTCCAGGTATTATTGAAGCTCTCTAGCAAGTAAATCTCTGCATAGCGTAAATGAAAATCATTGCTTGATCAAAGATAAAACTATAGCCATATAACTCGAGAAAATCTATTTGAAAAAAAATTCATGCAAACAACACCAAAAGTGTCTGGGAGAATAACAGAATCACATAAAGTCATCTCATCCACATCTCCATTCGAGACCATATGAGTGAAGAACATTTGAGTATCTCGTACAAATTCCACGACGCACGAAGGAGATGTGCTCTATCCATGTAGTCTCGTAATCTTTTGATGGATCACTACCTATGAGCAACCATGAAATCTATAGAGTTTTCTACCCACAAAACAAAATTATAGATTTTCTGCCTTACCTATGTGCTCAAAGTGTCACTGAAAATAACTGATAATCCCATACAATTAAGTTTTTTGACAAAAAGAAGTATGCCTCTTCCAAAAAGTGGATACATTAAAAGACTCAAGCTCAGAAATACATGACAAAGAATAATACAATATCCCAAGAAAATTGTCCATCATTAATCAAGAATTCATATTTATGAAATATGAAAATATTTCTCACCCTGATCGATCTACTTTCATTTTAGTTAACAGCATAGAGCGCATGTCATGCTTTCATTTTCCACATTCTATGGTGAAAGTCACAATCCGTGCTTTTTAATTGTGCCATCTTAGCAAGATAGCAACTAGCAAGCAACACAAGAAATAACAAATCGTGAGAAAACTACATATGTACATACTAAATACGCTTCACATCAGCTTGCATCAAGCAAATATACCATAAGTTAAAATTAAACTAATCAAAGCAAAACTCTTAGCATTTCAAATAGCAACATAAAGCTCTTAAAGATATCTCACTTGTCTAGACTTGGCAGTGAGGGCTATATGAGGAATCTCCAGCAAAATGGCAGTGCAAAAAATATAGGCAAACATTGCATGAAAAGTGGGCTCTCTCGAAAGCTTAAACTGCTAACATTCACCAATCATCTTCCACTGAACTTTCCAGCATATCTGTGTGGTCACCTTTGAGCCTTGACAACAACCCTATAGATCTCCTCTCCAACTTAGGTTATTCCCACCCGCATGACAAATCTCATCAAATATCTAGAAAGTGTGTTTCATATAGAGGGTACCATAAGTTTCGCACATTATAGAAGAAAAGGGAATTGAAGATTGGACTTTTCAACTACAAACACAAGGGTAGACACAATATAACTTTCACTGAATTGCTCCAAAACGCTGCGCATCTCAACCAAGGTGCAACCAAAACTCCAGCATCGGACTCCGAAGAAATTCCATTTCCTTCATCCCAAAAAAATGTTCAAAGAAGACTTCTTTGAGTGGGCTCCCAAACTTCTCGGGGCTGTATAATGAGGATTCAACATAGTACACTCCACACATGAATGTGTCCTTGTCACATCATCCTCCACGGGTTGAGCGAGGTCTTCCCTCGCATTGAGTGTTTCTTCAAAAAATTTCCAGAAGACCTAAAATCGTAAACCACCGTTTGCCCTCTTGCATCCAAAAGAAGGTTGGATGATTTTCGAGATTCATACACGAGACACCCTATCGCAGCGTACAGCCTCGCAACACCATGAGAAATATCTCGGCACCATATATTCATATGCATTTCCAATAAGATTCATCAATGCATATTAGTATCACCCTTCTCAAATATTGATTAAATCTCAGTATACCCATTAAAAACTCAAACTTTTTAATCAAGAATCTCAATCTGCGTACATTCTACAAACAATGCAACCGTAAATTAGAATCAAATTTGTAGATGCATGACTATAATGTAGTGATATTAGAAACTATTTACTCTAATCTGCTTTGTCGTATCTTTCTAACGTTCGCTTTCACCATTTGTTTGTCGCTCCTTGAACTATGGTAGGACAATCTTGTAAAATCATGAGTTTGGGGAGGGGGTGGTTTTGAAAAGGAAATAAACATCATAAGAATAAGGTTTAAATTTCATGTCTCTATCTCCTTTTGTGATGCTTCCATTAGTGAAACCTCTTCTTTTGAGAATCACCAAAAGATATAATGGGGTGTACGACCGAGTGGTTTCACAAAAGCTTTGGGGACACCGGAAACCATGTTAGATAAGAAACTAATCTCTATGGAAAGTGTTCTTATGAGGATTGTCATGTCTCATGGGTTATCATATCCAAACCATATAACTTGAATGCATTATATTTTATGCTCTTTCTAAATATCAATGCACATGTATGCCTCAATTATGTGCATGGTTATGCAGAATGGAGCAATGTTCCATATGCCAAAGGACCCTCCATTGAGAAAGAGACAAAGGGAGGTCAGGATATTATTGCTTTGCAACATCGTGAGACCCTTGTTAATAAATAGAGCGACCTTCATCAGCAGTGCTTTCTCTCCTACTGGCAGACTGGGGAATGTACCACACTAACAGTGTGTATTGTATCAAACTCGGTCTCCATCCGGCATTTGAGGATGAACAAGTCGATTCTTCAATGCCACCTCGCAACGCAGAGGCGATGGCAAAACCTCTCTACCCTTCATTTTCTAATAGAGCATATAGCATCACACAAGCTAAATGTAAAACGAAAAGAAGAGCTTGATCAATTTGTGAGGGCAGCATGCAGTGTTGAGGTAATATCTTGAAGGGAAGAAGCGAAGGCATCTATCTATTCTTTCTACTGATTGAGGAAAGCATCTTGAGGGAAATAAGGGGAAAAGATTCGGAGATGGAGTAAGTTCAATCTCAGAAACAGAGAACTAAGAGGAGTGTGTCAACATGGATAAAATCGGAAGCTTGCATATGGCAGCGTGTCAAAGTTGCCATCGTAGCCATGGTGAATTCTTGAGAAAAACTATTTTGGTTTTACTATTTTGATCGTATATGGATTGTATTTAGTGCTCTATTTTGATTAGTATGCATCCTTACTAGCTATATACATGATGAGAAATTTCCATACTTGTGTGTATAATGGTTTGGATTCATATGGATGTAGCATGAGTAAATCAAAATTTGAATATTTTATGTAGTTTTTGGGTCATATAGTTTTTTTCCGGTTGATACCAAACTTTCTAGCCTTTAGAGGTCCACTTGTCCTGGTTCTAATAACAATGAAGCAAACAGATTCCCCTTCCTTGCTCAAGTGCCGGCTGGGGGAGCTCTTGTCCGATTTCTCTATTGTGAGTTTATTCCATTTAAGATTCATTCAAAAATTGTCTTCGCATTAATCATTGGTCTCGACATTGTGCCATACCCTTGCAATGCGATGTATATATGTGACATCGATCATCTGCAGCGTATGCATATATGAGATTGAGGCATAAGCTCACATTTGGAGTAATACGACCTCTTCCTTGGATGTGTGGTGGCATAATTCACACTTGTATGGAGCTTGAATCCTCTTGAAGTGCATAACTCAGATCCACAAAGAATAAAAAGAGCTCGAACCTATTGGACAAGAAGCTCAGAGTACAACAATCTCGTGGAGGCTCATAGAAACGTGGATTGGCCACTTGTTTTCTGACTTGTGGTTACACTTCCCTGAGATCTGCAAGCTTGGGTGTGTCCTTATGGAAGCACGAACCTATAGTTATATTTGTTTATTCCTTCAAACAGTGATAAAACTTGACAAGCCTTGAACTATTCAAATAGTCCGCAAGATAAAAGGATCACTAGGAGGTTGGAGAAAAATGGGGGGAGAGAACACTTTATCAGAACAAGAATTGTCATTCTGGGGGATGAGGAAGGAATTCTGGAAGGAGAGGTTTTCACATTTGAACAAGTATAAGTAGATCCTTGGTAGGGACAAACCTCTGCCCAAGTGGACCAATGCGGATGTGGAGGAGTTCATCCAATCGAATCCCGTCTATGGCCCTCAGCTAAAGCTCACACGAGTATGTTAATTGTTGAGTGAATATGTCCAAGTATAATAGATATATAAAAATACAATATAATTAAATTGTTTATCTGCTTACAATATCTAGGCAACAAAAAGACTCATCAATGCCTAACTTTAACATAAGCATTCATGAGCAAGAAAAGGTGATTGAGTAAGAAGTTCAACTACAATGCATGATGGAATTTTGTTAAAATTGGCAACCAAGGTCGGCCTCCCTTGTAAGTTGGCTCAAGAAGCTCAAAAGTCACGTCCTTTCGACTCCACCAATTACTATATAAAGGGGTGATTTCTCCCTCATTCGACACATTGAAGGGCTCATCTTCTCCTCTGAAATAGGACGATATATAAGGCTGGACACAGGTGGCAGGGTCGAGGTTATTATCAGACCAATCTCTGTTTAGGGCTCGGTTTTCAAGCAATTTGAATTATGTACCACCTATGGGATCCAAGCATCGTATACATCTGTGGGTGACCGATCTTGTGTTGCCCTTCTGATAAAGAATTCAAATTGATTGAAAGCCCTCCTAGGGCCTTGTTGGGTGCCTCATAGTGAAGTTAAAAAAGGAGTTGAGTCCCTCTCAAACTCATGGCATTTATATCTTTCAAAGGCATGCCTTAATGCTTATGCATCCAAGAAAAGAAGTCGAGGTTCCTACTTTAGGCATATCCTTGATCAAGTCAAACAAAGGTACAAAAGCAGTCATTTTGTTTTAAAATATGCTTTGCAGACTTATGTATTTGCAGACTCATGTAGTACCATAGCATCTCAGTTCTAAGAATATATATATATGGTTTAAAAGAGCCGACCTGTGGAGATACCTAAAATGATTATCACTCTTAGAGTCATAATCCCAGTATGATGTGACTTAATTTTTGGACACTTTTATTTATTCATTATCTCAGCAGTAAAGTTTTTTTTGGCTGGTTGATCCAAGTATTGGAGCTTATTCCTCATGGCCAATTCTAGAATCTAAGGTTGGTCGATAATGTCCTGATTAAATACAAATGCTCTAAGTCATATCTGTGGACATATTGTTTCTCATTTCTGCAATATTACCTTGATGCAATTTTACCAGCTCTCCAGGTTTGTGACATAATGCATGGAGGATGGAAGGTCTGTCTGGGCAGCGTATCTCTGTTTTGGGTGCAGATTTTGTGTTGGATAAGAGCCACAGTTGGAGGATAGGAAGTCTGTGCAAGGCAACGTATCTTTAGTTGATTTTTCTGTGCGTTTTTGTGAGGTTTATCTCTGCTATAGACCGCAGGAAGAAAGCCACTACAGTAGCCTATTTTTAATTTGTTTGGAGGGTCTAAAAGCATGGTCAACCCTCCTCTACTTTCATGAGCTTGGGGTTGTTTATCTTGCCACTTATTCGGGATTGTTGAAGGGAAGGGATTGTTGAGGAGGAGCCTCAGAACTCTATATCAGAGATTAGATTATGGTACATCACTGTAATGAAAAAGAAATTTGAATCAAGTAGCCCTAAAAAGTGACCCAGATTGCCGACATCAGTCCTTGAAGCTATCTGTGTTCATACCCTAACCAGTATTCATAATAGCAGTTTCATTGAGCCTAAGAGCTTAGAGGTCAGATCTTCTATTTGGCAAGTCAGTATTGACTTTAAATCATTGTACTCTCTCTCTCTCTGTTGAAAATTAGATTATGAATAATAAGAACTGATCAAGGGTTTTTGTCATCTTGGGGTTTTTCCCTGGCTTGAGCCATATTCATTTGTCCTCTTGTCTTGGCTTATCCTCTGTATTGTTTTTTTATGTTATTTTATCAGTTACAGTCATCATGATTTTAATTGATGTGGTTGCTATGGATTGATAATTGGGCTATATATAAAAATTGATGTGATTGTCCTATGCTATGAACATGTTAAGCTAAATTTAACATGGTATTAGAGCTAGGCTGAGGACAAGCCCAAGAAAGAGGGAAAGCAATCACTAGAAATGTTGTCAAATATTCATGGCCTCTTTCGCCCTCAAAGGATTAGATAGTATGAAATTATGATATAAATCTGGTGCATCACAGTGACCAGCCCACAGTTTTGTGGATAAAGAGCGAAATTCCTTTTTGAAGATCATACAAGACCTGGTTCAAATATCATGATTAGAAGAGTGCAGTTCTGGGCACATAATATGAGGTCTGAGATTTCCAATCCACTGATCCACCTCAGAATTCGGTGAACTTGAATGGCTAATCAAACTCTTGACAAAGTCAACAAAGGGACCCATCATTTAAGGAGTTTTTCAAGCAATTTGAATTATGTACCACCTATGGGATCCAAGCATCATATACATCTGTGGGTGACCAATCTTATGCTTCCCTTTTGATAAAGAATTCAAATTGATTGAAAGCCCTCCTAAGGCCTTGTTGGGTGCCTCATAGTGAAGTTACAAAAGGAGTTGAGTCCCTCTCAAACTCATGGCATTTGTATCTTTCAAAGGCATGCCTTAATGCTTATGCATCCAAGAAAAGAAGCCGAGGTTCCTACTTTAGGCATATCCTTGATCAAGTCAAACAAAGGTACAAAAGCAGTCATTTTGTTTTAAAATATGCTTTGCAGACTCATGTAGTACCATAGCATCTCAGTTCTAAGAATATATATATGGTTTAAAAGAGCCGACCTGTGGAGATACCTAAAATGATTATCACTCTTAGAGTCATAATCCCAGTATGATGTGACTCAATTTTTGGACACTTTTATTTATTCATTATCTCAGTAGTAAAGTTTTTTTTTGGCTAGTTGATCCAAGTATCTGGAGCTTATTCCTCATGGCCAATTCTAGAATCTAAGGTTGGTCGATAATGTCCTGATTAAATACAAATGCTCTAAGTCATATCTGTGGACATATTGTTTCTCATTTCCTCAATATTACCTTGATGCAATTTTACCATCTCTCCAGGTCTGCGACATAATGCATGGAGGATGGAAGGTCTGTCTGGGCAGCGTATCTCTGTTTTGGGTGCAGATTTTGTGTTGGATAAGAGCCACAGTTGGAGGATAGGAAGTCTCTGCAAGGCAACGTATCTTTAGTTGATCTTTCTGTGCGTTTTTGTGAGGTTTATCTCTGCTATAGACCGCAAGAAGAAAGCCAATACAACAGCCTGTTTTTAAGTTGTTTGGAGGGTTTGAAAGCATGGTCAACCCTCCTCTGCTTTCATGAGTTTGGGGTTGTTTATCTTGCCACTTATTCAGGATTGTTGAAGGGAAGGGATTGTTGAGGAGGAGCCTCAAAGCTCTATATCAGAGATTAGATTATGGTACATCACTGTAATGGAAAAGAAAGTTGAATCAAGCAGCCCTAACCAGTGACCCAGATTACCGACATAAGTCCTTGAAGTTATCTGTGTTCATACCCTAACCAGTATTCATAATAGCAGTTTCATTGAGCCTAAGAGCTTAGAGGTCAGATCTTCTATTTGGCAAGTCAGTATTGACTTTAAATCATTGTACTCTCTCTCTCTCTGTTGAACATTAGAATATGAATAATAAGAATTGATCAAGGATTTTTGCCATCTTGGGGTTTTTCCCTGGCTTGAGCCATACTCATGTGTCCTCTTGTCTTGGCTTATCCTCTACATTATTTTCTTATGTTCTTTTATCATTTACAATCATCATGATTTTAATTGATGTGGTTGCTATGGATTGATAATTGGGCTATATATAAAAATGGATGTGACTGTCCTATGCTAAGAACATGTTAAGCTAAATTTAACATGGTATTAGAGCTAGGCTGAGGACAAGCCCAAGAAAGAGGGAAAGAAATCACTAGAAATGTTGTCAAATCTTCATGGCCTCTTTCACCCTCAAAGGATCAGATAGTATGAAATTATGATATAAATTTGGTGCATCACAGTGACCAGCCCACAGTTTTGTGGATAAAGAGCAAAATTCCTTTTTGAAGATCATACAAGACCTGGTTCAAATATCATGATTAGAAGAGTCCAGTTCTGGGCACATAATATGAGGTCTGAGATTTCCAATCCACTGATCCACCTCAGAATTCGATGAACTTGAATGGCTAATCAAACTCTTGACAAAGTCAACAAAGGGACCCATCATTTAAGGATTTTTTCAAGCAATTTGAATTATGTACCACCTATGGGATCCAAGCATCGTATACATCTGTGGGTGACCGATATTATGTTGCCCTTATGATAAATAATTCAAATTGATTTAAAGCTCTCCTAAGGCCTTGTTGGGTGCCTCATAGTGAAGTTACAAAAGGAGTTGATTCCCTCTCAAACTCATGGAATTTGTATCTTTCAAAGGCAGGCCTTAATGCTTATGCATCTAAGAAAAGAAGTCTAGGTTCCTACTTCAGGCATATCCTTGATCAAGTCAAACAAAGGTACAAAAGTAGTCATTTTGTTTTAAAATATGCTTTGCGGACTTATGTATTTGTAGACTCATGTAGTACCATAGCATACCAGTTCTAAGAATATATATATGGTTTAAAAGAGCCGACCTATGGAGATACCTAAAATGATTATCACTCTTAGAGTCATAATCCCAGTATGATGTGACTCAATTTTTGGACACTTTTATTTATTCATTATCTCAGCAGTAAAGTTTTTTTTTGGCTGGTTTATCCAAGTATTTGGAACTTATTCCTCATGGCCAATTCTAGAATCTAATTTTGGTCGATAATGTCCTGATTAAATAAAAATTCTCTAAGTCATATCTGTGGACATATTTTTTCTCATTTTTGCAATATTACCTTGATGCAATTTTACCATCTCTCCTCTATTAGATTGTTCATAAGACGATTTTACAAGGACCAGTCCATGAGTTTAAAGATTGAATGGATGCGAATGATGGCTTAATAGCATCTAAGTCAATTTTTTACATTCCGTCATCCACATAAGGGTGTTTAAAGATTCAACTTCTACTTAGGCAGAGGTATCAAAATGAAGTCATAATACTTGAAGCAACGTTAAAGACACATCATCGCTTTTCTAGTTACTTCAGATGATGTATAATTTTTGAATGAGGTAAGGATGGCTTCAGACTTATAGTTCGACATACAATCAGTATTGATATGACAGTCTAGAAATAATGGTGCTTTGGCAAGTCTCTGAAATATGGTAAATCTAAGTTGATCTCAGCCATCTATCTCTCTGCTCTTTTCAAAATCAATCAAAGAAAGAGGCAGTCTAGAAGACCCAGGATTAATGATTATTACAATCAAAAGCATCTGATTCCATAATCAATCCTTCTGACATAACATTTCTGACCTTTATATAGGTCTGTATATTATCTTCACAGGGCCCTGTTGGATAACTATGCATATTATCTTAGCATAGTTCAGATGGTACAGTTTGTTGATTTCAGTTTGGCTATGGACGCATAAATTCATCTCTCACTCTGTTTGGATAGGGATCTTGACCTCTGATTTCAGTACATTTATGAACCTCAGTCTCTGTTCTATATATGGCCATGAACATTGCTCTTATGACTTGGCATAATTATGATATTCCGCTGCGCTTGATATCACAGTGGTTGTAGTATCTCAGTGGCAGCTTATTGGCATCACAGTGGTATACCATACCAGTGGTATGGTTGATATTTGGCTTATTTATCTTTGCTTACAATAACATGGTTGACCTCTCATATATGTAAGATGGCTTCACAGTTGTGTGTATGAAAGATCAGTTACTTCATTGACACAACAGATGCATGCTTGGCATCAATCTTTATTGCATCATTACTTTCAATCAGCACATCAAGCATGAAAGGTCATCGGTAACAGAATCATTAACAATGGATCTTGTTCACAAACGAAGTTGTGAACAAGATGTGTAAGTTCCAGACAGTCTGATAGGACATAAAATAATATCCTTGTACCGGTACGAGGGCAGGGGCTTAGGATTAGGGCACTCATTCCCCAAATCACCTAAGGGGCTATGTCTTCTAAATTCTTCTCATAGCACCTGAAGAGAACATATGATTCTGAGTGGATTTGTCCTTTTGAGATTCTAGTGGCAAATTTTTAGAGATGAGATGAAAATCAGGGAGTATTTTCAAGATAATTTCCTCCATGTGACACCTTTGTTGAGTTTGTTAAAGGAGTAGTTCCCAAGAAGGGTTAAAATTACAGAAGGTTTTGTCTTTGTTGACAGCTAGTTGGATATGGAAAATCAGATTCGATTGAAAGGGAATTTTTATGCTTGATAATCTTATAGCTATAAGGTGGTTTTTAATGGGCTTAGGGGATTGGTAAAAAAAAAATCTGTGTCAAAATTGATTTTGAGAAACCTTAATCCTTGATTTTGAAAAGAAATAAAAAATAAAATCATCTAAAAAAGTGTTGATTTGAAACAGGTTACATTGTAACGCGTCGTCTAACTGGTGGTTTGGCTCTCCGGAAGATCACCACATAGTCTACTGTGTCAGTAAATCCAGAAACCCAATATCCAAAAAGGGGAATTTATCGGTTATGATATATACACTAGAAATAACAAAGATTTCAGCAAAGGCATTACGAGTTTGGACAAATTACAAGTTTGGACAAATGTAAAGAAGAAAAATCGTCATCAACATTTTAACTAATGGTAATAAGAATTCAAGCTCGTAATCCAGTAGGTTTCTTTTGTTTTTTTGGTTATGTAATTAATTTGTGCTAATTTATGCATATCAAATTTTTTGGAATTTAGTTTCTGTAGCCTAGTTCTTATGCACTGTTCAGCAATGAATCTATTGGCCGCAGAGGAAATCCTTGTATAAAAGAAGATTCCCTTAAAGGGACAAAAGTCTACTCCTTGCAATTATGAAACCAAACCAGATACTAATAAATACACAGGAAATGGGCAGAGATAAAGAAGTTGCTTCAAAAATATTAAACAGGTTGTTAATGCTAGAAACTTACATAGATCAAGACCCTTTCTGTTGTAGATGGAAGCAGAAATTACTGCACGCGCAGAGAGAGATGAAATTGTTTCCATGTTGACTGGTAGCTTTCCCTCGGGCCTGATAGAATAAGACCCACAACAAAGCCCTAATCACTAAGCCAGCGGGAGATGTGTTTTGGGCGAGAGATGTGTTATTTTAATTTGATGTTTAAAATTTAAATGAAAAATGAATACTCCATTCTTCTATTTTTCCAAACATTATTTTTAATATTATGCTCTCCAAAAATTATTTTTACTATCATATCTATTGTTGTTTTGATGGATGGTGAGGGTAGTTCTTGATTTTTTGTAATGTTAACAATTGTTCAAAAGGAAGTTTCAAAAATCAATTCAATTTCATTCTAATAAATTTATTTTAAAAACATTGATGATGAACCACATAGAAAGGTATCGACTTTAAAAAATATGTGATTTATCTAGAAGAGTTTTTAAAGAAATTAATTAATTAATTATTAAAATAAAATTGAGACAAAATAGAAAATTTAAGAGAGGTTTTTGCCACCCATGGTTTTGCTCATGGTATTCCACCGTGCCAACAAGGGGGAACTAATCTGATCATAGGTCCCAACTAGACCTGCTCTCATTTGGAATGGCTAATCCCACAGGTTTTAAGGATTGTTATAAGGGTTAGGGGAATAATGAGTTAGTGGTTAAGGGATTAAGGATTAGGGGCTTACGAGTTAGGGGAATAAGGGCTTAGGAGTTAGAGGTTTAGGGTTTAGGGGTTAGGGGAATAATGAGTTAGTGGTAAAGGTGTTAGGGGTTAAGGGATTAGGGATTGGGAGCTTAGGGGTTAGGGGATTTAGGCGCATTTAGGGGTTAAGGGAATAATGAGTTATTGGTTAAGGGATTATGGATTCGGGTTGGGGGAAATGAGTTAGTGGTTAAACCGTTAAGGATTTGGGGGTTAGGGGATTTAAGTGAATTTAGGGGTTAGGGGAATAATGAGTTAGTGGTTAAGGGATTAGGGATTGGGGGCTTAGGGGTTAGGTGATTTAGGCACAGTTAGGGGTTAGGTGAATAATGATTTAGTGGTTAAGGGATTAGGGGCTTAGGGGTTAGGGGATTTAGCAATTAAGGATTTGAGGGGTTAGGGGTGAGGGGTTAATGGGTTATGGGTTAAGCATTAACGGTTTAGGTGTTTAGGGGTTAAGGGGTTAAGGGGTTAGGGGTTTAGGTGTTAGTGGTTTAGCGGTTTAAGGGTACAACAAAGATAATGATTATAGGGTACAACAACACTATAAGGTTTATAGGTTGATTGATATTGACACTGATAGGGTAAGCTTCAATAGTGAAGTTGTTTTTGATGAGGAGGTTGGACCTTTCCAAACTTCTCCTAAGTTTTGAATTACTTAGAAGTTGGAAGGGGTTGAGGATTCAGGTGTCAAGCTTCAGGTAGCTGCACTTGAAGGGGGGTGGAATATTTTGAGCATGATGAGCCTCCTAGACTAGTAATTTATGATCTAGATATAGGTGGTCCAGGTCATGGTGACAATACTGACTTCCAAACATTCTATAAAGATCCACAGAGTTTGTAGAGCTTGTCAGGCAAGGAAGCTACATTGAATACCATTTTATGAAGGACGAGCTTGGAGAGCATAAAGGGTCCTTCAATTGGTACTTTCAGACATATGTGGACCAATGAACATGACATCAACCACTGGTGCTAGGTACTTCCTTCCGTTTGTTGATTATTTCAGTAGAAAATGTGGGTATGTTTTCTATAATTAAAATATGATGTGTTTAATGAATTTCAAAAGTTCAAAGCATTAATGAAGTAGAAGGTCACATAGAACCATGGTTTGGAAGAAATTCCAAGTAAGTCATCTTAAAGTTTTGGTTCTACTGCCTACACTTGGATTCTAGCTAAGAAGATAACCAAATTAGATCCAAAGAGCAAAGCTAATGATTATATGGTACAAAAACAGTATAAGGTTTATAGGTTGATTGATATTGACACTGATAGGGTAAGCTTCAATAGTGAAGTTGTTGTTGATGAGGAGGTTGGACCCTTCCAAACTTCTCCTAAGTTTTGAATTACTTAGAAGCCAAGTGCCAATGTGTGTCAGGGAGTGTTATGCATGTTATGAAGTGGCAAGGCATGTCGAAAAGTGCTAAGTTGAGAGTGCCAATGCATGTTGAGGAGTGTTAAGGAGTACTAGGACAACACAAGGGAAGAATAGGTAAAAATACATGGAAGTGAATGAATATGAGGGTATGTAGGGAGTGGCAATGAGTGATAGTTGTCATGCCAAGGAGGGAGTGAGAAGGTATTCTAAGCAATCACACACCTTATTGACCACTCAATTCTTACCATTCTCACACCATAACAAAAAACCATAAAAATTCCATTCTTAAAATCTATTGTGTAGTTTCTTAATGTCATTCAAGTAGAATCTCTCAATTACTTATGTCAGTAATGGTGAGATCATTTTTTAATTCTATTAAAGGAACTCTTTTTAGACATGCACCCCATCAAACATAAATCATCGAGTCAAAAAGAATGGAAATGAATGAATAAGAGAGTGTGTTGGGGGTGTTAGCTAGTGTCAACCGTGGCAAGAGGGGGTGACAAGGCATACTAGGAAATGCTATGGAATTTCAAGAAGTGTCAGGGTGTGCTAATATGTTCCGGATAGTGTCAAGGCATGCCAGGCATGCCAAGACATGCCATGTGTTAAGGAGGGAGTGTTAGCAAGTTCTAGGTGTTGACAAGGTATGTTAGGCAATTCCAAGGCATGATAGAGTGCTAGGAAATCATGCCAAGTTGTGCCAAGTTCCAGGGTGTGCCAATGTGTGCCAAGGAGTGCTAGAGAAACACAAGGTAGCACTATGTCACAATGCATGAAAATCAATGAATAATAGTGTGTGACAAGGAGTTTCAACGAGTTCCATGTGTGATAAGGAGGAGTGACAAGGTATGCTTGAAAGTGATAAGGAATGATAGAGTGCTAGGGTGGGATGCAGCCAATATGTGCCAACACGTGCAAGGAAGTGTTAACTAGGAGTGCTTGGGAAACACAAGGGAACACTACGACAAAATGCATGGAAATGAACAAATAAGAGTTTGGGATTGGAAGTGTCAGTGACTTCCAGGTGTGCTAAGGAGGGATTGACAACATATGTTAGGCAGTGTTAAGGCATGCTAGAGGCCAGGGCATCATGCCAAGATGTCCTAGGTGTTAGGGTGTACCAACACGTGCCAAGGAGTGTTAAGGAATGATATGGAAACACAAGGGAGCACTTGGTAAAAATGCATGAAAATGAATGAATACACTGGGATTTTCAATGAGCTCTAGGTGTGCTAAGGAGAGAGTGAAAATGTATGCTAGGTAGTGCCAATGAATGCTAGAGTGCTAGGGTGGCATGCAAATATGTGTCAGGTGTTAGGGTGTGCCAATGCATGCTAGGGAGTGTTAGGGAGTGTCAGGTAAACACAAGGAAGCGCTAGATCAAAATGCATGGAAATGAACGAATAAGAGTGTGTGATATGGAGTGTCAATGAGTTCTAGGTGTGTTAAGGAGGGTGTGACAAGGTTATATGCTAGGCAATTCCAAGGTATGTTAAACTACCAAGGTGTGTCAGGAAGTGCTACGGTGTGTTAGGGAGTGTAAAATCATGTCAAGGAATGTAGGGGATGCTAACACATGCCACACAATTCCAAGGCATTTAAGACATATTAGGTGTTGGCATGTCAAGATGTAAACTATGTTTCTTAGTTGTTTTACGACCACAGTTGTATGTGATGAGCCTTGTCTTGGTAACTTTTTAAGTGGGATCAATTGAGATTGAACATGAGTAGTCTAATATGAGTTACATGTAGTTCTTAGGTGAACAAGGCATATGTTGAATTTCCATGACACATGAGAATTTGGGTTCGGTCTTAGAATCTTTGATGCAAACACACTCAAGTGACACAACACTTCAAATTTTCACAATGAAATCTACACACATCAGGGAATCAATTAGTGCACATGAAATTTTTTAACTTTTTCAAACCTTTCTTCGTTAAATTACAAATTGTAATAGAATAGGCTAGAGCTCTCATACCAGGGATGATGGCCCTTTACGGTCACACTGATACAAGGAATACAACTAGGGCTTGGTGTTAGTCCTTTGACAACCAATATACCTTGAACAAGACAACACTTGACCCAATTTTTGATGGTGGACACACATAGCCCTTTCAATCCACATGTCTTGAACACATCTGGTAGGTCCTCTTTCCTCCCATTATGCAACTCCTCAATATGCCTCTATCAATGAACTAAAATCCTTTATGTTACTAAACTCGGCTCAAAAAAAAATTCCCTCTATCTACCTCTTTTTTCCTTTAAGGTCTGCAACACTTAAAGTTTTCGATTAGCTGTTCACAACTCTGTTGTGAACAACTCTTTGGTTTACCCACTTTTGCCATACTGCTACTGCAAGATGCCAAGTCTAGGGATATGGAGGTTTCCCTTCTTCTCAATGATGCAATACTCTACAATACAATGAACTAGGGCTAGTTGGCTAGCCCACTTGACTATAACTTTAGTTCTTCAAATTCTGCACGTCCTTAGGCCCAATACACCTACCCTTCTACCAGTCTTGTTTTCCTTCAGAAGTATAGGACTTAGAGCTCTTCTTTGACAGTCACCTAACAACCCTCCAATTGTACTTGGACTGCCATCAATTTTCCAAACCATAGTAAATTTTTTTACTGATCTAGTGCCCACAACAATGCCCCCATCTAGGGCTCTTCAAATATGCCACCTAATAGTGATTTGAGTCCTCTCAAAATCACTACTCTTGTGTACCAATTTTTTGTTGTCGAATCTATGAACAAATCTGAACTACTCATCTTATCATCCTTCTAACAATTTGTAGATGACTGAATTAGGGTCACAAATCATCCATTAACAGTCCATTCACTAATTGTTTATAGGCTGCTTCAGATCTCTGTCCAAAACTCTATGGGAAATCCAACAAAATAAACTCCTCTTCGTGTCAATCCATTCCTCATATGTCACATTTATTCTACTCAATCTTCTACTCAAGTTCAACCCTCTTTTGTATTTTCTATCTGCACACATAATTATGCAAACCATCTTCCAAATTTGTGGTATATATTGCAAAGATAAACCTCTCTCTAAGGGTCACGACCCCTCTTCTTCTATGCATATTTTTCATCATCTTAAGGGCATACCTTATGGACTGAACATGCTAGGAAACCTCCCTAAATAGGGAATTATACTTCTATTCTAATTGCTTTAGAACAAACCATGTCCACCCATATCAAAAAATAAAAATCTTTCCTCTATAAGAGATTCGGCCTAGCTCATATGGATCCATAGATTCTGGTCATTTATTTGATTGAATCTTGACTTGAACTTTAGATCTCTACAACCCTCAAACTGCGGTTACTTCAGTCAATATTCCACCTGTGACTACTTTTGTTCTGGCCCTAAATTCTAGTGCAGACCCTCCTCCATTTGTGTTGGTATTTATCACAGACCTCGCAACCTAGTAACCAGCACAAGGTAGGGTCTCAACACATGCGGACTTCTGTGTGTTTCAAAATTTGATGCGGACTTCACACATAAACACAACTTAAATCACATGCCCAAATTCTCATGAGTCACCTCTCTTGAGCTTTATCTGCCCTAAGAGAACCACAATATTCCATCCTACTTCCTATCTTGAACCCATTAAGGTATGTGACACTCTTGTGAACCCTCACATGATGATCTTACTCTTGGTGGATGATCATGGCCTCCCTTTAGCAACACTTACTCAAACCTCTAACTAGACCTACTTTAGGACTACATCTCTCCTAGCCTCCTTGATAAAATGAGCTCATTCTCACTTGATGTTCTTGCCTTCATACTAAGGCCTCCTTAAATAGCTTTTCCTAGCTAGGCCTCTTAAGAACACCCTAGAACTTACAAATTTTATATACTTAGATCTTAGGAAATATTATTTTTCTGTTTAATTTTATTTTAGATTTTAAACCTTATCTTAGGTCCAAAGCCCCTTCGCTTGGGTTATTTTCCCACAAAACATTTTGTGGTCAAAATCACACAAACCCATCTCACTAGGCTTTTGGAGTACCTCCCAAGCTACACAATTTAACAACATAGTCTAGTTGTAGTAATCGTAACTTGGTCAAGCTCCTATAGTCAAGCAAGGACTTGGTTGGGTTCCCAAGTTAAAATTAAGTAAGGGTAGTTGTGAGGGCATGATAACTAGGAAGGGTTAGGGAATGCCAAGGAATGAAAAGGCGTGCTAACACATGCTGAACAATGTCAATGCATGTTGAGGAGTGTTAAGGAGTGTCAAGGTATCACAAGGGAGAACTAGGTCAAAATGCATGGAAATGAACAAATAAGAGTGTGTTCCAGGGAGTCTCAGTGAATTCAAGTGTGCCAAGGATGAAGTGTGTTAGAAAAAGTTCATAATAGGATTTGTAAGAGACTAGCCTACGATTGCGATAAGGGGCTCTGTTAGACTCATGTATTTCACAGTATCACAAGGTGATTGATCACTGATTAGAATATTGTTCATATACTGAAAATAATATTCTATGGCTGTCATTTATTTTCAGAGAAGAAAGGGAGACCCTGACTGTCAAAGAGCATCAAATGAATCAATTTTCCTTATAGTTTAGTGGAAAGGAGAAAAATTGTTGCTGGCAAGGTGTGATGGGGATCAAACTTCATTTCTTCCCTCGTTCCATTTCATTTCATTCACCCTCTTTTTCCCCCTCGTTTCCTCCATATTCTCCCATGCTTTGAAACCCATTCCCTGCCATGCTTCTCTTCCATTTCATCTTCCATTTTGAAATATACGTTACCTTACCTTTCTTCCACCTTTCGTGATCAAAGTGGGGCCCTCATCGCATTTCGCAGACTTTATGTATTTGGCATTAGAACTAAAATTTAAATAATGCGATCGTTGATTTGCGATATCGCATCGCATTTTTTTACCTTGTGAGCGCCCACAATCTATTTTATTTAGTTTGTGATGCGGTAAGTCGACCGCACCTCAGCAGCTCCGCCCCATTACATAGCCATTGCAATACATTGTTATATCATATAAAAATTCATAACACTGACCGCTTAAAAACCTTCCGTCGATTCATAGCACTCTGCCAAATTCCAGTGGGCCCCTCTTCCCCACACTTCGCAAATTTAAGGAGTTAACCCCGTAGATTATATATATAACTTAAGAATTTTGAAGTACACCTGCGATCCAGTCCCACTTCTTCCCTACCACGTCACTCATCTCCTCCCCCGCGCATCGTACTTCGCAGATTTTAGAGTTTACATTTTCCACGCTTATAACTAAACACTACGAATTGCGATGTGCACTGCGGTCCCATCCCACTTACCCTCCACGTCATTTACCCTCCATGTCACCACCCCATCGCATCACATCGTTGATCGTATTCTTTATAAACTAATTAACTGTAAAGGTTGCGAAGTGCGCGGATGCAATGCCACTTCATAACTAAATTCTACATAATTTTAGGTCTGGGTGAACGAGTTGTCACTATGTTTTGTGTGTATAACAGGTCAATTAGGCACTACGAGGTTTATAGCTCATTTCATGAATAAATAGGCCAAAAGACCCGGCAATAAGTAAAGGATTTCCACCTCATTACGCCATTGTCATCTTTAAATCCAACGGCCTACATTTCATTCTGACCCCCCTTTACAATATTCCTTACTTTATCCTTGAAGGGGGGGTTCAGAACGAATGGTTTTCAAGAAAGGGACCCCCTTATGTGTCAATATATCATGATTCAAACCCCCCCCCCCCCACTTTATATTACCACTTACCACTTCATAAGGGTTCGAAATACCACTTTTTTCCTGCAAAATCGTTTTCCCCAAATGAAAAACCATTTTTTAGCCAGTTTTACCAGTTCGTTTTCGAGGGAGATTCCGGGCAGATGGGAACAAATTTTGACAAAAAGAGAGAAGATTTTATTCAGCACAGGTTGAAGAAAAAAATACTCTCCCAGATTTTGAACAGGTGTCTTCAGTTGGGATAATCAAAAGCCATCTCTTAGCCCTATTTTTTGGATTTCCGTTTTTTCTGTGTTGGTCATGATTTTGCAGCGATTGTTGTGGAGTGTTGGAGATGAATTTTTAAAATCTGAGAGACGTTTTTGACCAGAACGAGGCAAAGAACAATAAAATATCTCATATTTTTCATAGGTGTCACCGTTGGGGCAAAAAAATGTCTGATTTGACCTCTATTTTCAGCAATTTCGCCCATTTTTCACGGCATGACAAACATCCCAAGATTTTTAGGAATTTTTTTTTTGATGATGGTTCTTAGATGTGAACAAGGATAATATATTTCAGCAACCGTTTTCCATAAAAATAGTGCTAGACAATATGACATTAGGAAAACAAAGAAATCAGTGCTGCACTAGAGTTAATAATCCATCAAAGGCGGTGCAAGAAAGGTTGGGATAGACATCAATTTTTCCTCACTTTGTCTTTTTGGAATTTTAAAAGCCCAATTGCGTTCACCTTATAATTCAAGAAGGGTAATTGAAGTTAATACAACCAATGGTGGCTAACAAATTCACCTCATCATAGCCTTGCATGGCCATACTTGTCCATTTTCTTCTTAAATTGTAATCAATGAAAGTTTTCTAGGGTAGATTAGGGAAAACCGACTTAGTTGTTAGTTAAATACCACTAGAAGTCTCATTATAAAAGGTTGGATATTTTAGCACCTGTATTGTAAGAACTACTATTGAAGCACTTTAATTTTTGGAGCTGGACATCAATAATCAAAGACCGTTTATAGGATTCTTGAGTTGTGTCAAAATGGTGATGTGTTTCATATTTGTTTAAATGCTTCCATTGTTTTCTATGCTGTGTATCTACTCATCTAATTGTAAATCAGAAATTTTAGATTAATATTTGTTGTCGGAGCACCTTAATTCTATCTGCATTTAGAATATGAATGTTTTATGTTGAAGTCTCATTAAAGAATTCTTAATTGCTCTTTAGACACTACGAAACCTTACTGTTTCTTTCACCTCATAATTCATACAACTCTTAAAATCCATTTAGCACAGTTAGCTTGCCCTGTGATTTGCTCTTGATTTTGATGTGCCATTCCAGCCTTTGACTCCATCGCCCAATGGAATAGCTTCTACAACCCTATCTATCCAACCACACAATCAATCAAAAAAACAACCCCCATCACTCTAACTAGCCTAATATCAGTACGTATAACCAACAAGTTAAATCAATTTAAATCATAAAACAAAGAGAGCCCTCTCTGAGTCTAAGAAGGCTAGGTCCTAGACTCCAAAGCGGTTTGATGTTGTTCTTTATAGTTTAGTTTTGCCAATCTTCTAAATTATAGAGTGAAAACAGGCTCGACAAAGCAATTTTAAACATAGGGAGACTTTGTGTTGGGCACAACACTATTTTTCCTTTATCTATTATTTTTATATGAAATGTGGCACACTTTGGCCGAATGCTCATGTTTTAAACTATTTTAGACAATTCAATATTGTACATTGTTATGTATAAGTTTTGGGGAACTCGACTTGTGCCGACCTATATCTTGTGTGTCTTTTGTATCCTGTGGTTCTTGCAAACTCTAAGTTAATGCTCCACTATTTATATGAACTAGACATACATGTGAAATATTGCCTATGTAAGCTATGTTTCTTAGTTGTTTTATGGCCATGGCTAGATGTGATCCTTGTCTTGGTAAGTTCTTAAGTGGGAAAATTTCAGCTTGGACATGACTGGCCTAAGATGAGGTATAGGAAGTTCTTAGGTGAACAAGGCACAACCTACTTGTAGTAGGTGCAATTGATCAAGTTGTTACGGCTGAAGTAGACCAACGTCACATGAACTGGAGTAGCTAAGGACTTGATTGGGTTCCCAAGTCATGAAAAAATGTAAGGATATTTGTGAGGGCATGAGTGCCAAGGAATTCTAGTGAATGTTAAAATGTGCAAGATAGTTCGAAGGCATGTAAAATATGCTAATATGTGTCAAGTGCTAAGGCATGCCAATATCTGCAATGGTGTGACAATACATGCCAGGGACTATCAAGGAAACAAAAAGGAGAAACAAGTTAAAATACAAGGAAATGAACACATCATAGGGTTAATAAGTCATCAATTTACATTTTCCAAGAGGGGCATGCTATGCACACCAATATTACTCCAATTCTGGAAGAAATCCAAAAATGGCACCCTACTAGAAAACGAATCGAAACAGAGAAAAATAATCAAATCAAAGAGCCAGAGAGAACCTCATAAATAGATTTGCATCGGTGGAAGCAGCGCAACTTGATGTCAATGTCGCGTATCAAAGGCATATACCGTCGATACTTTTCCTCCGCAAATTCCCAATGGAAGTATCACCGCCTGCATTCCACAAGAGTAATGGAACATGGGGACTTCGAGCGCCGCTCTCCATTCGTCCTGATTCTTTCTGGTGGATTCTTCGTGACAACAGTGAAAGCATACTGCTCCTCCATACTACACACATCCATATCCCACACATCCATAAGAGATTTGATTTGATAGATCTAACAAAGAAATATCTAAATTATAACCAAGAAATTTGAGACAAAGAGATTAGAACTGGCTGAAATGAATTAAAAAGAAACTATGGTGAGCCCAGGAAACCATAAAGAAAATGGAATAATAAAACTAAGATGAATAAACTGGGTTTGGTTTAGACACCGAAAATAGAGTTCTAATAGAAAAAATAGGTGCTATTACTAACACCTTATTAATCCAAAAATTATAAAACCACTTGAAAATGAAGAAAAGGGTTTACTTCAAGAAATACAAAATGAAGAGGCAAAAACTTACCTTTCTTGTCTAGTGGAAACTAGGTTTTTTTAGGGCCTTATTTCCTTCCAATGACCCAGTTTGTTGTAATCTTATCTTGTCGTGGGAGACCCTGCATATTGAATTGGACAGACATCGGCTTAAAATAAAGCAATTAAAAGAAGGCGCAAACCTTATCCTGATTAAAAGAAGGTGCAAACCCTATCAATCAAATCTTTTAATAATATGATTAATCTGAAAATTTATCTCATAAAACTATACATTAATGGAAACAAGAATAGAGATCATGTTTGTGTGCTACCATATTTCTTAGAAATTGATCATAAAAATATGAAATATAAATGAATATTTCACACCTCCGAGAAATCGAAAAATGGCACCTACTAGAAAACGAATCGAATCAGAGAGGCAGAGAGAACCTCGTAAATAGATTTGCACCGGTGGAAGCAGCTCGATGTCGGCCTCACTTAGGAAAGGTATATACAGTCGATACTTTTCCTCCGCAAATCCCTGCGCTACATTCCACAGGAGTAATGGAACATGGGACTTCTCGTGGATTCTTTGTGATAACAGTGAAAGAATACTACTCCTCCATATTGCACGCATCCATAAGATGATTAGATTGATGTGGTGAGTGCTAATGGCTAGATCCTCCTCCCAGCACCAAAGGGCATCATCTTAATTCTATTCATTCTTGTAATGTCAATGTCCTTCTCCTAGTCCAGGAAGCGCTGGGGTCGAAACTCCCCAACTTCTCTCCTAAAAACTCCCCATCCCCACACTGTAGAACTCCACGTTGGCCTTCGCCGGGATGTAGTCACAGTGTGACACGAAACATTTGCAGGCTTTGCTTCACCAAGTAGGGGAGGATCCATTCGCATGGTCTCCTTCACCAAGTCGTTTAAAAAAAACATTATTTCTGTGTCCAGCTTTGCAGAGGAGAATCAAAAGTTATTTAACTTGTGAACATCATAATCAAAATCCTTATCATATAACTCTGCCTCGCAGCTTTTTTAATCAACGGCTAATTTGTGAGTGGCCGTGCCATGTCCTCCCTAGCCGTTTGAAGGGATAGCATCACATCATTTCTACCTGTTTGGATTTTTTGTTCATTGTTAAAAGGAATATTGTTGACACCTAATCCTATGGATGGGTGTGCATATGTATTTTTGTATATTATTTATTATTAGGAAATAAGGAAGGCCAAGAGTCATTGGGAGCTGAATCCCAATAGCCTCACCTCCCATCTATATAAGCATGTACATTCTTCAGCTAAGACACATTCTAGTTTTGAGGAGTTACCTCCTGGTTTGACATGGTATCAGAGCCAGCCCCACATTTGGCATTTCTGCCCTGTGGTGTAACTCCCTATCCTTTGCTCAGTCATATTTTTTAATAGTTTTCTGCTGCTCTTAACTGCTAGACTGTTATTCTGCATATTTTTTTCCTATTTATCACTGACATTTGCAGCTCCAGCTCCTGCAGCTCCTGAAGACTGCAGTGTCTGTCAATCTGCAAATTGCAGCTCTGCCATTCTGCCATTCCAGCAGTCCTGCAACTCTGTCTTCCTACAGATTCAAGTTCAATTTTTTTGTAACGCCCCTCCCCTCCTCACTGCCCTCTCCATTCATCCCTGTTCCATTCTCCCTTTGGCCGCACGTCCCTCCACCTGCGTTTACCATCGATCCATTTAATAAAGTGAGCGCTCCTCCCACTGCATTTACCAGCGCTGTCGATTCATATATGCTGTCACTTATAAAGCTGTCTGCACGTTTATATATATGTTCTTTTAATACAGCGTTCCATACGCCTCCACTGCTGGTCGACACCACCACAACGCTGTCACATGCATTATACAACGCTTCAGTTACCATTGTGTAAGCTTCTCTGTCAGTTATATAAACGCTGTCTGCACCGCCCATTACCACTGTCAATACATATCATATACCACGCTGTTTGGATTTCCACGCTATTTAACATTACCACACTGTCAATACATACCACGCTGTTTGGATTTATACAGTGCCTTGTATTATATTATAACACCGCTTTTGACCATACCGCCCACGCACAGTCAATTCCGCCCTCCCTTACATATAACGCTGGTTGCATTGTTATTACGTGGTTGTATTATAATCCAACGCTGTCAATGTAAATAAAATGCTGTGGTATTATATTGTGATGCGTCCTATTGATGCGTTGTATGGTATGTCCATTATGTTCACATTATACGCCCCTCAATACCTGCGCCAGTCATATATTGTGAAACGTATATATATATAAAACGCTCTCCACCCTTCCACGTTTGCTATGTCATATATATACATTACGACCCCTCCATAGATTCTTGTGCACTGTTTTGTCGGCGCTGCGAGCAGTTCCCAACGTTGTCTCCATTGTTAATATGTTACCTTGTTAATACTTTCCAGTGCGTTCAATACGTTGATATCTGTGTTATATAAGTTGGAGGTCTGTCCATACAGCGCTGTCACCATACTCTATACCATTTCCGCCCATATATACCACTCCGCCTTTCATAATACCACCATTCATTATATCCCATACCGCCTCCATACCATAATACTTCCATTCACATTCCGTATTCCCCATTCCATATCGACTTTTCTATTCCCCAAACAAACAAACAAAAAAAAATACATTTTTTTATGCAGAATCAGTTTATAGCAAAGAGTACTTTTTGTCCATTTAAATTCAGTCTTCAGAGTTTTTGAGCAGATTTAGTTTCCAGAAAGAGTTTTTAAACTCAGAAAATTTTTTCCAGCAAGAGTTTTTGACCCTTTATTTGAAATACTTCAAGAGTTTGAAGTTTTTATAGCAGAATTTGTTTCCTCTTCAGAAGTTTTTTTTTCCAGCATCTAATGCATTCTCTCATCTCAATTTTTGGGGTGGTTCTCTCTGGCAAAGAGAACTATCTTGAATGGTCTCGGAAGATTAAACACACACTCATTTTTAATGAGCTGTGGAAAGGAATCTGTGAAGGACAAGCAGAAAATCCACCAGAGAAGCCCACTTCAGACAAAGAGCTTGCCATTTAGGAAAACAAGAACTGCAAGGCTTATGCCTTGATTGCAGCCTCAGTAAGTGAAGAGGTGAGTCGCCATATTTCATCATTCTCAAATGCCTTTGAAGCCTTGAAGAAACTAAAAGAACTCTATGACTCACATTCAGAATTAGAAAATGTTCAATTGATGATTAAGCTGTTCAGTCTTGAAATGAAGAATGATGATCCCCTTGCTTTAGCTTCAGAAGTAAGATATATAATGCATGAAATTGAAAACACTGGTGTAAAAATGGACATACCTCTCATAGCATATGTTAAGGCATTATATCCGACTTACTCACATTATCTTGAGTCTTTGCAAGCAAGTGGAAACTTTGAGCATATCACCTTTGATAAACTTGAGCAGAAGTTTGCAGAAAGAGAGAAAGCTTTTGGGAAGATGACAGTCCCTTCATCTTCCGAAGAGGCTGCATACTTGGCACATAGAGAAAAGAGTCATACTCCAGATTCATCCAGAGGAAGAGGTGGTAGAAGAGGAAGAGGAAGAAGGAACTTCACAGAAAGGGGGGGCAGACAAGATGACAAATCTAATCTTCATTGCACACGGTACAATAGAGATGGACATGATGCATCCAAATGCAGAACACCATGGGACAAAATTGAGCAGCACAGAAATCAAGACAAAGGTAAAACCAATGACAAAGACAAAGGTAAAGCACCTGAATCCGCTCACTATGTTCTAGCACATTGTAACAATGGAGTAACTGAAAACCTCTTTGATGTTTCATTTACTTCATGGAGAGATGATTGGTTACTAGATTCAGGAGCAACATGTCACATGACATTTAGAAAAGATTTTTTTGAAGAATTCACTGACAAAGTTGATGGAGCAGTATATTTTGCAGATAAATCCAAACTCAAGCCATCAGGGCTTGGCACAGTCAGGCTTAAACTGCCTGGTCTTCCAGATCATATCCTACATGAGGTTCTATACCTCCCGGAGTTGAAGAGAAACTTGCTGTCCCTGGTCGAAATTCGGCAACAAGGACACTCAATTCACTTGTTTGATGGCAAGGCAAAGGTCAGAAAAGCATCAGATCACTCACTTGTCATGGAGGGAATAGAAGAAGGGAGACTCTTGAAGTTGAAAGGTTCATCTGCTCATGCTCAAAACTTTGCATTCAGTTCATATCATGATGAAGGTACATTTCCATCAAGTCTTTTATGGCATGCTAGATTTGGACACTTAAACTATGACAGCCTTCGTTTGTTGAAGAAAAATGGTGTTGATGGACTGCCTACAATTCCTAGGAAACCTAAGGAATGTGATGCTTGTATTCTAGGAAAGCATAGCAAACAGCCATTTCATGATTCACACTCAAGAGCACATAGGAAACTTGAACTTGTTCATTCAGATTTATGTGGCCCTATGCCTATTGCTTCTGCAAATGGAAACAAATACATGATGACATTTATTGATGACTACACCATAATGTGTTGGATTTACTTACTGAAGAATAAGTCTGATGCTTTTCAAACTTTCAAGAATTTTCATGCATGGATTGAAAATGATGCACAAACACATATTGGCTCTCTATGTACTGATAATGGAAAATAATACACCTCAAACGAATTTGAAAATTATCTTCGTCAACATGGAATCAAACATCAAACAATTGTGCCATATAATCCACAACAGAACGGTGTAGCTGAAAGAATGAACAGAACTATTTTAAATATGGTCTGCTCCATGTTATTTTTCAAGAATGTAAAATTGATGTTTTGGGCTGATGCAGTTCTATGTGCTGTTTACATAAAGAATAGGTGTCTTTCAAGTTCAATTAGAAACAAAACTCCTTTTGAAATGTGGCATGGCCACATTCCTTCGGTAAAGCATTTCAGGGTCTTTGGGTCCACCTGTTATGCCTTGATACCCAAGGGTCAAAGGAACAAACTTGGTGCTAGAAGCAGAAAATGTATCTTCTTGGGGTACTCCAATACCTCCAAAGGATATCGTCTCTATGATGAAGCAAACAAGAAGTTTGTGATAGCAAGAGATGTCATATTTCTTGAATCATCCAAGAGTGACAAGGTTGTTGAGCGGCAACTTGATCGCCTGGATAGATTCACACATGAAAAGTCTTTCCAAGAATTTGATAATGTGATTCCACACCTTGAAGGGGGGATTCCGATATTGAATCAAACTGTGGAATCATATCCTGAAGCACTCTCTCCCCCACATGAAGAAACGACCATGGATGACACATTGGATGATGTGATTGACAGAATTGGGAGATTGAATCTTGAATCAATCCCAACTCAGTCAAGTGACCAGCCTGGGCCATCTCAGAAAGGTCCTCCCAAATGGCTGACAAAGATACTGGAGGATGTTCATCCTGATGAGGTTGGAAAAACAGGAACAAGAAGTTCCACTCAAGAAATCGAAGGTGATGTAGATAATTCTGATTCTCCTGTTGATATGGATATTGCTTATAACTATGAATTGAGTTTGTCTACAGATCATGAACCAACTTCCTTCAAAGAATCCGCTTCTCATGATGAATGGAAAGAAGCGATGCAGAAGGAGTATGATGCCTTGATAAAGAATGGCACTTGGAAGCTGGTTGATCTACCTTTGGGAACGAAACCAATTGGCTGTAAGTGGGTCTACAAGAACAAGTACAAAGCAGACGGCTCACTTGAAAAGCACAAGGCCAGGCTTGTGGCAAAAGGATTCGCACAGAAAGAAGGAGTTGATTATGAAGAAACTTTTTCTCCCACAGCAAAATGGACCACCATTCGGACTCTCTTTGCCTTAGAAGCTCATAATGGATGGAAAGTCCATCAGATGGATGTAAAAACAGCCTTCTTGAATGGAGATCTAAAGGAGAAAGTTTATATGTCCCAGCCAGAAGGATTTGTGATAAAGGGTCAAGAACACAAAGTTTGCAAACTTGTAAAATCGTTGTATGGCCTCAAGCAAGCACCACGAGCCCGGTATGAGAAATTGACCAAGCATCTTCTGAAACTTGATTTCAAACATTTTGATCTTGATGATGCAACTTTGTTTGTTAAGAAAGTTGGAAAAACAGTTGTATATCTTGTGGTATATGTAGATGATCTTTTGATAACAAGAAACAATGAGAGCTATATTGCATCCATGAAGAAAGAGTTGAAGAAAGGTTTTGAAATGACTGATTTGGGTCATGTTCATTACTATTTGGGTATTGAGGTAATTCAACATCCTAAATTCATATTTCTTTCTCAAAAGAAGTACATTGGAGATCTCTTGAACAAATTTGGCATGGATGACTGTAAACCCTTAAGCACTCCAATGGAACAAAACTTGAAGCTCACATCTATTGAAGGGAAGGAATTTGAGGATGCAAATAAGTATAGACAGCTTGTAGGAAGTCTTATCTATCTAACCACCACCAGACCTGACATCTCATTTGCTGTTGGAATCCTCTCAAGGTTCATGCAAAAACCTTGTGAAGGACATTGGTCTGCTGCAAAAAGAGTGCTAAGGTACTTGAAGGGGACTCAAGACTTTGGACTCAAATATACACAGGTAGGCGACTTCATCTTGATCGGATACTCTGATTCAGACTTTGATGGCGACAAAGAAACAGGGGTGTCTACTACAAGTTACACCATGAGTCTTGGATCAGGAGCTGTCTCATGGAGATCACGCAAATAGTCAGTTCCAGCAGATTCCACGACCGAGGCAGAATATGTGGCAGCAGCTGAAGCAACAAAGGAAATTGTGTGGCTCCGGAAAATCCCGGAAGATTTGCAGATGAAACAAATGTACTCCACACCACTCATGATCGACAACACTTCTGCAATAAATTTGGCCAAGAACCCAAAGTTCCATGATCGAACAAAGCACATCAATACAAAATACCATCTAATTCGACATCATGTTCAGGCCAAAACCATCCATCTACATCATTGTTCCACAAATGAGCAAACTGCTGACATCTTCACCAAAGCACTTGGAAGAGAGAAGTTTGAAAAGTTTAGATCGATGCTTGGACTCACCAACATCCCTTCGAATTAAAGGGGGGAATGTTGACACCTAATCCTATGGATGGGTGTGCATATGTATTTTTGTATATTATTTATTATTAGGAAATAAGGAAGGCCAAGAGTCATTGGGAGCTGAATCCCAATAGCCTCACCTCCCATCTATATAAGCATGTACATTCTTCATCTAATACACATTCTAGTTTTGAGGAGTTACCTCCTGGTTTGACAAATATAACAATCCACTTTCTAATATTGTTTTCATAACTACATTCTATCCACTTACATGGTCATCAACATCAATTATGGTGATGAGATAAGGCATGTAGTTATTATGAAGTCACGGAACAAGGCATAAAATGTTCCATCTCAATAATGTGAGCTTGCTTAGGGCTATTTTTAGAATATAAAAGAATTATTATAAAATTATAATATTTATATTAAAAGATAATGGTAAGAGTTGTTGCATATGTTGATAGGGACACACAATAAAGGTATTGAAATGTAAAATAGAATTACATTGTACTTAAACATATTAGATTTCATAATATTACAATTTTATCATTTAGTTTTAATTAAAATATATTTGTTTTAAATAACATATATGAAATTTTAGTTTAAATATTATAAAAACAAACTAATATGGTCATTAAATTTAATACAAAGCCTATTAAAATAATAAGTCTAAGGTTATATCGATTATGGATAGAAATGGAAATTAAAATAATAAGACCTAACTTTAATAGATTATGGACCATAGATATTAAGGATTATGTATGATATATATTTGTTATAATTATCTTATTACTAAAACAAGGTACCTCCAATTATGGTAGGAATGATTTTATAAAGCTTACTATATGAAAAATTGTGTCACAACATTGTATGATAATATTGTGAATTTTTAAGGGATTTTTATTTGATTGCCCAAAATGGGTGTACAAATTTTGAACCTCCACTCTCTTAATTTGGATCTGCCACTAGCTTAAAAGGTACTACCCTAATAAAAACACCTAACATATGCAGCACAAAAGTGGAAATAGACATGTAAGTGACCAATGGATTAAAAGTGGACATAATGTTATTTAAAATATGAGATAATCTCTATTATATGATTTTTTTTAAGTTAAAAAAAATAATGGAAGTGAAGCCATTTTACATAGACCTCCATAAATACTAGGTGGCCTTGACATCAAAAGTCACTAGGATCAACTAATATTACCCTCCAAATTCCAAAATTGTGAACCTAATATGAATTTAGAAATATTTACGCTATAAAGTGTTCTTATTTGAAAACAGCTTTCCTCAAATTCCACATGTACTATTGTGAAATGTTGATTTGGATGTTGGACTATTGAAACACTATGGACCTTACAATTAAATATGGTTATTAATTAGTTAAAATAAGAAAACCGTTAAACAAGTGAAGTGTGGCCATGAAATTGAAAGAAATGTCTAAGAATCCTTTGATTTCTCCAAAATATTTGATACCAAAGTTTCTACCTTCATGTTTTGTGCCTCTCCTTCGATTTAGACATGAGGGAGCTGGACGAAGCGGATGTAGAGGGAGCTAGACGAAGCGGATGTCAAAACCCTGGCACTACAGCCACATCAGCCAGGATGCCAAGATACGATTCAGGCAATGCAGAAGGTTGCCGCATGCCATTCCACTTGTGCGGCTCCATCTGTGTGTGGTTCTACGTTTTGGGGCTACAAATATGAACTTGGTTCCTACGATTTGCATTCATGGATTCTATAAATACAACTTTGGTTCCTATAAATACAACCCACCCTTCCCGTGATCTTCATAGGCGCGCTTGGTTTTTCTATCTCATTGTGAATATTTTCGACAGCTTTTATTTACAGGTATGGCAACTCAGCCTTCTTAATTTCTTTATAAGATTGGATTGTTGTGTGTTTGGGAAGAATATTTGTTGCTTCTCGTTAAATTTTGACAAATTTGAAACATTATGGCTGAGCATTATTAGGGTAACCGTGTTGTTTTTCTCATGTTGTTTTTCTCATGACGTACCCATGACTGTTATTGGAAAAACCAATATCTACACTATCTTATTCCAGAGTATTGTAATCCTATAAATTCTATAAAGTTTTGATAATTTAGGTATTTTATGGTTTTTGTAGAACTACATTTATTTTTCAATTTTTGAGAGTCGTTCCGGTTTGTAATTTAGCATAAAAAAGTTTTCTTGATTTCTTGTAAAGCTATGAACTTGGAGATTTTTTACTATGTTAGGTTTCATTTATTGTTTCTGATGCCTTGATTTTTGGTCATGGTTGCAATATTTTTAAGATGTCTTCAAATGCAAATTTCGCTGTGTGTTGTCTCTTGATCTTTGGTTTCATGGTGACTCTGTTATTCCTATTATATATTTGTCTTCAAGAAAGTTCAATTGTGCTGAGAATAAAAGAGGAACTATAGCATTATGCCGTAAAGTTCAACTGTGCTGAGAACTATAACTAACTATAGCATTATGCCGGAATTGTGTGGTAATGGATGAAATGTAAGCACTGAATCATACTGCACTTTCATAGATAAAGACTAATGGAATGAAAATGGTTTAGTAATTGTATTCTTTTTGGTTAAAGTTGTTTTATTTTTCTTTGAAGATGAGCTAATATATAATTGTTAATAAAATGGAAGTTTATTTTTTAAAAACTTTAAAAAATATTTTTCTTAAATTTAAAAATTAGTTATAACTAAAATAATGGTTATATGTAAATAAATAAATAAAATTTAAAATTCCATTATAACTAAAATAGTTGCTATATATCACAAAATAAATATTTATTTGTTGAGGTGTTTTTTTTCTTATTTATTAATTTATTGTTTCATTAATAATCTATATTATTTATATGTATTTTTGAATTTAATTTACATCTTAAATACTTATTTTCATATATTTTCAGATATCTAAAATACTCAATATTATAAATATTTTCTGAAAATTTTACTATATGTTCCATATATACATTATTTACAGTTTTCTGTAAATAATATGTCTAAAAGACATATGATTATATGATTATAAACATTTAAATGAGTTTTTTAAAAGTAAAAACATGTAGTTTTTTAATTTAATATCTCACTTATCATAATTGATTTAAACTAAATTTGTGTTAAGGTAAGTAGATAGACTTCATATTTTAACATAGATTTAATCATAGCTTCTTAATATAAAATATTTTCAATATAATTTTCTGTAATATTGTAATATATTTTATAATTTAATGTTAAAATTATCTATCAAAAACCTAAATTTAGTTGATAATTATATTAAAATTTCTTTACATATTTTGAATTAAATAAAATTAAGCAAACTAACTTCAACTAACATCAATAAATATCAATTAATTATATATATTCAAAAATTTATATATTTATATAAGATAACTGCACCTTAAAAAAACCATGCTTGATTTTTATAATTGAGCCTTTCTTTTTTCCTACATCCTATTTATTTTAATGAATTATAAGTCAACTTGACTTCCACATTGAGAGAGTAACACATTTCAAACAATATAAAAAAATAGTGACAAAATAATATTTATATATATAGGTCTTACACCTTGGTTATCATCAATTGTGTCATGTGAGAGAATTATTCATCCTTGAGTAAATCCGATACCAATGGCACTGAGTATACCATTATCATTGGTTGCTCAAATACAAGTCGCGAGTATCAGAGGGTTTATAATAGAAAAAATCTAAGGGCTCTAGTTCTTAAAAAAAATCCATCCGCATTAGTTGTTTACAGTTACATATAGGCAGATTTTGGATGCATCAAAGTAGATTAAAATGATAAATAAAATAATATTCCCATATTATCTTCCACCGAAAATATAGTATCCAATTTTTCATTTGAACAACATGTATTGATAAATTACTTTAATAAATAGATGTTATTTTAGTGATAAAATTATTGTCGCTCATAAAACCCTAGTAATGAACAATAACAATAAAATTCCTATCAATAACATGTAAGAGATTGTACAATATAGATAATCCATGAAAGAAATAAATTCAGGGTGCTTTCACTTGGATTAATGACAAAGATAGAAGTGGACCAATTTCCCCAAGATGGGATCCATCTGAATATTGCCTTTGTATTAGAATTATGCAGCATCCACACCACGTGCTTGAACCTGGCAACCTTGTAGGGGACTGAAAATCTGCCCTTCAATCACTCAATGATATGTACTAGTAAAAAATGGACACTTATCAAATATCCTCCTGGCAACACACATGATAGCCCATCGTTAAGTGCTTCATTTACTTGCAAACAATCCCTTTTTAATAAAAAATTATTAATTAAATATGATAATAACGTAAAACATTTCAGTCCAATAAAATATTAATCACCAAGTTAATAAAAATTGAAAATTATCCTCCGATATAAATCACGATTAATTAAATAGAATGCATTATAAATATAACCATGTCTTATCTTAAGACATGAATTAACAACATATAAATTATTTATTTTATTGGTTAAATGGAATGCATCATGAATATTACATGATATAACATATATAAATAGAGGTTTGAATATATATGAATGATTAATATTAATTAAATAAATCAAATAGAATGCATTATAAATATAACAATGTCTTAGGTTAAGAAATGAATTAACAACATATAAATTATTTATTTTATAAGTTAAATGGAATGCATCATGAATATTACATGATATAACATATATAGATATAGGGTTGAATATATATGTATGATTAATATTAATTAAATAAATATATATTATTTAAAATTATATAAATAAACAAATTAATATTAAATAGATATGAAGTAAATGTATTACCATAATAAAATAAATAAAAATATATATAATAATATCTTTGGTTAGCATAAATCTATTTTGAAGAGAAGTGTATTTCACAATGAAATTAAAAAATATATATGAGGCAATTAAGAAATATATATGAGGTATTGATACGATTATCAAAGGATTTATTATATCTTATGAGGATTGTTTTTTTAAGTCTGTAAAATTTATTAAATAAAAAAAAACTAGACACCATTGATAATGTGAAGGCTAAGATTTAGGATAAGAAGGGCATCCCTCCTGACCAGCAGAGGCTGATTTTTGTTCATAAGTAGCTGGAAGATGGACGTACTCTAGCTGATTATAACATTGAGAAGGAATCTAATCTGCATCTCGTGCTCCGTCTTTGTGGTGATGATTCGTCGAAGTGAAAGTTATGTTGGTCTTTTGTGATGCCTATTAGGGTATGAATAGAAGGTGCTTTTGTATGTGTATTTGTCTATGTTTATTGTGTTGTATGTGTGGTTGTCTGTGTTTACTGTGTTGTGACGACTATATTATCGTGTGTATTTGTGGTAGTGATTCGTCGAAGTGAAAGTTATGTTGGTCTTTTGTGATACCTATTAGGGTATGAATAGAAGGTGCTTTTGTATGTGTAGTTGTCTGTGTCTACTGTGCTCTATGTGTGGTTGTTTGTGTTTACTATGTTGTTTCAACTGATGTCGAGGGAGCTGGACGAAGCGGATGTCAAAACCGTGGCACTACAGCCTCATTAGCCAAGATGAACTTTATATACCTTATGGAAGATGAAAATGTTCTTTTTAGAAGATTTAATTCTTTTTATGGTTCTTATTCAAGAATTTGAAATGAGCGTGCTCTTTAAAGATTGTCATTGTTGTTATATTTAATTTCGAGATGTTATTCCTTTGTCATTTAGACACTTGCAAGTTCGGGACTTCTAGATGAATCCAATTACTTCATTAACAAAATGCAGGAAGAAGGGTTTCTACCTAATTGTTCATCATTCATTGTTTACAAGGACTTATAACACTCTTATAGCATTGCATGCTCAAAATGCTAAAAAGGATAAAAGGATATTAGTAGTTCTTTTAGTGTATAATAAGAATGCAAATAAAAAGATATTAGTTATTCCTCTAATATAAATTAAGGCTTTGAAGACAGATTGAAAGCCTTGGGTTTTTGAAGTGGGACGTTTTGATGTTTCTGCTTCACAATAGTAAGAGTAATTAGGGTTTTGATATTTTAATTTGTATGATAAAATAAGAGATGGACATTATGGATGGTACTGTTGTTTTTTAACTAGAAAGCTCACAAATTTTTTCTTCATATTCTGGTCAGATATTAGTTGCATCTCATTCACCATAAATCATTTCCCACTAATGGCTTCATTCAATATAAATTAAGGCTTTAAGGCTTTGAGGATAGACTGCAAGCTTTGGGTTTTTGAAGTGGGAAGTTTTGATGTTTCTGCTTCACAACAGCAAAAGTATTCAGGGTTTTGATTTTTTATTTTGTATTATAAAAGAAGAGATGGCCATTATGGATGATATTATCGTTGTTTCACCAGAGAATAGTCTGCCATGTGGCCCATAGTGCATAATAAGACATCACTATGAAAGGAAGAGCATGCCTAGGTTATAAAAAACCAATTTTTTTATCCAAACAATTCTCCAAACCTATAATTTAATTTAAATAAATTAATTCATATTTATAAGTTCAATATTCAATTAAATCACATAACATATCACATATTTTTTCCTCTATACTACTATTTTCTATGTTACTGCTTTACATCGTTTCCTTTGCAACATATGGTGCAATTGCTAGTAAATTCAATTTTAAATAAACCTCAATCTATAATGAAATCCATATATTAATGCTAGAAAAACTATGAAGAGCGGTTGAAGTTCAACAGAATTTGACCCACAATTTTTATTTTTATTTTGAAAAAAAAAGCGGTGAAGCTTAGTGATATTTGAGACCTCTCTGTTAGCTTTTGAACAAATCCATACTCACTGATTGTAATGACCTCCACAATGTTATTTTATTGACATCACCATCAGTCCTTGATTGGTTCCATAACACTAAAATCGGTGCAACGTATAGATAAAATTTAATTTAATAATTTCAATATCAATTAATTTTTGTATAAATATAAATATTAAAAATTAAATTTTAATTTTTAAATATTTTTAATTTAAATTATGCCTGGTTTACATTATATAAATCAAATTAATTAATTCTTTTATTATTATTAAAATATTTAAATAATGATTTTTTTTTTTTAAATAAGAATAATATTTTTTTTTTAAAATCATAATTTTATAATAACCTATTATCTTTATTATGTTTTGAATTTTTTAAAATCCTACCAGATTATTTTTAAAATTAGATGATCTAGATTACAAGTGATATTTTTATCAGATATTTAGGGAGAATACATAATTTTACTATACACACAAACACACACACACATATATATATTCTCAAACTTGAATACTAACATGAATTAGGTGACTTAGTTGACAACTACTTGCTATCCATGAGTGAGTTTAGTTTTATGCAAGAACATAACAAGCTTGTAAACATAATAAAAGAAATCAAAATTAGTCATGAATAACAATGAATACTTTTTTTATGTGGATACTATGGAATTTAAAGTGAAACAAAGAACTAGATTGTGGTCAAACTAGTATGGAAGACCTTTGTGTGTGTTTAAGCTTATGTTTGAATGAAATAATATATAGTGTGTGAGATTAATGTATTTTTATATAAAAAAATGGGTTATACAAGGTTCATATGAACTTTATGATGTGAGAGAGTGCAACATAAAGTTTTAGTGGTCAATTCCTACACATTAGTTAAACACCTATTAAATATTTATCAAACTTTGACATATATAAGCCCAATAATAAGATTAGGAGAATCAATTTAAAAATATTAGAGTTTATCACAATAGACATCGATACTAGAAATCATCCATTAAATAATTAAGGTTGAAAATGAAAACTATATTTAATCATAGCTTTTATAATCATTACACAGAGAGGCCCTCTACAACCCAATATTGAGTAGATGTGTAGACATTGCATCTTACATGTTAGAAGCTAGATGTAAATATTTTTTAATTTCACTTTTTTTATATTGTAATTTTGTTTCTAATTAATAAAGTTACTAACATTTCTTTTAGATAAATAAAATCATATCACATTAAAATATATAACATATAGATAGTAGTTATAAATTAACATCGATTTTACAATATAAATTAAAATGTCACATTTTCTCTTCATATATCACACATTATTTTGTTTTTTTAACTTCCTTACTAATCATTTGCATATGTTATTGCATGGCATATAATTCCTATATTTTCTTATTGTATTTGCTAAATAGTTGATCCTGACAAATTATATCTATGAACTTATTACCCAATGTTTCATGCATCTTTAATTTCGCCTATGCTGATAATTGGATCATTTGCATAATTACTATATGGAAGTATCATCTCCCTAGATGAATCTTATAACATTTAAACCTAACTATCTGACCCCCATTTCTTATTTATTTCCCCAAGTAATATGGTGATTTATTAATTCCTATACCATTAGGTCAGATCACATAGATTATGTATGGTAACTCACCACATGACAAATACATTACCCCTAATGCATCCATGTGGCCAACGCTATCCCATCTAATGAGCGAATGATAACACATGATGAGGACAAGGTATCGTATGACTATGTGAAGGGCGTAGATTCGTTGTCCCCATCTAATGGTTCTTATGTTTCCACCCAAGCCTTAAGCTTGTATAGACATTTCCTATGAATTAATCAGAATTTTTTCCTGGTTTTCGTATCGCTGTCGTCATTCTATTTTTTCTCTTCTGTAATTGGAAACTGGTAATATCCTCAAATATACCAACACTATTTTTACAACACAACGATAGTGCACTATTTATGGTGTCGAGGTATTATGGTTCACTGCACTATTTCATTTTTTTTCATTTTCCACAGTAAGGGTTCTACGACCATTTTGTAAATTTAAATTTTCTAAGAGTGGTTATTATCACTTTGAAATTAGAAAAATAATCAAATCAGAGAGCCAGAGAGAACCTGATAAATAGATTTGCATCGGTGGAAGCAGCGCAGCTGGATGTCGATGTCGTGTATGAAAGGCATATACCGTCGATACTTTGCCTCCGCAAATTCCCAATGCAAGCATCACCGCCTGCATTCCACAGGAGTATTGGAACATGGGGACTTTGAGCGCCGCTCTCCATTCGTCCTGATTCTTTCTGGTGGATTCTTCGTGACAATAGTGAAAGCATACTGCTCCTCCATACTACACACATCCATATCCCACACATCCATAAGAGATTTGATTTCATAGATCTAACAAAGAAATATCTAAATTATAACCAAGAAATTTTAGACAAAGAGATTACAACTGGCTGAAATGAATTAAAAAGAAATTGTGGCGAGCTCAGGAAACCATAAAGAAAATGGAATAATAAAACTAAGATGAATAAAATGGGTTTGGTTTAGACACCGAAAATAGAGTTCTAATAGAAAAAATAGGTGCTATTACTAACACCGTATTAATCCAAAAATTATAAAACCACTTGAAAATGAAGAAAAGGGTTTACTTCAAGAAATACAAAATGAAGAGGTAGAAACTTACCTTTCTTGTCTGGCGGGAACTAGCTTTTTTTAGGGCCTTATTTACTTCCAGTGATCCAATTTGTTGTAATCTTATCTTGTCATGGGAGACCCTGCGTATTGAATTGGACAGACATCGGCTTAAAATAAAGCAATTAAAAGAAGGCGCAAACCTTATCCTGATTAAAAGAAGGTGCAAACCCTATCAATCAAATCCTTTAATAATATGATTAATTCGAAAATTTATCTCATAAAACTATACATTAAGGGAAACAAGAATAGAGATCTTGTTTGTGTGCTACCATATTTCAAAATTGATCATAAAAATATGCAATATAAATGAATATTTCACACCTCCGAGAAATCGAAAAATGGCACCTACTAGAAAACGAATCGAATCAGAGAGCTAGAGAGAACCTCGTAAATAGATTTGCACTAGTGGAAGCAACTCGATGTCGGCCTCACTTAGGAAAGGTATATACAGTCGATACTTTTC